>VWZT01008703.1:126743-203844 GCA_013397055.1 Pachycephala philippinensis | reverse complement strand
ATTGTTTATTAAATAACTATAGGAATCTTCCTCAGAAATGTAATGTAATATGCCTTCCCAACATTTTAAGGACAGTCACTTAACAATTGGTTTTTTTTAAGAAAGAAATTTGAGTACTCATTTGATCTGAACACTGGTTGCATTTTAAAACAAAAGGGAATATATAAAGAAAATAATTTTTTATCTGCACTTTTTAAAATGTGTATAGGTTAATACCACATCATTTATTTACAGATTTAGCTTAATATTTACAAAGTTTGTTTTGTTTTTTTAGTGGCATTTGTGTTAAATTTTTTCACTTAATGATTTATATTATTTTTGTAGTAAGCTTGAATTTGAAAAGGAATCCTGAAAGTAATTTTTTTTTTCAAATGGGAGAGGTTTGTTCATCTCACAAACTTTGTTAAAGAAAATAATTTTATGGATAAATGTCTCCACCTAGAGCTTACTTAGAAAAAGAAATACTTAATAAATCATACTTTTGCATATAGTGTATATAAAAGCCCACATTTCAATGATTTATCAATAAAAGTTTCCTTTTTTGGGATCCTTCATCATTCTTCTTGTGAGATGCCATTTTCGCAGTCCATTCTACACATCACCTGAGGCATTCAGAGGATTTTCTTAGAGATACCAGGATTTTATATTACAAAAGACATATGAAAGGCTATTTTTACAGTTTAATAATAATAATGGGAGAATAAGGGGTTTTTTTTTAATTCATCCTGAAAGTATCTCAGGTTTCTCATTTCCTTTCCTTTAAAGTGCTACTCTCTTTTCAGTGTCAAAGCCAACGGATAATTAAACCACGGTTCCTAATTAATGACTCCACTGACTGCAGCTCTTTAATGCTGCCATTGATTTACACAATCAGAGATCCCTAAGGAGCCGGTCCCTGTGAGCAGGGAGCTTTGGTGCAACCCACTGAGGAGTGAGAAGAGCAGCCCTGTGCTGCCACAGAGACAGGGGCTGGAGGAAAGAGTGGGGCTGGCAACCCAGAAAATGCCTCAGTTAGGAAAGACTCTTCAGGTGAGACTGTTAGGCAAGACTGTAAGGCTAATTAATTCAACACTTCTGCAGTAATTAATAGAATTGTGCTAAGAAACATGACAGGTAAGTCAGGAACAGCTGAACTTCATGACCAAAGGCAATGAAATTCCTCAAAACTTGTCAATACTTTGTACTATAAATACTCAGAAGTTGTAAGTTCTGTAAAACAGTGAATAAATCAAAACCGTGTTAATGCCAGGTGCTTTCACCTGGTTGTGTCAAAGACTGTTTTTGCTTCCTGGAATAATAGCTCAGAGTGTTCTTTTTCACAAAATGAATAGTTGTGAGAAATATTGCCCCAAGCTCTGAGCTCGGTTCCCAGACAGCTCATTTTCAGAGTGCCCTTACAAAGTTTGCACTTCTGTTTTTAACAAAGTGGATACTCTTTATTTAAACAGCCAAACTGTTAAAACTTTTAGACAGGGCAGTGAAACTGACTGAACCTGAGAATATGAAAATGTGCAGCTACAGTGATGTTAAAAATGTCAAATAACTTCCTTTAGTTGACAGACACAGTGGTTATTGCCTCAGAAAACAGCTCAGAACAGGCTTCTACTGCTGGGATCTGATCCTGGAACCCTCCCTGACCTCCAATGGACACTCAATTCTTCAAAATCTCATTTACTAGGATTTAAGAAGTGACTCTTAACTGGAGACAAATGAGACTCACACAGCATAGCTGAGCTTTGCCCATGTAGACTCCTTATTTACTCCATGCCTTCTACAGTGTGACTACTTGTTGGGTGTACCCTGATATTCATGTCATGTTAAACAAAAATACTTTTGATTTCACCAGCTGCCTGTTTAGCTAACCCCGGTCTGTGGATGGGAGCTGTCTGCTCAGGCAATGTAAAAATGTCTGTGTATTTTCCTCCATGAGGCCCTTAGAGTGGTCTTTTAAGCTGACTTGAATTTTCAGAACATGCATCTTCCAAGAGCTTCCCTGGTGTTACAGTTGTTCAGAAGAAATAGTTGTTGAGGCCAGAAGAAAATGTGTCTAATGCTCTTCAAGCACACATTATGTTCAGGTATCTTTTAAAATTTTTTTTTTCTGTATCATTTTAAAGATTAATAACCTAGAGATCAATTACCTAGAGACCCTTTATTAATACACGTCATCTTAAAATCTGTTGGGAAAAGGGAACATATTCTCTGTTTCACCCTGTGCTAGTACCTGTTTATTGTTTTTTCCAGTCTTGATCTGGACTTTGCTTCACTGCACATTGTCAAATCCTCTGGAGAATCTGAATAAAACCAGCAACCCTGGTTTGCATTCAATTTGCAAGGCACACACTTGTATCTGGGGAGGAAACATAGTCTTTGTATTTTCAGATGTTTGTCACTCTCTCCCATCCACAGTAATAAATGGCTTATGGCCATTTCAGATTAACAATATCATCTCCTAATTAAATCCCTGAAAATATTAAATTCTTGGAATAAAATAAAATACTTATTTTCTTTTATTGTGGACTGGCATATTTTTTTTGTCGGTGGAGGAAGATGGGCAAGTACAGCAAGAAATACATCCTTTTCTAAAATACATGTAAAGATTGGGAAAAAAAATTGTCTTGGGCCAAACCAGGAGTTATTATATTAACCTGAGCTGAACTGACTTGACAAGACACAACACTTTCAGGCAGGTAAAGCTGTTAAAGTGGAATCACACCAGGAGTTCTTTAGGATGAGGATTTGTAGAATTTACTTTTGCCAGATTTTCAAATTCCTATTGAGATTTATACCTCAGTGTCGTTAGGTGTCTTAGCACTGCAGTTCTCCCAGATAACTGCTTTGAGGAGATGAGTTAGCTACATACATCTTTGTTCCAAGACATCTTTATACCCATTTTTTCTCTTCGGGGATAAACACAGTGAGGATGTCAGCACACTTATTGTGATCAACCCATTTGATTTCAGCTGATGGGACCTGGGCAGGGCCAGGAGCAGCAGTGGCCAATCTCCCTCATACCTGTAAAAGAAACCCCTGGGGAGCGCCTCCGAAAGGGCAGGGAAACAGATGTGACAGTGCTGGGTTAATGGTTGGACTCAATGATCTTAAAGGTCTTTTCCCACCTAAAATACTGCACGATTTGCCTTGCTGTTAGCTTTTCTCCTGTGTTACATGCAGCCTTCATTACCATTACTTTTTTCAGTCCATTAGCTCCAGTTCTTCCAAAAACCCACAACAGGCTGTGGATGTACTTCTACCATCTTTTCCCAGATCAAAAATCCATTTATTGCCTGTCTAAAAGCTGCTTACGATATTCCCTTTCATCACCTGCTGTGCAGTGGTGATATCTATGGCTGGAACACTTTGGATACAAACAACAACCTCTTCAGCAAACTGTGAAAATGGCAATTTCTCAAGCAGATCATTGCTTGAGCACAGTCACAACCATCTTCCCCACTGCTGAAGACATCCCAGTGTTATTCCTTACACACCTGCTGAGCTGCTCTGGGGCTATTCTGGAGTAAAAACCTGAGCCTGTTTTTTTCCTGCCTGCAGGTACCAGTGAAAAAAAGTCAAATTTACTCCCTTTATTCTTCTACTTAGACTCTGAAAACATTAGTATCCATTTTGTTCTTTACAGCTCTGTCTTTTTGGGAGGGGCTGCTCTGATGGGGAATGGGGACAAGTGTCTCTGTCTAACACATGCTCCCTTTGTTTGCAATTAGAAAGGGCACTCCAGCCCCACCTCAAATATTTTGTCCACTGCTGCTCCACTGAGTGCATCAAGGACATCACAGCATGTCTCCAGCACGATGATGTTTATCCTCTGTTCAAACACTATTATGAATGTCTCTTTTCAGCCAGTACATTTGTCATGTATTTGCCTCACATTTTCTGTTGTTGGCAAAGAGCTCATCACCCACCTTAGAGCTCGAAATTCATCCCCCAGTACCTGTGGCCTTTCTTTTATGATTCATATCTTTGCTTCTGTCAGATCCCTGGCTTCTGTCCCAGAGTTCAATTAAAAATTAACAAACATCCTATTCACTTTGAGTTTCTCTGCCACTCCGCTGCTCCTGTGCTGCTCTCCACGGCTCCTGTAAAAAATTAAACATAACTTGAAGCACTTTATCACGCCCATCCTCCTGATCTTCTGCCAGCCCACCTGCTCAGCACTTTCTCTGCTGGCTGGCAGCTAAACCCCCAGGTTTGCCAATCATCTGGCTTTTCACACACCTTGCTCGAGGATGCCCCTGCACTCTGGCTTTTGGGCTGCATCCGAGCTGGGCTCCACAGCTGCTCAGCTGGGCACCGAGGAGCCAGGGTCAGGGTTTCCAGGTTCCACACACACCTGGCTGAGGCTGGTTCACAAGCTGCTGCCTGCAATTCCCCTTCTCAGTGAGACTTCTGGTCCTTGCTGATTTTTCCTTCTTGGGAAGTGGGCAGCAGACTCTTGGGAAGCAACTCAAAAGCCACACTGTGCTTCTGTCCAGTAGGACTCGCCAGTTTTCCCTCCCCTGAAAACAAAATCCTTTTAAGAGCATAAATTTCCTTTCCCTCCCCCACCCATTGAGACCCACACCCCAGCCAATATCTGAGCGCTGCTTTCTGGTGTGATCTGCCAAAATAATTCCTATTATTTTGGAACCTCTTAGCTTGGATTTTCTAAAGGATAAAGATGAATTCCTAAATCTCCGTGAAGCAGGATGGACAGATTCCCACAGTCTCACTGAATTAAGGCCATAAAAGCAGCAATTTTATGAGGGAAGGAGCCCAACAGCCATCTCTGCTAATATGGACTCAAAGAAGTCAGTGGGATTGCTTTGCCTAAGGCAGCCCATTTTCTGGGGGTGGGTACAGGATGTTTGTCTCCAGAGCTGCTAAGCTGAGGCATTTCAACTGCATGAAATGAATTTTTTAAAAGTGCAGGTGAGCGATGAGAAGGTATTTGGTTCCCAAGGAATATATTACAGGAGAATGTGCTGTTCTGAATTCTGTCTCCTGGCAAGCTCCATGTAAATCAGAAACTACAGATTTTTCTACTCATTTTGTCTGTTTAGGGGAATATTTGCCACAAATACGAGGTGAATTGAACTGAACAAAGCTTTAAAAAACTGCCTTTTAAAATGAAATTTTTACATTCAACATGGAATAACACAACTCTGCAGCTGTTTTATGGAGGAAAGGTTTCTGTGCTAAGCTTCATAACAGCTTATTAAATGAAACAGCCAGGTATCCAAGGAGATGGGGTTGACAATAAAGATTTTTTTGGAGAAATTATTCAGCAGCACAAGTGGGTACCTGCTGTAAAACTTCAGCTTTCAAAGGACTCATTAGTGCAGCATAGGCTGCCTGGCAGTTCACAGCCAGGAAATATGATCATGCACCAGTGGATGTTTTAATAAGGTTAATGAGATTATTATTATTTTTTAAAGTAACTATGATAATGTAATAATGATAAAGCATTTTTAAAGACACCTGTTAATGGTGGCTGCCAGTACCACGTGAGACACATCTCACCTGTGCTTGAAGGAAAAAACAATTCATCCATAATGAAAAACTGTCCCAGTGGTGCATTAGCAAAGTCTCTGTAAAAGACAAATTACTCAGTTAATAGGCTTGATGTTCAATTAGCCAGGATGTACCAGCACTTGATGGTGCTCTCACAGAACAGCTTGGCATGAAAGGAACTTGTGTAAACTCAGTTAAAAAGGGATGTCTACGTGTGATTCCAGAGGTTCCTTTCATATCCTTGTTTCTCATCCCGTCTCTCCAGAACGTGGTTCTTTCCCCAGTGCTTGACAGGCACAGTTTGAGTGTGAAGAATTAAGGCTCCTCGCTGCCTTCAGGCATCATAGCAGGAGGGATTACTAATTAGGTCATTTGTAGCTCTTCACGGATTGCATCTCTAAGGGACAATTTCTTTCATCACATGTATGCAATTTTTTTCAATTTTGAACAACCCAGAGGTCATCTCTACAATGAACACCTTTGATTCAATGCATCAGGGAACTTTTTTGCATAGATCTGAAATCAGAATTTCAATTAGAGACATTAAAAGCACATCAGTGGATGTTCATACCAAACACTAAACATCTCTGCTTTGCCACTTTATCTTTGTTAAGACTTCCTCATAGCTCAGAGCTACCTGTGTAGAGAGCTAAGGAGACAATTCAGCCAAAGACACAGAAATACTAGAAGGAAATACCAAGATCCACAGAAAAATTAATTCTGAGAACATGAAGTGGTTCAAACAGACTACAATTCTAAAAGAATCATTAAAATGGAGATGATTAAAAAGGTGTTTCTGCAAATCCATGTTACCATGTGAATTCTGAATCTTTGAGAGGGTTGTAATCTCCCCAGAATTGTGGGGAAGGAAGCAGAAGCTGGGTGCTGTGTCTCCCAAGTCCAGGATAAACTTGGCCTATCCCTAAGCAAACAAAGGAATGTTAAATTGCTGAAGAAAAAGAGAAGCTCTACTTTTTATGCTGCTTCAGGATAGTTCCTCAGACATCTCCAAAATCCTTTGGAAGAAGAACTAGCGTCAATCACAAGGATTCTTTTGAAGGAGACAGGTGTAGACAAATAACACAAGCTGTAAGGGTTGTAATATTTAGGGATCACCAGTTTAGCTAGGTGTGTTCATATTCTGGATTGTTATATTTAGTTCATAATTACACCTCAAACTGTTTAATAATAAATCTCCACCAACCCCTGAGAAAACAATCGAGTATTTATCAGGCAGTATTACTGGCTTTTATTTTCTACTTTATTTTAGTAAATTAATTAACAGGTTAAAAAAAAATGAAAAAGGAAAGTTAAGCAGATGAACTATGGAGAACCAGCTAAATTGCTCAGAACCTTTGGTGAATAGGCAGCTACTGTTCCTGAGAAAAAAGATAATTAATGTAAAATTAGTGGTTGTTCTCTGAGATCCCTGATTTCTAGGTCTCTATCAAAAAAGCTGAGAATACTTATCTGGAATGCCTGAGACATTTCTGGTACAAGCAAGGGCACTGTCAATGCCATGACAAAGACCTTGATGGGAGCCTACAAGGTGCTGATGTGCTGGGTGAAAAGTGAGACAAAGCCCCAGGCAAAGCACTGCAGTATTTCATAGAGCATTATTATGCTCAGGAAGTGCCAACTTTGCCTTAAAAACTATATAAATACCATTAATTTATCATTCCACTTTCCACCACAAGTCACGTTAAAATTAAAAATAAAAAATAAAAATGGGAAAAAGTTTAGCATATGCCTTGGGGAAGTGGTTTTGAGAAATTATCTTAATAATTCTGCGTTATTTCGTGGGACTGTGTTCCTGTCATGAGCTGCCCATCAGGTACCCAGGGTGTGAAAGAAGCCACAAGCATAATTTTCTTCATAAACAAAAATAAACTGCAGTAATTGTTCCACCCGATTGTAATTTTCTACTGAGTGACATAAACGGTGCTGTCATTTCTCTCAGTAGGCCATAATTGCACTGTATTTCATGTGAAATTAAAATGTTGACTGCAATGTCAAGGGTGCTGCATTCATGAGCTAAAGAATTGAAATGGTCTCGATTAAGCCTCCAGATGGGAAGGGGACACATTCCAGCTTCTGCAGTTCAGGCCTTTGACTGAATTCCGTTCTCTGGACTATTTTACTTCATCCTTTAGCATTAAAAGAAGACATTTTCACACACGAGCTTTAATTTTTTAAACAATAAAAACAATAACTTAGTTGTTGATCCCAGAGCTGTCTGGGACCAAATGGACACGGGTACAGGGTCAGGCTCTCACATGAACTCAATCTCTGGTGACAGAGGCAGGACCCGAAGGAATGGCCTGAAGTTGTGGTAGGAGAGGTTTATGATGGAAAAAGTTCTTTCCCCAGAGGGAGGCTGGGCACTGAACAGGCTCCCCAGGGCAGTGGGCACAGCACCAGCCTGAGAGAGCTCAAGGAGTGTTTGCACAATGCTCTCAAGCACAGGGTGGGATTTTTGGGGTGTCCTGTGCAAAGCCAGGAGTTGGATGTAATGATTTTTGTTGATTCCTTCCAACTGAGGATATTCTATGACTCTCTGCTATGATTCCAAGCCTTTTAAAGCTCCTTTAAAATCTAACCTATCTTCTCTATGAATTAGGGGTGCAATTCCCAGTGATTTACATGGAAACTGGAGCAGGCACAGAGCCCAGTCAGGCAGGGACAAAACATGCACTGAAACCACCATTTCTGCACTTAGACCTCGTGCTCAGGCAAACAAGGGCTTGAGCCTCTCCTGCTGACTGAGGCAACGAGGCTGGCAGCCCCTTCAAAGCCTGCTGAAACCAATTCAAGTCTTTCACTCGGAAAGCCTCTGTCCAAACCCACTAAGCACAGACTTATGTGTTTATTGTTCATCATCTGGGCTTGACAGAAGAGACCACTTCTCCAATTCCTGTGGTTTCCAGTGTGGAGAAGTGGGGTGAGGAGTCAGACGAACCAGAGTAAGGAAAGACCCACAATTTGTACCACAGCAAAATTAAAAGCAAGCTCAGAGTGCTGTGCTCGACTCAGTGTCAGAGCTGCACCCAGCTCCTATTGTTTTGCTTTATTGAAAAGGACATATTTGCAGTATTTGTTTTTTTTCTCGAGCAAAGCACTCAGCCAACTGCTTGTTTCTTTATTACTTGTGGAATTGTTTATGTATTACCAAAAGTATAAACTAAAGATACAGTGAGAAGAAAATCACAGAGCTCGTAGATAAATTTCTGGGGGGGAAAAAAAAATCCATGAATAATTCAAGCAATGGGACTCAAATTTTCTTAAAACTTGTTTCTTTTTTTCAGAAAGGGAGAAAAATGAGTTTCATATGAACAAAACCCATCTAACAGCAGCAGTGGGCAATTTTGAAGGTGAGAAATGTTGAAACTGACAGGTAACACTGGGAAAAAAGGCTCTGAATTCAAATACAGTCCTGAAGAGAGATGAATGTTAACATAGTGAGAAAAACTGGATAATCACTGTTTAGCAAATACTCATCTTGGCTTAATCCAGTGCACCCAATACATATGGCAAAGTTGGCAGATAATGTAACTCTAAAATAAGCTCTTGTTAGCATGCTGATTAGTGATTTAGAAAATATTTCCTGATCAGATGACCCTTACAAGGAAGACCCTCACATCTTCAGTCTGCAGATGTGGATTTCAGTCTGGTAATTTCAGAGACATATTAATTCATTTTCAAACCAGCATCTGCTGGAGTTGGGATGAAAGATCCTATGAGGACTCAGAGCATCACCACATCGATGGGTCACACTGGAAACTGATGGGAAAACTTTCTCTTATAGGAGTCTCACTTGATGATTTTCCCCTGTGTTGTGGCAGCTGTAACATGCAGTATTTTACCTGACGATAACACATTTATATTACCTTATAATAATAACAACTGCTGCTTCTGCCTCAGCTCCGTGTTGCAGGGATCTGGTAAAAATGATGCTGGAAAAATGTCTACTTTACCAGAGCAGCAGTCATATTCCAATAGACATGAGAGCTTCTCATGCAGGTCATCACACCATCGTGCTAAATGTCATATGCCAGGAGTGGAAAGAGATCCCTACTCCCATAAATTTTATGGCTGTAACATTTGGCTGCAAAATAACAGGTAGAAAATTGGGTGACTTTTCTTCCAGCTCCCTAGGCCTGTCTCCTGCCCTGTTATTAATATCCAGTGTTCAGAGCTTTGCATGCCTCTCTCTATCCTTCACTGATCACACAGTTCATGATCCCCACATGCTAGGGTGCTAAGAATAAAAATGGGTTTAATTTGAAATTAATTGCATTTCAGAAAAAAGTTTTTTTCAATATGTTTTATTTAATTGAGAACAGATTAAACCATGTATTATAAAGGACTAGAATGCTTTGTAGGCTACAAGAATCATAATTCCTTTCTTAAAATATTTTTTTTCTTTCTCTCTTTCATGAACAATTAATGAAGAGCTTACCATGTTATTATTATTCAAATCTTCTTGAGAAAGATATTGAGATTAGAGAAGATGGACGAGATTGAAATGTCTGTCTTTTTTACTCACCCAAAGTTAATTAAAATAAACCTGACCTGTTATCTGCCACCTGAAGTGTGCCATGAAAACAAGACTCTAATGGTAGCACAGACAAATTGGCTTGTCTTGTTAAAACTCCTTAGGGTTAATTAAAAAACAGCCTATTCTTTGAAGAGAGCTCCATCAGAGATGGGTACTTTTCCCCTCATTCCTATTACACATTTTCTGAAGATTTATGATAAGATTTTGTATAACTAGACAAGAAAGCTGAGACTTGTATCAAAGAGAGAACAGCTTTTGCTTAGCGTAGGGAAAGAACAGGACAGAGCTCAAGGTGTTCAGAGAAGGGAAGAGACAGAAAGCTCCAGCAGCTTAAGGCAAAACCTCATGGAAATGTGAAACTGCCAGATTCAAACCAGCTGGGTGTGGTGCTGGAGCAGCCTGGATCTCAGTGGGAGAGGTTCCATGGCAGGGGGTTTGGAACGAGATGATTTTCCAACTCAAACTTTCCCATGATTCTATGGTTTTAGGTATACTGTTTCTAGAGGTGATGCCTTAGGTTTTAACTTTTGTATTTTTCAAATTCTGCATTCCCAGTGTGTAACTCTGCAGTGTCCTGCAGCCTGTGAGCTGCTGCTCTNGTGACTCGGGGTCCATCTTGGGTGTAGCCTTTGGCCTGCCCAGGGTGTGCCTCTGAAGGCCTTTCAAATAAATATCCACCTTTATTCCCTTACTCCTGTCTAGTCTGTGTTTCTAGGCTGGCCTCTTTAGGCATCAGAGGTACTTTTCCATTCCTATTTGATCTCCCTGGCAGTGCAGCAGTGCATAAGGCACATCACAGAAGAAAGGGAGGTGGGTGACCATGGTTCTCTTCAGGCAAAGTGTAGTGCTTGCCACATCATTTTGGAAATGTTTTCTAGACCACACAGGCGATGGAGAAGTGTCCTCATTGCCCAATTAGACATCCTTTGCAGGAGCCAGAACTGCTCAGCCAGAACAAAGTTGTTTACTCTGGAAGCATCTCCATGTGTCCATCTAAATCATCACTTGTTCTGGACAGGATAATGATGTTTAAATTACCCCTGACAGGTGTCTGTTTAAAGTGATTAGAAAGGCCTCAGTGAAGACTATGCAGCACCACCCGAGATGCCTGGTTTTGTGTTGCACCACCACTGCTGTTGGGAAGGGTCCCCGAATATTCAGCAAACCTCACACCTCTTTTTCTGCAATCTAAAACAAGTATTTCTCTTCCTGCTTTGCACAGGATATAGCTGTTTTGCTATATCCTCTTCTGCTTTGTGTTTAGAGCTATACACACTGGAGGATTGTTGTTCTGCCAACTGAGGAAGGTAGAACAAAACGCTTCCCCAACTTACAATAAATGAGAAGCTCAAGAATCCCTTCTGTGTGACACCTGCTCAGGTTCTTGTTCCAGTTCTTAAGTGGCACCAAAAATAAACCCTGTACACAGCAGTCTGATTGCAGGCACTCTGATGTTTGGTGGAGTTCACATTCAGAGGTAACATCCAGGACCTGACATGAGGTTCTCCTGTGAGCACATTTAAGAATAAGATTTGCTTTTATCTTACTCATATGGTTAACCAGGTATATTACATGACCTTTCAAAAATCAGCTGTCTTTCCCTTAAACTATTGACCAATCCAGACATGTAACTCACTATTGCAGAAGATCTTAAGGACCACTTCCTGTGTAATATCTGAAAAGAATGCACGTTTATATGCCCAGTGAGAATATTAGTATTATTATATCTCGGGTTAACATGGATCTTGAAGAAAGTCAAAATTCACTCTTCAGGCCTTATAAAAAGCTCAGGTACTGAGGATGAATGTAGAGCTTCCTAATGAACACTATTTTTTCTCATTTGCTGAACGTGCACTGCCTTGTATGACAAGACAGGACAGTTTGCTCATCAAGGCTGCTGCCACAAATATTACTAAAACCTCTTGACACTAGTTTTTTCTGCATAGTGGCCTTAGAAAACTGTTTAGCCAAGAAGAGAAAAATCATGCTCCATATTTTAGAGATAGGTCACTTCATCTCTGGATTGCACAGAGGTCTCTTCATCTTACACACAGCACAACAAAATATGTAGATGTGTTTATTGATGCGAGTGTTCAGTGTTGAGACTTTTGATTCAGGTGTAAAGTGTTTGTTCCTTGAGAGACTCAGGTCATCCAGGTTTCTCTCTTGAATTTGATCCTCAGACTAAATGTCATTATGGCTGCTTTTTGGAAAGCCTCATTATCTTTCCAAACAAACGTGTATAAGCTCGGTCTACATATGATTGATGGTACTCGAGTGCAGCTGTATCCACCACCTCCAGAAAACTTCACAAATCAATCTTGCTGTAATTTTAGCATACTGCTTCCTCATTGAATTTTAGAAATCTGTTAGTCTGAATGAAGGAGACTTCATTATCACTGAGAAGAGTAAGTCAATGATACACATGAACTTCATTCATAACAAAGCCAATTGCTGATGAAGAGGAACTGAACTAGAGATGATTAATTCTTTTCCAGCGGCTACTTTCGTCAGACATGACAATTATTCATACCAAAGAGCTACCATTTTTTGCCTTATTTAATTAATCTTAAGTCATGTATGGGGAAAATTCAAAGTCCAGTGGAACCAGCTAGAGGATTCTGTTTGTAATGGTCCTGCCTGCGGGCACAGCTATTCATCTTTGCAGTTATGCAAGTCGTGTGTCATTTTTCATACTTGGCATTGCAATTTATTTTTCTTTTGTTGTTTAATCAATTTTCAGTTAAACAGACCCTTTTTTCAATCCGGAAACAAAACTGCTCTGAGATGATGGTAAGAGCTCTAAAAATGTACAATAAGGAGTGAGCAGCCTCCTGAGGTGAGCAGCTTATATTTTAAATGGAGAAATCTTTGTGAATCTCACTTCCTAAAGGAGGGTAAATCCAGAATGGCAACGTGAACAGCTTGAGTAAGGGGCAGGTATTTTGACCAAACACCTCTGTTCCTTTCTGGCTTGATGCTATCTGTCATATCAGAGCTATGGGTTCCAATTAAGCCAACATTTCCAGCTACCAACCTATCAGTGTCCTGTGGGGTTTTTAATACATATTATTCCTAACCCTATGGCAACAGGTCAAATTGGACAGCAGATCTAAATCACCCCAATCTAATCACCTCACGCTGATAGTGCCTTGAGTTGAAGTTTCAATTACAGACAAAATAAAGCAGTTTCTCCTTTCCCTGCTGGCCGTTGCTTGTGCAATTCATTTATTCCTTTATACACCCTTAGCCCCTGCAAACAGATTTCCCCCTTGGTTCTCCTTCTGTTGCCAGCAAGTGTTTGACAAAACAGAAGTCAGTCTCCTGATTAGGTACAGATCTGGATTTATCTTTGACTCTGATAAAAATTTCTTCCAAACGGTCAGATTGTTCAAAATCCTCCATTTTTGAGAGTCAATGGATTTAATCTAAACTCTTCTGTGTGTTCTTTATATCTGATGTTAAAAAAATAGTGTTAAAATTATGCTGAGCACGAGAAAAAAAGAGCACAAAAGCCTCTTCAAACCATGTTTTTGATCCTCGATTGTCAATCTCCATTCAGTATTAAAAATTCCATTGGAAATCCAAAGAGATGTCTTCATATATATTAAATCATCAGCTTTATGCTGAAAGTTGGCACAGAAATTGGAGAGCACAGGCAGACCCCAAGTTAACCTCTCAAATTGCCTTTTTTTTTTTTATTTTGAGGATTTTTTTATCACTTTTTAAAATAGAAATGATAAAATACACTGTGAAGGACTGTAGGTCCTTCCTTTCCTGTAGGAGGAAAAGTAATAAATAATTCAGCACCAGGGAAAGAAAATCAACTGTAGAAAGCCCTGAGGGTGTTTTGTTATAAAGCAGTTGGCTGTTGCAAGGGTGAACAACACAGAAGGGGTGCAATTAGAGGGACTGGCAACCAGCCCTTCCTATTTGCACATTTTACACTCTCAACTTGCTGATGAATTCTACGGATGGTTCCAGGTAAAGCTGAGTATTTCCCTCATGGCTTGTGTCCTGTAATTCTTATGCCATTTCTGCCTGGATCATGCTGTAATCTCAGGTACCTCACTGAAAGGAAGCTCTGTAGGATGATAACCCAGCATGGAGCTTAATCACATCCATTTATTTTGTAGGGAAAGAAATTCAGAGCCAAATCTCCTCCTCAGCTGCGTTGTTTTTTTTGTTTGTTTGTTTGTTTTTTTTGACAATTCCTCTTTATTAAAGTGAAGATGACCCAATATATTTAACATAAAGTGCATTAGTTGCCTCTTGACTGTACTTCTTTGTGAGAGTAAGGATTTGCCACACCCTCTCTAGAATGCTCGCTTGGATGTTTTAGGTTTAGAAATGGAAAAAAATGGATTGGAAATGAAAAATGGGAGCGTAAGAGAACATATTCCCCATTTGTTATGATCCACCAGAGTAACCATGAAGTCCCATCCAGATAGCAAGAACCATTCATGGCACCTTGAGCTGAACAGGCAGGGACAACAACTTTGTCTCTTTCCTTGCCTGGAAATCTCCTTCCCTCCTTTTCAGGACACTCTAAGTTCTTTCCTGTCCCAACAAATCCCATAGAGACAATTTTTTTTCCTTTCCATTGCTAATGCTGGTACTTTTGGCAAGGTCGGGCAGAAGGTCAGTGAGGTTAAGGGAGTGTCCAAGAACCAAAGTAGGGAAATAACCAAGTGCCAGGGAACTTGCACCTAAAATATGGCTTCTCTCTACATTTTATCTTTATCTATATATTCCAGCTGGGGTGGAGAGAAAATACAAAGAATAAAGAAGAAAAAGGGGGGAAATGCAAATGAAAACTTGGGGGTTTTTGGTTTGTTGTTTTTTTTTTTTTTAAAGAGGGTGGGAGAAACCAACTGTTGAAAATCTGAAAAATTGCTTCAACTAAGTTTTTTCCATAAAGAACATGCATTGCAATTTAACCAGCCCAACTCTATATTTTAAAAAGTCTTTATTAGCCTGAGATTCGTAGAAGAAGAAAAAAGAAACCGAGCATGTGAGAAAGACTGAGCTGAGAACCAGATGGCTTCTGCAGGAGTGAATAGATCGTAAAATGTGCTGGGAGTGAACATCTCCACAGATTAGGCAAGAAGTTTGAGAGATCTTCTGAAAGAACTCAACAGCCATGATTCAAAACACTTACAGGGTTTTTATTACAACATATAATTGGCTGAAATATATAATGATTTATTTCACGATGCCTTATAGTTAGTACATTTTCTGAAATTACAAGCGAATGGAAATAAAACAAACATTCTTTTAGATTGAAGCATGGCATTTATTTCAAGAACCGATTAAAGCTTACATTAAAATATTTTCAGCTTAAAGTTGTACTTTCCTGAAGGGAAATTTCTCTTCTAGAATGTCATTATTTACTAATGGGGTTTCTTATTTAAATAAAAAACAAAATAGCTTTTTAGTATTTTGGTTTTCCCTCCAGCATCTGCAGGTTTAATACTACTTATTTTCATCTCTTTATTTTCCTTTCAAGAAAGAAGAGAAGATGGGTGAAAATGGAGAGGCAAAGTAGAAAATGGAAAATACAAAATTGAACTGTTTTACATTTCTGGGGAATTAAAATGCTTCCACAAGGAAAAACGTCACAGAAGAGAGTAGGGGAAAAAAAAAAAAAAAGCTATTACTGTGTTCTTTAGGTTTTAATTTTAATATTGTGGACCAATAGTTACAAAAACAGTTATAAAAGCCTGCAAAATATAAAAGGATGTGGGTAGTAAAATCTCTGTGTTTTCACTGGGTTGGCATATGGCTTTCCCCTCCTGTACAACTGGAAGGATAGTCATGTGAAGAACAGCAGCAATAAGAAAACCCCAGGGGACCTCCCTGGGTGCCTGTTTATGTACCCAGTTGGGAAGAAACATGTGATCTTTATCCATTTCTCTTTTTACTTTTCCTATGTGAAGTTCAGTCTTTAAAGATTTGTTTCTGCTTAATTACTGCTGCACCAACACTGTGAGTATTTGCCTGCAATGGCCATTTCTGGCCTGCACTCTGCATTTCTACCTCTAATTCTTGAAGGCAATTGTCAAAGATGTTCTCATTTGAAGCCTAAGCACGAGGGCAGCATGTCTTAAATAAAAAGAGAATTTTACCATCAAAGAGAAACAAAGAGAATTTCATATCTGCCCTGCCTCTAAAGCTGGATCACATCTTTTATGAGACCAGGGAAAGTTTAACATCAGCTTTTGAGAACTTCAAGGACAAAAAGACATTGATCTGGCCCCTTATCCTGGGGTGAATTTTCCTCTTAGCTCAGCACTGTCTATAAAAATAAACAAAACTGAAACATGAAACAGAAAAGCAATGAGGAAGAAAATTGTTGCTTTTGAACAACAAATAAGTAAGCACACACTATTACACCTAATAAATTAACACCAGTGTCAATGAAAAATAAAAATAACATTTTCAAAGGACAGCTTGTCATGTTCTCATGACTCAGAGATTGTTGTTTGTTTTTCCCCTTTCTACTCCCCCCTTTAATTAATACATTTGCTTCCAAATAGGATCCGAGCATTAGGAAAATGTCACACCATATGTGTGTTTATTTTTGCTCAAGTAATTATCATGGTGTAAGATCTCTCTTTTCCTTTCTTCGCTTGCTGAGACAGAATGTTCCTTCAGAGGATAGAACAGCCTCAAAGCAGCTGCTCCGACATCTGAGGCAGAGAAAAAGTCAAATCTTCATCCTCTTATCCTTGTGCGTGCAACGACCTTTCTGGGGGACTGAGGGAGCCCTCCCTTCAGGTGGTGCCTCCACAAGCTTTGGAGGGCTCTGCCTCTGGCAGTGGGTGGAAAAGCGGGCTCCTGTGGTGGGGAGCAAAGCCCCAGCATGACAAACAGCATCTCTGAGAATGCTTTTGCAGAGAAATGCCTGGCAGCTCTGGCACGTGGGCATGGCGAGCTTCGGCACTGGCTGCTCTTTTGGGAAAAAACTGCTGGGATTTTGGCAATAATTGTATCCAAGCAACCTGGTAACTTGGAGCTAAACCACTGCTCTAGCTCAAAGCTGCCCTCTTGGACTGGGATGGTTCTTAATGTTTCCTTAATATTCCTGGGGTGGAATTTTCTTCTTCACTGGTGAATATTTTTTCATCTCGCCAGTGAGTTCTGATGTTTTCTGAGTGGTCAGATGTTTAAATGCGTTTTTTCTATTATTATTTCTGTAATTTTAATCTTACTTCAGTTACTAACACAATACCACACTCTGGAATCATTGTCCATAAAGCAGAAACCTCTCTCCCAGAAGGCAGAGATGGAGTGGAGAGCCCCCAGGATTTTCTCACTGCTGTTGCTTTTTTACCTGATCACATCAAGATGGTGCCAAACATGGAAAATATCTTCTGTAGAAGGATATGATGTGACAATTTTGTGATTCTAGACACAAAAGGAAATACTTTTGATATCAAGTTGGACATTCAGATGCTGAGTGATTTTAAAGGTCTTCAGAGTATCTGCAATGCTTTCAAAATTTTATTCTTTTGTACCTAGAATTCTTCCAGTTCCATTCTCAACAAATTGACATTTGCAGAGCGGAGAAAGCAGCAAGAGACACCAGTAATAAAAGTGAAAATCTTCAATCAGGGCCACTTATTTTATGAATAGGAATGACTAGTACAGGGGAGGGAAAAAAAATGACCAAAGTACATTCCTTTCCCTTTAAGACATAGATAAAGAGTTCTTATAACCAAAACAAAATTGCAGAGACGCTGTAGTCCTCTGACTGTTGATTAAAATATGATCTTGTCCTTTCTGTATCTAGAACTAAACCTGCAGGATGCTGCTCTCCATTTGGGTTTTCACCCAATTTTCCAAAACGTACAGCTCATTTTGGTACAGCATATCGTGATGCTGGAAAGCAGAATTCAGACTTAAGGTCATTTTCACTCTCATACCTATTTACCCACACTATGGCATAGCTAATGTGAGCTTACTATCCGAAAGAGGTTTTATTACTTCATTTCCACGAGTAAAGGAATGAGAGGTTTAATACAGCTGGTCCAGGATTTTCTACTTAGTGGTTTTAAAGTGTTGTATATGTAATAAAATTCTTTATACTTATTTATCTGTCTTAGTGTTCATTTCCTGGATGTCAGGATTCAAAAGTCTTAATATTACTGCAATCTACATTCCATTATTAGGGGTTCCTGAGAAAGACTAAAAAAACCAAACAATAAAACAAAACAGGCACAAACAAGAAACTCTCTCCAGTGGTAGGTTCTTTGTTCTGGCACTGGATTTTGGGGAAGGGAGGGGTCATTTGTCAATCTACAGTGTTCAAGGCCAGGCTGGGTGGGGCTTTGAAAACCTGGTCTAGTGGAAGGTATCCCTGCCCGTGGCCGGGGGTTGGAACGAGATGATCTTTAAAGTCCCTTCCAACCCAAGCCATTCTGTGATTCACAGCTTTGCTTTCACTTTCATCCTTCCCTTCATCCTTCTATGACATCTGAGTTTAAATCAAGCACAAAACTATAAGCAATGTCACATCACTTATGTAGTAGCACATAAACAAAAGCAGTGTTTCCCAGATAATTTAAAATCTCTCTGACTGATCAGTAGTTAGCAAAGTCAAACTTTGAGCACATTTTGAACCAGCACAGATGCTTTTCATGTTTAATGAAGAAAGAAAACTGTTCTCAGATTGTTTCATCGACCTCTCTCAATCTGGGTCACTAATCATCTTTAAGCATTCCATGTAGTTTGAATAAATCTGGATGTTCTGTAATAATCCAAGATCAATCAATGTAAACAAAGCATTTTATCCCAGATGCGTCCTGGGAAGACATTTTCTTGAGGAATGTAGAACATTCGGGATTCAAACTGCAATTTTTTCCAAGGTTCTTTAACTTAACAATTTAAACCGAGAATTACCTGCACCCTAATGTTATTTGAAGTAATTAAAAAGTCTATGAAAGGCAATATAAATAATCCCATATACTCACTCAAGCACTCTACTTTTTAACAGTGGACTTACTAGCTTGGCATACAAGGTAAGCAAAGCAAAGAGTTGTCGAAATTTGTTACTTTTTTTCAGTTTAACATAAACTCAAAGACTTCAATCTTGCTAGAATTTATGCATGCACTTATCTGTAAGCACATGAATAATCCTCTTTATTTCTGCAGCAATACTCATCTGCTTAAACTAAGCTTTAAAGACTTCCCACAGAAGCCTTTATTTGCAGGCACATTTCAGAAGTTGTGTCTTGAGCAGTGTAACTCACATTTAATTATAAGGGAATTGTATTGCTTCTCTCAGAAATGAAGCTGGTGCTCTGCACTCCAGGGAAAACAACCAGCGTACATATTGATTTATTTATATTTGAATGCTCTGTTTGCACCCATCAAATCACTGAAAATTTCAGAGTTGACAGAGGTGGCCTGAAATCCACAAGGAAAAGACATGGGGGTATTCCCCAACAAAGCTGGAATGCCAAATAGACTTCATCTAGAGGTGTTTTGGACCAGGGAAAAATCAGTGTATGAGCTTGAGCTAGTTTCCAAACAGGCCTCTCATCTATTTCTCCAGCCTGCTTTACAAAAAAATGAAATCCATGCCCACACTGGGTAAGAATGAGGTTTGCCCCAATTAACAGCAGTGAACTGAATAACAGAACCAGGTTCTGCATGAATGTGACCCTCCTTTTTCATTAATATAAAGAAGGCAGCTTCAAAGTGTTAAACTATGAAATGATTTATAACATCCTGCCAATTTAAGCGAGATGGGGATTTGACTCTTAAAACCATTCTAGCTTGCATGCAGTAAAATCACACAGTACATCCAAAGCTCAGCACACTCCTACAGTGCATCCAAAGTGTCTGCTTGATCTATGGGGTGAGCTGTGCACAGCCACGGGACTGGGGCTGTAAAGCTGGTCTGAATTAATTAGACTGAGGGCACCTCACTTTGTCTTTTGCATGTGCTTTTACTCACAGAGCCAGAACTTTGTTCAGCACACAGTGGGATCAGTCATGCAGTGACACCGAGAAAGCAATTCCCAGTGAAAAGGGCTTTGCGCACACAGCCACCAGAGGAGGCCCTCAGGAGAATCACAGAATCACCAAATGGTTTGGGTTGGAAGGGACCTTAAAGATCAGCCACTTCCAAAACCCTGCCATGGGCAGGGACACCTTCCACTGTCCCAGGCTGCTCCAAGCCCTGTCCAACCCGGCCTTGGACACTTCCAGGGATGGGATGTGAAAGGGAGGTGCTGCCCTGGTGGCACCCACAATATTGCAGATTCCCAATCATGAACAACAGGCCAACAAAATGAAAAAGATCCTTGCACAAAATGAAAAAACCAGTGAACCAGCCAGAGCATTTTGCCCATTTCTCTTGCCTTATACCAAGAGACCTCCGAGTGTTTGTCCCAAGAACTGCTTCCAGCACAGACAGCTGTCACGCTCAGCAAGAAAGGAACTTTGTTGAAGGTGCCACATGCTCCTCACAAAGGTCTTCTCCAGGTGGTGTTTCCAAGCCCCACCTTCCACTGGGACCTGCCCATACAATAAGGGGAAACTGCTTTGAAGATCAGTATATTCATTTTGCTAGACATGCAGGTCAGTATGTGGTAATTCCAAGATGACTGAGAGGAGACTGGCTTTTCTAAGTACTTGCCAATGGTCCTGGAGCTGTCAGCTAAAAGGTGTGACCCAGGAGGAATAAATATTGACCATCTCACCTGTAGAGGCTTGTCCAGTGACAGAAGTCTCCTTCTTCACATCAGTCTTCAATACACGGGTCTAGAAAGTCACCCTTATTTCCAAAGTTTATTTTCCTAGCTTATTAGGGCAAGATTCACATTTCAATTGCTTTTCTTTACTAAAAAATGAATAATTGCTAAATGCATATTAGTGTGACGATGGAAGCCATATGGAGTTTCATGTGAAATATTTATAACTTCCTCTCTCTTATCCTTGTTTTTAACAGAATAGAGAGAAATGGAAAGCTGGAGAGAAAAAAAATTATATCCTCAAAAATTGCATGTGCTTAACATCAAAACATTTTAATTGAACTTCACATTACAGAAATCCAGATGGTCCATGTGCTGTTCAAGCCTCAGGGGGACTGCAACATGTTACCATGTGTAAGATGCATCATCCCCTGCCTCTTCCTGGTTGTACAGAGGACTTTCAGCCAAGATACCACAGGCTGGTGAAATCTGAGATTTACAGTGTCTTAGGGATTCGGGGAGATTTCAGGGACTGCTTGAGGGATTTGGGACTATCATCCCCTCTTTCTCGCAGACTGAATCCATGCAATCTAAAAATCTCTCACTGACTGGGTTGGTGCAAGGGATCTAGCTTCAGTAGAGGCAGAGCAGACCTGTCCGACCTTCAGCTGGAGAAAATCAGTTCCATAAACACACCACATCTGTATCTGGCCCAATTTACAGCCCTTCAGGATCTCACCAAGGATGGGCAAGTACTTGTGCATTGATAGTCCTTCTGGTTCAGACTTTTGCCTTTAAAATGTTGATTTTATTGTCCTACTGCACCCTGGTATCACCCTGCCCACAGTACAACACCTTAGTGCCCTGAAAAGTCAATGTTTCTCTACTGCCCAGTTGTGATAAAGCCAAAACCAGTGCACCTGGTGCTGTGACACTGAGACATTTCTCAGTGAATGAACCTATACAGACCTTCCATGACTTATATGGACTTAACCCACTGTTCTTGAAGCTCCATGGCAAAACTGGTGGTGATTCAGTTACGCTGCGTAGTAATTCCACTTACATAATCATTGCCATCTTTGTTTTCGAGATTGATCTCAAATTAAATCAAATCTGGATGTATTGAAATTTCAAGCAGCCCTCACCACTCTTCAGGAGACCATCACCTCCCACAGATTTTCTTATCTTCTTCTTAAAAACAAATTATTATGCCTTCAATCAGAAGACAGGCCATAAAGTGCAAGTTCCTGACTCCTTCCGGGGAGCAGAAGGAAGGTGGGCATAAGGTTTGTGACTCAAAACTAATCAGAACAATATTCAGTGTCTTCTGGTCTTTGTCTGTGATCACTTTAGGTCTACAAATAAGGTAAATTGGAAATGCAAGGTTTGGTTCACATGAACACTGGCATCAGACACACCAAGCTCTTGTAGCTGCCAGCCTGCATAAGAAATGACAGAACATTTTAACAAGTGACTGAGAGTGCTGCAAAGGGATCTGGATTGGCAGGTTGACGTGTGGAGAGTGATGGGTGGGGAAGATTTTCAATTGAAAAGACCTTAAACTCACTAATGCAGGAGGAAGTTTTATGTTTTCAGGCACATCTGTGAAAAAAAAATTAAAAGTAAACTGAAAGTAACCTGAGTCCAACACCATTTGTGTTTGACCGTCATCAAGGTGAAAGTACTGCAAGTAGCTACCAAGAAACAAGTTTTCATGATTCTTGTTTTTTACTTCAATGATACAAAAAGGAATATTCTGAACAAAGCATCAAATAAAATTTAGTGATGTTGTCCTAGCTTGAGCAACACACAAGAAAAGCTGGCTGTGAGGCTGTGCTTTTTCCATGCAGGCAGCCCTTTCCATTAGGACTTTAAGGACATTTCACCTTTGTCTCCTCAATATTTACATTTTTTACACCACTTGCTGAAAATACCGCTAATTGAGCAGAACTGTGATCTGGGGCAGGGACCTTCTGTGGTGCTGGGATAAGTAGATAAAGGATAAATTAGAGATAAGAAGAGGGAGTTGCAAGGAAAGGAAGTGAGAATGGCTTGAGAAGAAGGAAAGTATCTTCTCTGTCATTTTTTAGAAAGAATAGAAAAGGAAAGAGAGGATGGTGCCCAAAGAGGGAAAGAAATCCTCACTGGGACTCTGAAGACACTGTTTGTTGTCAAAAGGGACTCCTTTTGGTGCCAGCCATCCCATATGGGGGATATATGGATTAAAGAAACTAGATCCTTACCTTTTTTTAATGTCAGAAGGTGGATTAGATAACTGACCTTAAATTTTTAAAATAAATGTCAAGTTATATTAAACGTCATTCTAAATCTTAAAATAAAGCTGTGACCGTAACAATAATTATAAGGTGACATAACTATCATGGCTTAACAAACTGGCACACTTCATCCAACTCACCATCCTGGTCCTCCTGCACACCCTCAGCCCAAGAAAAACGTACAGAAAATTGATTTAGCTTTGCTCACAGGGACAGAGGGTTAACAGAAGTTACATTATTTCTCATGGCACATGGCAAATTGCTGCAGCTCAGTGATGCACAGCAACCCGTGACAGCACGTCCTCTGTGCTCGGAGGTGTGCTGGGCCATGAAATAATGGCCCAAGTCCTCAGCTCTGAGACACACAGAGCAGAGCAGGGAAAAACACCTGAGGCAGAAATGGATGCTGGAAAAAGTGGAAAGAAAAGGGATAGATTAAGTGACACCACAAGTTTTTCCAGCACTCAGTCTTGAGGACCTGCAAGTGCAGCCGAGACCCAATTAATTCACAGAGTAAATCCACAGAGGTCATTGCCACTCCCAGTATTTGATCTCAGCAGTTTGCTTTGCATTGCAGGGATTCCTGTGGGTCCCTGGGCAAACTGGTGGTCAGCCACAGGGAGATATGTGATATTTGCTTAACACTGAGCTAATCCTACTCTCTTTGTTGGTTTTCTGCTGCACCTGATTCTCCTGTATGATTCAGGAGTGATCAAAGAATTTTCTATTTACTTATGTTAGTGGCATCTTGGGTAAATTATTGGTATTTTCCTGATTGTTTGTGTCAATAATTAGCTCACCTATTAAACCATCAACACTATAAACACATACAAAATATAAATACATACACTATAAAACCCACCCCACGCAGAAAATGCCTCCATGGATACCTGGAATTTGAACTTTAGATTAAGCCACCATGACAGAATTGGAGACAAGATAAAGGTGGTACTACTGTCTGGGTGTTATCTCAGACCTGGGGGACGTTAACAAAGCTGGGGGAGGAGAATGTATCTCTGTTGGTGCACACAAAGAAGGCAGAATTTATGGGCTGTGAGGAAAAGCAACTGAGCTGAAATCAGTTTGGTTGGGTAAAAGGTAATTTTGGAAGGGGGAGACCATAATCCACCAGCTCAAGACAAGAAAGAGGCCAACTTAAAAAAACAGAAAGACTGAGCAAGGGGTAAAATAGCATTGGAAGTGAGAGAATAATTTAACCAATAGAATAAGAGAACTGTGTAGCTAATGAGCATCAATTCCTTTATTTTCTAAAATGTATAAACAGTGAAAAGTTTTGAACTACCTCGAGACCCACCCCAAACCAAGAAGCCCAGGGTGAAAAAGGATCAACAGGACACCACTGGATCCACAGGTGGTGACTATCTTCCTCTTAATCTGTCTCTCTCTTTACCCCCTCCCTCACTTTTCTATTTCTTTCTATCTCTCTTCCTCTTATTTGCTGTTAAATAAAATCCGTATTATTTACTTTTGGACACCTGCACCTTCTGGCAGAGGCATCTCTCAATAATTAACAATACCCCTCACAGTCCATTAAAAAAAAAAAAATTTATTAAAAAAGTGAATGGTTTGTTTTGGAAGGGACATTTCCAGGTCATCCAGTCCAACCCCCAGCAACAAGCAGAGACATCTACAACCAGGCCAAGTTGCTCAGAGCCCTGTTCAACCTGGCCTTGAATGTTTCCAGGGACAGGGAATGTACCACCTCTCTGGGAAACCTGTGCCAGTGTTCCATCACTCTTATTGTCAAAAACTTCTTCCTAACATCTGATCTAAATCAATCCTCTGTGAGCTTAAATAGGACCCTTACCCTATTGCAACAGGCCCTGCTAAAAAAATTGTGCCCCATAACTCCTTTATAAGGTTAACATGTTTGTTTTCCTTTCTCTATCCCTCTTTTCCCATCTGCTTTGGTACCATTTATGTCATTTTAACAGCCACCCTCCTCCCCCTCTGCGCTGCATAGATTTTCAGGCTGGAAATGAAAACAAGCCCACTGTGAAGCACAGTGAACACTGTCACAGCACCACGGGTCTCCCCGAGCTGAGGAGCACTTCATCAAAAGGCAGGTGCCATATGGAGCATGTTTATCTCCTGGTGCTGCAGTCTCTGCTGTGCCTCCAAAAGAGAGGGGCTTGGAAAACATGAGCTGCTCTTGATGCCTAAAGAGGCCAGCCTAGAAACAGAGACCAGACAGGAGTAAGGGAATAAAGGTGGATATTTATTTGAAAGGCCTTCAGAGGCACACCCTGGGCAGGCCAAAGGCTACACCCAAGATGGACCCCGAGTCACGAGTTCTTCACACTTTTATAGCTTTGGTCCATTTGCATATCAACCCAATTTCACCAATTAAACTTTAGCTAATGATGTAACTTCCCCTCAGCTTGCCCCCCTTCTCAAGATGCTGGGTTACACATTTTGGGCCTAGGCCGGGCTGGGTGTCCTTGGAGAGCAGCCTGGAGAGGCTTTGTTCTGTCTGTCTCAGCATGAGAGAGCAGCAGCTCACAGGCTACAGGGCACTGCAGAGTTACACACTAGGAATGCAGAATTTGAAAAACATAAAAGCTAAAACCTAAGGCATCACTCTCATACCGATTTTCCTGCTCCATACACACACATATGAATATATTCAAGTCCAAATGTAAGCTTAAGGTAAGGGTAGTGTCAGCAGCAGGACTGCTGAGGAACCCTAACAGGACAAGGCATTCTGCTCCCCTAAGCAGAATGAAAGGCTTGATTGGCAGCACTGAAAGGCAGGCTGCTGATTTGGTACAAGCTGCCTGATGAGCAAAACCCAAAAATATCCCAGTTATTAATAATAATGAATCACAGGGAGAAGAGTGAGAGGGCACGGGCTCCTCAACTGTTTGCACAGGTTTCACTTACTACTAGCAGGGAAGAATAAGCAGAAAGTCAGAGGAAAGAGGGAAAAGCAGAAGGGAGAGGCAAACATGGCAAGTGGATTTTAAAGGCTTTAACTGAGCAAGTGGTACCATAAGGTTTGTTTTCCTGGACGTGACCTGGCTATACCAAAGCATATCCATGCAATAATCAGCTGGATGACCATCTTTTCCCTCCCAGCTTGTTGCCAAAATGCTGCTGAGTCCTGAGGCCAGGCCTTCTTAACCAGACTTGGATTTGCTGCATGGTCTGAGCTGCACAGGTTTCAGTGCAGCTGCCACTCTGACATCCAAGGGCTGAAGGAGCTCCTCAAGGGATTCACAGAGGCCACAAACTCAGCCCTGGCAGAGTGAAGGATGCAACTGAACCTGTGCTTTATTGGGAGAAAAAAACGGAGGGTGCGCAGACATACAGGGGTTGGGAGACACCTGAAGTCCCTCACAAAGGGACAAGTGAGGAGTCAGGATTTGCTGGGGATCTCTTTGTCACAAAGAAGATGATGGGTGTCCAGTTCTGCCCCCTCATACCCTCATCTATTGGCTTCATGACCCTGTGAAAGCCATTTAAATACAAGAAGGCTCATCCTGTCCTACTCCACAGGGCTGTCTTGGGGCTAAAATCCATCAGTGAGGCTGAGGCACTCAGGGCCAGGCCTGTCTGGCTGAAAGTGATGGGAATGAGCAGCCTGTCATGCTTATAAACTGTATGACCACACACAAGCATTGGCTCACGGAAAGAAACCAGCCTGAATGACAAGTGATGGTGAATTTCCACAAACCAGGCTTTCTCCTGCTGAATATTGTCAGAACCTCCTGCAAAGTGGCTGCTTTCTCAGAAAGTTCTCCTGGGAGCTCTGGCTCTTTCCCAAACTCAGCCCCTTCCTGAGATGACACAAAGGGATACCAGCTCTCTGAAATCTGCCTTCATGGGCACGATCTTAATGGATGCAATAAGAAATGCAGTCCTGAATGCAACACATGCACAGAGTGAGGGTTTCCAAGGCATTTGGAAAGTACCATCCATAAAAACTGAAGCAACTTGCCAGATCAAGCTATTCCACTGTGCCACAAAGCTGTGATTTAGATGGAAATCGTCATCTGGAGTGTGTGTGGTGACTTCTATGCTGTAGCAATAAAGCTTGAATCAGAGATAATCCCACTATTTGCAAATTCAGCTTCTGTGCAGAGTGGGAGGTTGCAGACCTTAACATCCAGTTCTTAATGCTCTGTACTTTGACCTGTAGTGCTTAAGCTGAAGAAGACCAGTGGCAGGTGACATTTGGGCGATTAATGTTAAAAAGAATAAAAAGAGAGTCTTTGAACAGACAGGTTCCTCAGCCTTTTGAGGATGGCCCAGCAAGAGGAAAGGAAAAAAGTATGATGATCAAAAGTGGCTGTAACCTCTTCCCTCTTCACATTTCAATCAGTAAGGAGAAAAAGAGAACACACACACTGAGTCTTGAGAGGCTTTTCCAGGCTTTGAGTTGAAGACTGGAGTGAAATCCATTTTGCTGCCTAAGTAGAGCAGGTGAGATCTCTTGTCTATGCCCTGGGTTTCATGGGCAGTGATACACAATGTCCTTCTCTGATTTAGCCATCACCTAGGCAGAGTCTCCATCTTTGCAAGGATCCTACACCTCTATCAAAGCCAGTTTGTGTCCCTACCTCACTCTGCATTTGTCAGTGCAATAAAAATAACTAATGGTCCAACCCATCTAGCACTGAAGTCTGAGAGAGAACAAGGAGAAAAATTAGATAAAAGACATGAGATATTCCATCTTCAGAGCGGTGTTTTATTAGCCTTTGCTCTCGTGGTGAATCTAAATCCTCATGCATGAGGCCTACGATTACCCCTAGTGGGGAAATTCAGATTTATGTTAGCATAGAAAAAGAAGACCAAGTTATAATTTTTATCATGTGGCATAAATATATTCAATAAATGCAAAGAACTGCAGGATCTGATCACTTGTTAAATAGAGTCCATACTTCTGTCTTTTAAAATCGAGGAGACATCCATCATAAATGAAGAAGCAAGACAAAAATCTGAGCAGCTGGTGCATGCACAAGCTACCCTAAAACAGGTTCCTAACCCTGGTGAGATGAATTATCTTCTGAAAGTTGATGTTAGGAACCTTTTATAATCCCAAATACATTGTGGGACAATGATGCGAGCACTCAGGCCACCCACATTCATTCCTGGAAGCTCGGTGCCTGGATTTTTGTGCACATTTACAAATTGGGCAGGAGTCTGAGTGAGTGTGATTGAATGGGCATATCAAGTATGCAGCATTGCAAATCCACAGCTGCAGGCAGTCACGATGTAATTTGCGTTAGCATCCAATTAGTAGCCACCATCCAGCTAGAACAGGAACAGCAGTATTTCTCTGAGTGTCAGCTGCCTGTCTGCAACCTGTTGTGCCCAGCGAAGGCAGTAGTGCTCTCTCATCAAAAGAGAGGTCAATCTTAGCAGAGCAGAAAGGAGAAAATCTTATCTAGCTCTCTCTCTGTTGGAAATTAGCACAGATTTGGGAAGAATAAGGTTTATCTCACCTGGCAGCCTGTAATTACAATATCATGATTTGCTGACAGTCTGCTCTAACACTAAAGATGTTGTCCTGGAGTCTTTACAGGAGACTGGGAAACTTTCTTTTCCAAAAGGAAAATCATCCCAGCAGTCTGAAGCACCTATATCAGGACAATTTCTGTTCTAGCATCCTAAAAGAGCAGCTAAGCTTCCAGACCTACTTTTACACAGAGTAAAGTGGGGTAAGATGCAGCTTCAAAACAGAAAATCCTTGTTAAAGTAACACTTATAGGTTCTTAGTGCAAAAATACTCCTGTTTAAGCATTGCCAAAAAATGACATCAACAAAATTTTGCAAGTGTGTCTTAACTCTGATGGTTGGATCTCAAGGACACTCCATCCCAAAGTACTGGAGTTGATGTTTATGTATTATATTTCAAGACCTCTATCAAGACATACTGTAGTGGAACTATCATTCTCTAGGTCTTCAGCCACCTAAGGATTCCCCTAATCCTGAATTAACCATTCTCCTGAAACAGAGAGTATTATTCAGGGGAAAAAAAAAAAAAAAGCCTGACGTTTTTAAATATTAATAACCAGATAAGTAAATAAATATATAAATAACACGGGTGTGCATATGTGTCTCAACACTCAAAGGCAGGTTTGATAAAGAAAGGTCATGTCCATGTGAAAATGATATTACATGCTTGGAAGCACTGACATTTCTGAATGTCTCTAGTGCAGGAACTAATGAAAACAGAATTCACATGCTGAACAAAAAAAAAGAACATTGTCCCCTAATAAGCACAGACAAATACTTTTTTTTTTAACATCAGAGTTCACCTATGAGATCTCATAATTATAATAGGAAGCCTTGCATTGGAGCAAAAATTACAGCAAACTCTGTCATGCCTTGCTGGTCTGACATCTTTGGTCTCCTAAACAACACTCCCCTTAGAAGTGACCAAATGAGTTGTTCATGTGCCCTAACCAGTACAAGTATTGCTAATTGGTCCTTTAACTGTATTTTTGATAGACCAGTAATTGTCTCCAATGCTGAGACAATGCAGAGAAGTAATGCAGTCACCCCTCTAGTGTTGTGCTATTGTTCTTCATCACAAACATGTTTAATTTGCCATACAGCATGTCTTTATGGATTATTTTTAATTGGTTATTCAAATTGTCCTCTGAGTCTTGCTAACAGCAAGCTTCACACACCGCTGCCAGTGCAAAGTGGTTAATGAAGAACCAGAGACTGAGTGGATAAAGCAGACAGAGGTTTCATTTATCTCATGTGCTACAGGGAGATCAATTTCAGGAAGGACAGGAACATCTCTGGACACCCTACATCACTCAAGCTTCTATAAACTCACCTGCAAGCATAGAGAGAGTCATCTGATTCTTGACTGAGGAATTTCCCTACCTTGTGATTGAACTCTTAAGGACCTGCACATCACACTTTGGGTCTATCAGAGTTAATGACTCCAATTTTGGATATTCTATCTGCCTCAGCTGGACCTTTTGCAGTGGTGGGACATCCAGCCATGTGGCTTTTGGAGACAAGTGAGTGTCTCTGTGCAGCTCTTCCTGGTGCTGCATGGAAGCATTCGTTCCCCATTTAATTTTTTATGGGGTAGAGCTGCTTCTCCTGCTCAGTGTCTTGTTCCCCATCCTAAATGCCACGGACCTGCCACAGAAGGTGAAGGTAACCCAGGTTCTTATTAACAGATCCCTCAGGGAAGATTAGAGTGAAACGACACTGAACAACCTGTGTTTGTAAAGATACACATGGGTTTACTGTAGAACAATTTGGTTACACAGGAAAACAGGTATGAGGCCATTTTGTAGCCATTTCAGTCTCTCACAGGAGGGGTGGGAGATCATTCTCATCTTTTTGGCTGATAAATCAGTATATGAGACACTTTGCTGAGGTGTGGAAGACCTGGCTTCACATTCTTCAAAACCAGTCAGCAAATCTGTCTGTGTCTCAGCAAGTAAGAACTCATGGCGGTGTGATTTCAAACCCCACCAGGCAGGAACCCTACTGAAAGCCAGGCTGGGAGTGCAAAACCAAACATGACTCACTGGAAAAAAAATAGGCAAAAATCCCATATCAGCTCCATTTCCTCAGATTTGGTACAACGGAGTTCTACTGAAATAGGAGCAGGGCTAAAGCAGCTACCCCAAACCACCTGAGTAAAGTTATCTCTCCAGAGGAATAAAGGAGTTTGTGGGGGAAAAAAAGAAAGAATGAGAATAGGTCAATTTAGTTGGGCACCCTACAGAATAAAAGACCTTCTACTACTTTATTTCTGATACAAGACTTGGGTAACATAATGAAGCCTGTGTCATTCTGGTTTTAGTGTTGTGCACCCTTTAAAATGTAGATGAGAGTCTACCTTTTCGGAAAGGTCAGCTGTGACTCAACCACTATTTTTATGTTGTTCTGCAAATTGTTACAGTGAATCACTGTGTACTTTCCCTCACATTCACAGACATTTTATGTTTCTTCATCCCTTGTCCCCCAAAGTAAAAGCAGTCTAGACTGAGAAATGCAGTGGGTAATTTGTTCATTTTATGTGGGAGGAAAGCAAAAATACCTTAATTCTGCGAAGAGCATCTGTTTTCCTTAAGCCAAGGTTTCCTATGGAGCATAAAGGTCAAACCAATTTGATTAAAGGAAATTTCTACCACCATTAATTTCATCCGCCTTTAGGTGAAAATACTTGAGTGAGTCAGAAGAAAATCTGACTAAAATGAGCTCACCAGAAAGTCTGTGGGCTGCTTCTGAGGTGAATGTGAAGCATCCTGAGCCCAGCTGAGCTTTAGGAAGGAAGATTTTCACGAGTATAAAGTATAACAACACGTTACAATATTTGAGTAACACATTATGAGTCAATGTGCCGTTCATGTACTCTGAGATTACCACATTAAAGCAATACTTTCAGCCTAAACAGAACCAGTTCGTGGGCACCATCAGTCACTCCTGCTGATTTCATGGAGACAACAAAAACTTTTTTGAATTTTTTTTCTTTCTTCAGCCATTGGTAATCAACAGATGTGTGTCAGATAAGAAGATGCAAGTAGGAACGGTAGAATGGATAAAATAGAACTGATTGTTGAGAAGCCAGTTCTACTATATTATAACTCATATGTTTATCTTGATTGCATTCAGTACAGTTCTCTTTTTAAATTTTGTTTATTATTTTAAATTGTGTTTATCATCTTGAGAGGATTTCCTCCCAGGCTACTGCAAATATAAAATCATTAATATCTGAGAGTTTTAGGTGTGCTCAGTGTTTTCGCTTGTATGTTTATCTAAAGAAAATTTTTACTTTTCTTAAATATTTACACCAATAAAACTGGAACCCACAGTGATCTTGTGCAGTGTCTTTAGACACTAAGAGGCAGACAGTCAGCCATAAAGAAAGGATTGATAGACTGCAATAATTGTTGTCATCCAAAACTCTGGAATAAAATACGTCACCCAAGCAAGGCTTTCCTTCCCCTGAAAATAAATATTTTATTTTTTTTTTATTGAGTAGAAAACCCTCAAAGTTTGGGGATGTATGAGGAGGTTACCTAAACTTGATTTATCCTGCTCAGAACAGCCCAGCTGCAGAGCTTGCAGATTTTGTACATTCTAGACAAGCACTCACTAATTTTTTACTTAATTTACCCTGTGTTTATAAAACCCGCATAGGAACTCAAGGAAAGAAGTCTGTGATTTAGATGACTGCATTAGCTGCATTAAGGAAAGTTAAAAATGCCACTCCATGTGCTTGAAGACAGGATGGGAAGAGGAGACCAGTGAGGTAGTTCAAAAATTTAAATCTTTAGCATCTCGAAACAGCCCATGTCTGTTTGCAAGACCAGAAATGCTGGATCTGCTTAAGGTGCTAGTGACTGAGCAAAGAAAGGCTCAATAGGAGTCTCAGAAGAGAAAAGGCTTCTGGATGAGACTAATTCTGATGCTGTGTGAAGATTTGTGGTTCTGCTGTTCATAATTCACATTATTCTGTCAACAACCTGAAAGATGAAACAAGTAAACCTCCCCCAAATTCCTTCACAGGTTGTGGCAAATATGACACCTAGAGAAATGTTTGTAGTCAGAAGCTCTGATTCTTACTAGAGAAACATATTTTGACAGGTTTTAATGCACAAAAACTGTTGTTGGGGTCTTTAACTGATTGTAGCACTCAACCCTAAAACTTCTGCTATTACTTTTTGTAAGTGATTACCATTAGCATATGTTTGCCAGTGCTAACTACAGAGAATACCAGGGTAATACTAATTAGGAGAGAGAGGAAACTGAAGATTTTCTTGCTGTCTTCACTTAAACTATTAATATTATTTATTCTGTGCATTGCAATAGCTGAGATGGAGGCACCCTTGAGCTAAGCGCTAAGCAAACAACCAACATTAGAGAGTCCTTGCCATACAGGACCACAGCAGCTGATTAAACAAGACTGACAAGGAATTGGACAAGCAGCTGATGTGAAAACAAAGCCTCAGGTCACATAACAATAGAGCTATGTATAGCCTAAATACCATCTTTTTGTTATGAGCTGCAGCCATTGCGTCAAAGGAGCTCCTCCAATGGGGGCACAGGAAGCAGGATAAATCATTGAAGGGTTTTGTGATGTTGTGAGCAATTTTCACGAGGAACAAGATGGGCATCTGCAGTGCTGAAATGATCTGTTGTAGAACATAAAGTGCTGTAATGACAGAAGGACACTTTCATTGCTGGGCAAAAAAATTAAATCATAAAAGTAAAATTGAGGGGATGTTTATATCCGGAGGAGCAGGGCTTGATCAGAAGTAATTAAGTTCAGTTCTTCAGGTATTGTCACTAAACTGTTAGCAACAAGAGAAAGGAAACATGTTTTAAATTATGCTATAATTCATAACATTTGGTGGAGGTTGTTCTCTTTTAACCTAAGCCACTCAGTTCAGAGAGGCTTACAATAAAATGGAACAGATTCATCCATCATTAATCAGATCAATCCAAAAGAGAGTGCCATCATTTGGAGCATGCTGCACAGCAATAAAGCACAGTGACATATCAGAATTGACAAATATTATTAATCATTTGAAATGGAACATAAGGTGGTGGCAGCTGCATCTATGATCACTGCACTTAAAATCCAGCATTCCCCTTCCAAATGTAAAACAAATTGTTTGTCTTTGACAAGGAGGTCTCCTCAGATGCCAGTGAAAGCCTTTCAGCTCTGTAGGTGACTGTATATCAGCTGGAGATCCATTTTCAGAGCCACGCTGCAGGTTGTGGGTGGGTGCAGTGTGTACCTACAGAATGAACTGGGCAGGGGAAGCTGAGGGGAGAAACCAGTAAGAACAAATGCAATCTTATAAAAGTAGGACTGCTGTAAAGTCAGACTGAAAATATTAGCTCCAGCCTTGAAACCTGGCACCCTCATGCATGCTCACCTTCTGGACCCAAGCCTATGGATGTCTTGTCTCTGGACTCTGATGTTCTGCATGACCACAGGATTCCTGTTTCAGCCTAACGAGGAGCTTGGATTGAAATTTCTTAGGTGTGAAAAGCACTGACTGTATCTGTCTCTTCTGTTCAGAAATGAAACACCTGCCAGGCTGAGGGGGAACTCTCCATCTAGGAGACAGCAAAGAATGTGAAGGGAGAAAAACTGCCCACAGTTCCTCAAAAAACAGGAGTGAGGAGGCACACCACACTTTGGGGTGGCAGGTTTGAACTTCAAAAAAGGAACTGTCATGCTTTCCATACAGCACATCCTTAAATTGTGGAACATCTCCTGCTGCAGGGTGGGATTGGGGTTGAAATGGGCAAAACTGTGTTGGAGGCCAACCAGGAGAAGTAAATGTGATATTCCAATCTCCATGCCAGAAAACCAGGGCACCATTAACTGTGGGAATTGAAAGAGCATGTGAAGAGCGATCTTTTATATTCTTTTCTGCTGCAACCACAATTGATGGCATCAAGGGCAAGATATGGGGCTGGATAGCTCAGTAAAACTGTTAATGTGCTGTGGTCTCATTTTACTCCTCGAGGAGCAGAGATGTCTTTTCCTCACAAACAATTTCAAGGGAATGGAAATGGCCAGTCAGCACTCACATCGCTGACTTGTGGTTCAGAGCTTCTGCCTGAGTCTCAGAAACTCTTCAAATCATGCTGAAAGTAATGGGAAAACTCCACATTTAACTTGGATGATGCAGCTTATGGCTCACTTCCCTTGGGAAGAAAATCTTCAGAGAATAGGAGCTGTGGTAGGGTACGTTATTAAAAGTGATAATATTGGGCAGGAGTTGGAGTGCTTCCAGTTCATACAAGTACAAAAAATTCAGAACATTGGGTCTCAGGTCACTGACTCGAACCAAAAGTAATGAGAGCTGCAGTGAGGGTAGGAAATAATCACTGAGACTTAATAAAACAAGATGCAGTGTTATCTTTTTCTTCTGTTATCTGCTCAGCTTATCAAAAAATAAATGGCGAAGGAACTTGCAGGTGAATCTGAAAATGCCAGTCAGCAAAGGGTTGTCTAATCCAGCAGAGAAAAACTCCAGAGGAACGGGAGGTAGAAGGTTGTCCACACCAACACCTCTCAGCAGTAAGGTACAAGCTTGGAACAGTGAGGGTGCTAAATTCCTGAAGCAAATTTCCAGGGAAAGAGGCAGACTGTCCCTCAGCTGGAGGATGGAGCCATTTCTAGAAGATACTCTTCAGTGCTCAACACAAGAGTAACTGGGTGAACTTTATGGCCTGAGTGTGTAAGTAACAGGAGGTCAGACTAGATGATATCATGGTTCCTTCCTGGCTCTAAAATCTGTGAATCTATTAAAAATGTATTAGGAGCTGGAGGTGGTACCACTATAATCCTGAGCCACTGCTGTGAGCAAGATCTAAATACAGAATTCAAGCCTCCAAGCTTCCACATAAACGTGAACCAGCATTTGCTGCAAGCACAGCAGCAAAACTGATGCTGAAGCAGCATCTTCTGAAAGCATTGGCACTGCCTCTTGCTGTAAAAGTTTTCAGGTCTGGTCTTGGCTGAGATCTTCAGGCTTTACTGTAATATGTATGACCATAATAACAGGATTGAGTTAGTGTTGTGCAGAGAGATGGATCAACCCCTTGGCTATTCCCAAAGGACTGAACACCTCACAGCTGATGGAAGCACAATCCAGGCACAGGGCAGATGTCTGCCAGCACTGTACGGGGTGTCACAGCTGCCAACCAGCCCGTCTCAGGGCAATATGAAACTCTGCCTGACCCCTCTGCACCCCTCCTGTGCCCCTGCTCAGGGCAGGCTTTGAGGCTTGAAGTAAAATGCCCAGGCAGAATGACAGAAATAATTCCTGCCTGGTGATTTCCAGAACAGATAAACGACTTCTGTAAAACTCTGCCTTCTGCCCAAGCACCCCACCCTTGGGGTCACAAGGGCAGAAGAGAGGATGCTTTTAAGACAAAGAGATCTTCCTTCCTCTTCATCTGGCTGGTGGAGGTCTCATGGTGCAAGTGAAGGTTGTGATCCCTGTGGAGGGGATGAAAGCAAAACTGATTACCCTGAGTTAGGGAGGTCCTGTTTCCCACAGAGGAGAGGACAGAGATCCCCAAGCCCCACACTCAGCACAATAAGGAATTTCAAGAAACCAGGAAAGGAAGCCCAGTTTTCCTGAAGGTGTGGACCACAACCTGCCCAGAGAGGTGATGGCTGCCCCATCCCTGGAAGTGTTCAAGGCCAGGTTGGATGGGACTTTGGGCAACCACATGGAGTTGAAGATGTCCCTACTCAGAACACTGGAGTAGGACTAAATGGCCTTTGAAAGTCCCTTCCAACCCAAACTATTCTGTGATTCTGTGGTGGCCTGGGCACATACTGAAGACAGTAAAAGTAACAGTGGCAGATTTGTAAATATACCTCTTTGATAAGGCACTAACAGACTTTTTTCTTGTCTTTCACATCTAACCTTTTACCAATCTGCCTCTGAAGAGAACCTGTGATGCCTAAAGAGGCCAACCTAGAAACAGAGACTAGACAGCAGTAAGGGAATAAAGGTGGATGTTTATTTGAAAGGCTTTCAGAGGTACACCCTGGGCAGGCCAAAGGCTGCACCCAAGATGGACCCCGAGTCACGAGTTCTTCACACTTTTATAGCTTTGGTCCATTTGCATCTCAACCCAATTTCACCAATTAAACTTTAGCTAATGATGGAATTTCCCCTCAGCTTGCCCCCCTTCTCAAGATGCTGGGTTACACATTTTGGGCCTAGGCCGGGCTGGGTGTCCTTGGAGAGCAGCCTGGAGAGGCTTTGTTCTGTCTGTCTCAGCATGAGAGAGCAGCAGCTCCCAGGCTGCAGGACACTGCACAGTTACACACTGGGAATGCAGGATTTGAAAAATATAAAAGTTAAAACATAAGGCATTACCTGAGTGTCCCAAAGCAACAACCCTCTCTGTTGGTCTTGAAATCATGCACTGGGGAACTATGGTGAGAGGCAAAATAAACAAGTATCTCATAATGACAACAGCAATTTAAAGCTGACACTTAAAAACAAGCTTGCACAACTGAAAGCCACTTTTCAACGATTTTAAAATGTAAAATGCCTTCTGACATTATAGCACAAACACAAAAGATTGGACTAAGTCCTCAAATTTCTTTCTCTTTGAAAAGCAGGGAAAAACAAATTCCCTGTTTATGTCTCTAGTGCTGAGAGAATTACATTTGTATATTTTTAAGACCTATTATCTGACCTGTTATTCTTACATGTAAATGTCACAAAATACCAGCGCACAAACTGAAAAAATAAATTTGTCTCATTCTGCATCTTTTATCAATAAAGAACAATGGGTTTTTTTCCTCTCTCTTTAATTACACTCACAGCCATCTGCTTAACAGTGTGGATAAAAATGAGATGAGCACTACTGGATGGCAAGCAATAATACTTCTTTACAAATTATGATGAATAAAGAGGAAGATGAATGTGTACAGATAGCGTATCAGTGTAATGGACTGCTTTCTAACAGACATTTTTTGTGTTCTTTGCTCTACTGCATGCAAAATTAAATCTCCAGTTCTGTGCCACCGACACTTTTGCATGAGAATAAATTCATTCTTTTCACTGAGGAAGAGACTGGTTCAATTTAAGGACAAGCTGTCCCCTTGAGCCTGAGTATTTCTAAACGGTGAACTCTTTAGAGTTTTTATCAAGATGATCCAGTATGCTTATGGTGCTTTGTATAGTTTTGACAATGGTTTAAATATTGCAGTTCTGACTGCAAATCCCATCTTTCCTCAACAAAGCAGAACCACCAACGTGACAAGAAGAGAACTCCTGGGTCAGTGAGACCTTAAATAGTACACCTTATCATAAAATCCTCTTTATGGACATATCAGATTCCAAGTTAGAAGTTATTAGATTTTTTTTTTTTATCTCTTGTTCTATGTCTAAATTTTTTCACTCTGACAGGAACCTTCTACTAATCCCTCCCAAGCTTTTACTTCTACAGTCAGGACACCAAGGAAAATACACACAGGTATTTAATATGTATTCAAATATATGAGTGTATTCAAAGTCATGACAAAAGGTTCCAGAAATAACCGTTGTCCTAAAGAAAGGAGAGAAATCTCAACTTTGATCTAAAATTTTAGATGGATGGGCCAAATATAAAGTTTTGAAATCCAGTTCTGCTCAAATCCTTAGAGCCCCAGATTTACCTGACTTCATTTCAGGCAGGAAAGTGACAGCAGTTTGGAGGACATGTCCCAAGTTCTTTCTACAGTCGACAGGGTAAAAAACAGGCAACAGGGACAAAATAGGATTGCAGAGGGTGAGTCAGATTTTTAGGACAGAGATGCAGCCCTATAGAAGTATTCACTTTCCGTATTCACTGCAGAGGAAGCTCAGAGCTACTGTTCTCCTCACGAAGGGGGTACATTTCTAAATATTGGTGGATGAGACAGTAATCCTGGGACTTTCTGAGTATGCTTGCTTTTCTTCTTTTCTATATGAGCAGATTACCTGAGGTATTGCTTCTAAAATATTCCACAAACCTGAATATACCACAATGCCAGCCTGGGGTGGGCTCTTTTTACCTGACCTGGGATGTGGGCACTCCTTCTCACCCTCAGAGGAGATACATGTGGGAACAGATAGACAGCATTCCTACATGCCTTCTATCAATTACTCCGTATCTGGTTCTTATTTTATCATTTTCTAGGTCATGAGCCCATTTCTGACTTCATATAAGTCCCTCTTTTTCCATTATGTGGAAAGACACCAATTTATACCAGGCGAGTGTCTTACGTGGACAGAAGAACTGCATTCTGCCACTTAGGGATCTTTGCTACTGCTGAGCTGAACTTTGTGTTGTGAGAAAGAAGGGAGCACTTAAAACCCAGTGCTTGAGGAAAAGTTTGAGGGTCTGGCCCCACACTGGGACAGTGTGCACTGTCCTTTGGGATGGGCAGGGCTCATTGAGGTTAACTGAAGAGGTAGAAGGAAGCCACACAGCTCCTCTGAAGCACTGGGAGCAGCTGTTTCAGACAGAAAGCTGATGTTTTGTCACCTCTGTGGAGTGAAACTGCCTTTCCTGCTGAGGCTCAGTGGGAGCACAGCAAACACTGACCCGTGGAAGCCGAGGACCCTTCACATGCGTGGGCACGACAGCCCCAGGAGCTCTGCAGAACAAACCCCAGTCCTCTCCATGACAGCTCCAGAGGCTTTTCCCTCACTTGGGAAGTGCCAGACACCCCGGCTGTCCTTGCTGGGCTCCATGGAGCAGTCAGTGGCACAGGCTCAGGAGTGAAGCAAATGTCACTCCTTTATTTCCACCATCAGGAAATCCTCCTGAACTCTCCTGCTGGACATCGAGCTCTGAGTTGGTTCTATCAGTAGTGCTTTCCACACAACATTAAATATTGATAAATTTACTTTCCTCTTATTTCAAACACCTGTAATTTAAAAGACCCTTTACCAGTGTCCTAAGCACAGTTTATATTACTAAACCACATTATTGGTTTACCAGAGCAATTTTAGTCTCATTTCCCTTTTCCTGTGAACTCTCTTATCAATGGTCCCAAAATACCACAGCTTTGGGTATTGATTTCCCTCAGCTCTGTGCAATAAAACCAAGACCATGGCTGTGTATCCAGCAAACTCCTTCATTTGGGAAGGTCTTTTGCAAAAAATAAGTAGCCTCAACTATGATCTCAGAATTAGCTTTGACTTACAGCAGATTTGTTTTACTTTTTGGTTTGGGTTTAGGTTTTTTTGTGTTTGTACTGGAGGAAAAATAGGAAAAAAATCTTGATTTCAAGTCTGGAAGTTTTTGGCAGTGTTTGAAACTGCCTTGTTGGCTGTGTACATGTGAAGTGGAAGCATCTTCAAAACCAATTTTTAAGCCTGTCTTTTGTGTATTTTTCTTGGACATGATAAGAAAAAGAAAATGAAAAATGAAGATAGACCTCAAACTACAAAGAGGGATTTTAAATTACTCTGTGTTCTCACTCTCATACGTTTCATGTACCAGAATCTGAGGATCTAAGCACAAATAACAACAGCAATGCTGGTGCTTTTTTCAGTTTCAAGGCATTTTGCAAATATTAATCTAGAGAGTAAAGAAAACAACACAAAAAAGTATTATTAAAGGGAAGGAGAGAAATGACTGTAAAACATATGTATAGGAAAGTTAAGTCATTTTACAGGGACATTGGAACTGAAGTCTTAAGGAACATCCTGTATCAGGAAATATACTCTCTACTTCCTCATTAAAATTTTTCTACATGAATTTATACAGGTCTATCTTAAAAGCAAATAGGCACTGGAATGGGTTGCTCAGAGAAACTGTGGTTCCCCATCCCTGGAAATGTTCAAGGCCAAGCTGGATGGGACTTGGAGCAGCCTGGGATAGTAGAAGGGGTCCCTGCCCATGGCAGGGGTTTGGAACTGCATGGTCTTTAATGTTCCTTCCAACCCAAACCATTCTGGGATTCTATGATTCTACAGGGAAATAAAATCATGACATGAGTGAGGGAAAGAGGAACATTTTCTCGTAGAAAAATTGAGGGTTGCACAGAAATGCAGAAGCACTTAATCATCTCAATATTTGGAGAATATAATACTACTAAGATTGGGTATTTGGATCATCTGATTAGTTGCTTCTTTGTTATAAAAGGGAGAAGACCAATAAAGTGTAAAAGACATCTGTTTTCTGTCGAGCTGTCTAATTTTCAATGAAATCAAGAATAGCAGAGACCTGGGATTCCTTAGTTGACTAAATGCTCAGAGGGTTCTTGCATTTTCCTCACAATAGGCTGAAATATGTACTAAAAATTAAGATAACTCAAAAAAGGATCCGAACATTTCTCACTGCATTTAACAAAAAGTTAGGCTCCTACAAAGAAAAACTTTGGCTCTGGTCTTCAAGATGCTAAAAAAATTGTCACATGTTAAAGTAACTTTGGTTTGAATATATCCAAGGAGGATTGACATAAATGACCAAATCCAGACTTAGTCAGCCAGCCTGCTCTCAAATCTTCACCTTGCTGGTCCTTTACTCCATTAGGTCAGTTTAATCAGTGCTTTAGGTGAGTTTAATAAAGCACTTGAATAAAAATCTGTACTACCAAGTCCTTCTGCAAATGTTATTTGTTTCTGATGACTCTTGAATCAGAATTCTTCTATACAGAATATATTTAATCTGATAATACTGGAATGGGTCAAACGAGAGAGAATTGAAGAAGCATTAACTTTTGTAAATGTAATAAAACTCTGTCCTCTAAAGCCCTTCTTATTAGAAATGAGCTTTCAGTTTTCCATTCCGAGGAGCTTATTCTCACAAGGTCATCTAGAATTTGTGGACACAGACAGAAACAAAAACAACAACAATTTTTGGTAACTTAGATGTCTCTCTTGTTTCTAGGCATTTACTGCCCAGGTTTTGTTATGGGCTAAATTCTGTTCACAGTTGTGAAACCAGCAGAAGTCCAGGGGCCTTAAACAGAAAGAGAGCAGGTTTAGAATAGATATTAGGAATAAATTCTTTACTGTGAGGGTGGTGAGGCACTGGAATAGGTTGTTCAGAGAAGCTGTGGATTTACTATCCCTGGAAATGTCCAAGGGCTGGTTGAATGGGGCTCTGAGCTACCTGGGACAGTGGGAGGTGTCCCTGCCCCTGGCAGGGGTTGGAAGAAAATGATCTTTAAGGTCCCTTCGACCCAAAGTATTCTGTGATTCTGTGAATTGATGCCAAGCTCAGCTTGTCTGAACACCAGCTGAGCAATTTGCCCTGAACCCATTACCCCTGTGGTCTGCACCATGATCAGGACTGAAAGCAAAGAAATATGGCAAGGGGAACAAGCAAAGCAAAACTGTGCAGAGTTTCAGAAAGCTACTTAGATGCTGGCTAGTTCCTGGCTAGATGATGTTGTTAATGAGCCAATCGAAAGGTCTCTGGAAGCCTGGAATAATCTAGTCCACAGCTCAAATTTTCAGTAAAGCTTCATGGCTGGGACAGAAGCATTTTCACAGATGTTAGTTTGGGAGTCATTAATGTTGGAAAATGGTCACGCTCATCCCTCCCCCCAGATGGAGTCCGGGCACCATAACTGTGTTACCAGCTTTATGCATTCTCACACATAATGCGTTTTTATCATAAAAACAAATGTAGCGTCCAAAAAAAATAGTGTTTTATTCACAGCCTGTTGGGAACCAATTTACTGCACTATAGGCCTGAAAATGAAGCTGTAAAGTGGCACTGGAGAGGCACAAGTCTGCAAGCCAGCCACTGCAACCTGTGACCAGAAGCACACAGGGCACACTGGGACTGGCACTCAGAGAGCACCGAGGGGTGGAGTGGCTGACACAGGATGGGAGAGGCTGCTCTGAGCACTTCCACAAAGCTCTCTGTGTTCAGGGAAAGGGCATTTCATCAGAATAATGGCCTGAAATTGTGAAGCTGAAAAATCACATGCAAAAAAAAATTATGTTTTGGAAGAGTAATGGGTGATATAGGTAGAAAAGCTGGAACATCCTAAAAGTCCTTAGCTCAGGACCCAGGAAGTCTGGGCTACTCCATTTCTGGCTGCATTGGTATATAGCTTAGGAGCTCTGAAAATCAACCCTATTTCTGACTGTTTTAATTTGAGTCTGACTCCCAAAATAAAAATTCCTATTCTTAGGAAGTCGTGTGAGTTGAAACAGGAAAGAGCTTCAGTAAGAGGCAAACTCTGTATGCAGCCAAGATATTTTTCCAATGGCAAAAAATTTCATTCATCATCTTCCTACAGATAAAATCACTGAATAATCTGGGAAAAAATTAAAAGCAGCCACTATGCTATGATAACCCCCGAAAAGTGACTATTCACATCTACTATGGCAGTACAATAGAGAAAAGTTAAGCTTTGTTTTTGGTTATTGGCAGTGACACACAGACTCAAACAGCTTTTCTTACATGGATATTTTAACAGTATCGATGATATGCAAATATCTGATTTCCTCTGTAAAGACAGATGGAAAGATGCCTGTGATGTACAGGAATGTCTGTAACATACAGAATGGCACACATTTAATACAGTTTAATACATTTAATACACATAAGGGCATAACTCTTTCATGCTAGGGATATCACTATGATTTAATTACTGTAAGAATAAGTAATTAATTACTTTTTTGTCAAAAAGATAGGTGCATTTCCTTCCTGCACATTGTCATTCCTGAATTCCCCTTCAGTGCACTGAAAAAAAAAAGAGAAGGTGTCTTCAACAAACCATCCACAATGAGAGTTAAAAGTAAGGAAGGCAGAAGGACAAAAAATCTGGTGGCAAAGAGAAGAAAATAAACTTCCGTGTGGGGAAAGAGTCTTTCGGTATCAGTCTCTGGTGGAGATTCTATTAGCATTTGATAAAGCATTTCCAGAATAAGCAGCAATCAGCAAAAAGCACAGGAGTTGGCAGTGCATGAATAGAGGAGTTACAGCAGCACAGTTAAAAAGTGTGAAGGCGTGGGCAGTCACAAAGCCACGAAGTCATTGAAGGGATTCATTGGAGCAGAATGAGGGGTATTTGGCAGGAGGTGACCCCAAATGAGCCCTGTGGCCTTGCTGATAGGGCACAGAGGGATCAGGGAGTTGTGTTGTTTTCCTACCTTTGTGTCTGGCTTCAGACAAACCCTTTCCCTCATTCCTGCCTTGCTTCCCCATCTCTGGCCACTTTTATAGGAATAAACTCCTTAAAGCTGTTCTTCAGTCAGGCCTGACCCTCTCAGTTCAGCAGGAGTCGAGCACAGCTGAGGTGCCTAATTAGGAACCAATTTTCCAAAGGCTGTTGAGAGTCTCTGGAGAGAGAGGTCACAAAAATTCAGATCTGCTTGAGGGGATTTCAGTGATGTCTCTGTCCTTTCCAGGCTCTACAGGGCAGTGTAATCATGCCCCAAAAGTGGATCATTTCTGCAGACCAGGGGAGGTGCAGATGTTCCAGGTTGTTGTGTTGATGCTCAATCTGCCAAGACATACCAAGTTTCTAACGTGAACTTGCAGGTTTTCAAAGATTTATAATGCACAAAAACCCACTGTGCTTCCCCACCCTTTCCAGAATGAACCTCTCATCCGAAACTCACTGACATTGTGCTCCTCTGGATTTGATAACCATTAGCACTGAGAGGTTTTTCAATTTCCTCACATTTTGCTAAAGCAGACAAAACAATTTATTTGCATGTGTGGAAAAGGCTTAGCCACGTTTCCTACATCCAAATAAAAAAGCAGCTGAGTCAGACAATTTGGCCACAATGTCTCAAGTCTGGCAAAGCTTAAAAAGGCAAATTTTATGATGAACTTCAGAAGGGGAAGCATTAATTTTATACCATCACCTGAATTAAACAACAAGGCCAACTGATGTGGAAAATCTACTCATTTTGCCTGTACTCCCCTTGCCCTCAGGCACCCTCTAATTTTTAGCACTTATTAATTTTTCATTTCATGTTAACATTCCTAAGCAATACAATCTGCTGCAGCCTGGATTTGTTGGAAATTGCTCTGCTATCTTTTCTTTCCCATTTGTATAGCCAGATGAATCAGATACTATCAATTGATTAATCAACATGTTCACTTTCTCTCCTCCATAACTGTGAACACGAGAATGAATATTTATGAGAGCGTGTAATTAGGCACTTGATTTTGTAAATCATCTGGTGATGCTGTCAGTGAGTTTCAGTTTGCAGATAGGCTTCAAGTCTTACGTATTTCATCAAAGAAATTATTAATTTCCACAACAAGGAATTAGAAGAAAATATAGTTCTGTTATCACACATAATTTACAAAATTATAATTATGGTGTTGTTTGCTACATACTTCACCAAAGATCTTACAGAAATGGGCTGATGAGCAAAGGGAGGAGAAAAATCAAGATTTAGTCTGAGCTCTGTACATGAAAATCCTTCTGTTTTATATTGTCCCCTTGAAATTAGCAGTTTCTTTTTAATAAATAATTTTTTTTTTCTTTTTTTTTCTTTTATTTTGCTTTGGTGTGGCTTTGGCCTAAATCTTTAAATGTTTGATGAGCCTTGAGCTGTAGAAATCACTTTGATAGTGCACAGATTTTTAATTAAAACTTCATGTGCATTTTTACTTTGTTTTTAAAAGTGATGAGAAAAATTATCACAGCTGTGATCAGTGTGGTGCAGGTCTTACAGAGATTCCTGATGACATAACTGGTGTTTGAGTTGTTCCCTTTTATGTTCTACAGCAGTGCCAGGGCCATTTGTCATTGTTATTCATTTAGGATTGCTTGATCTACAACTCATTATTTGGTGAAATTACAAACAGGTTTTTCTAGGTATTAGCTTTGAAAGCTTAAGTAGCATGAAAGTACTATTATTAACAATAATAATAATAAAAATAAAAACAATTACTAAAGATGCAGCAAATTTTAAAATGTTTTCCAACTTCTTCCAGTATCTTCAGGTTCTGCTCTGTGTTTATAAACCACAAAAATAATCAGAAGAACAAAGCCAATACATTTTCTACTGAGAAATTTCCAAAGTTTTATACATTTTTTTCTTTTTAGACAAAATATTATGAATGTATTTAGAGTATTATTCAACTTTTTAAATTAAAATACACTGCACCATTTCTTTTGGATATCACCAAGTTCTTTGCCCTCACAGCTGTGGTTAGTTTTCTGTATGGTTAAATTGCTCTAACGTGTTCATACATCTCTCAGGAGGGGATGCAACAGTGAAGTGGGTAAGATTCACATTAATGCAATGCAAAGAGCTGAAGCCAGGATCCAAGAATCCCATGCAAAGCCAGGGTGAGGATTCTCCCAGGTGATCCAGCTGGCTTGGTGTCAGACCTGTAGAGCAGCAGAAAGGAAAGGAAATGTTGCATGAGCATCACTTGCCCAAATAAAGATGGATCCTGTGCTTGACATTTCTGTGTCAATTTTAATTTATGCAGAGGAGAAAGAAGAGCTCTGTATGTGGACTGCTGGGTTCATAAGTCTGAGGCCTAAAATTTTTGCTTTTCTGAAAGCCCTCTGTCATGGAATAAGACCCCACTGAGCAGGAAGAGCTCTTTGTGCATTCAGAGGTCCAAGTTTCTGTAGAAAGCTCTGAGATTTGGTTCATAACCATGGGCCATGGCTTCAGACTGAAAGGGAGTAGGTTTAAACTGGATATGAGAAAGAAATTCTTCCCTGTGAGGGTGGTGAGGCCCTGGCACAGGGTGCCCAGAGAAGCTGTGGCTGCCCCTGGATCCCTGGAAGTGTTCAGGGACAGACCGGTTGGGGCTTGGAGCAACTCGGGATAGTGGAAGGTGTCCCTGCCCATGGCAGGGAGTGGAACCAGGTTTCTTCTTGTATGAATAAAGTGTTGAGTTTGATAATTTAGATGATTTAGGTAGTCTCTCTTTGACCTACAGTTTCGTTAGGGGTGGGGAGGAATCTTTTAGACTAGAACAAGTTAAACTACTTCAGTTTTAAGGAAAAACTGAGGGAAAATTTCACATAAGCAAACAATCCTTTCCCAGCCAAATCTGTGGAAGGTCGACTCAGATCCCTGTCCTTTGTGCTCCATGGGAGGTAAAGCCTTGCACAATGCTAAAAGAAAAGGTTAGTCTGTACTTCATTCCCCGAAGTCAATGATGTCCCATTTTCTTCCTCCAGAAACTGTTTAATAAAAATGACTGAAATAATCCCAAATGAAGATGCTAGTGTTCAAAAACTGACACAGGAAGAGAGAGAGAATTTGGGGAACCCCAGCTGTCAGATTTTCAAGGAAGACCTGAATTCTTCTGTGAGGAAAGAAAAATAAAATCAATCCAAACTCAGCATTATATTAAAAAGGGGTCTAAATTTAAATTAAAAAAAAAATACTATCAATCACTAATTTAATTGGGAGGTTTTATTGAACTTCTTATTCATGTTTAAGTGCTTTTTGAACCTTCATGGACTATTTTCCTTAATTTATCCAGCAGCAGTGAACTTCCCTGCTGATGTCTTGTTTCCAAAGGCCTTCTATTACGCTTGTCAGCTTTTTCTGAAAGGAAATGAGTTGCATATCCATCACATCGTTGCTCTTTGTTCTCATCTACATGACTTTAATTAATCTTTTCACTACCTATCTTTTTGCTTTCACTCATCTGCTCCCTATTTCCTTTTGCTCTCTTCATCCTCCTCCATTTTGATTCCTTTCTTCTTCCTTTCCTAGGCTGTGTTTTATACCATCTATTATGTTGCTTCCAAAATCCAAGACCCAGTAAATAACATTCCTGTCTTTCTTTAAAACATCTCTTCAAATATCCCCTCATCTTCTGTTCTCTTCCTCACTGATGCCAGCAGCATCTTTGTCCCTGAACTGATTTCTATAATAAAAATGACACTTACAAGGCTCATAGACTTTTTATTAGGGCTGAAAAAAGTCACAAGGAATTTCAAAAGAGAGCGAAATATGTAATTAATGAAACAAATTGAGGAAAATATTCTAATTAATGTCTGTGTGTATATATATATGTCGATTCTTACATTGTTTACATATTATGTATAAATATTGATATATTAATATTTACACATTTTAATTATATCTATACTCCCCACATATATATATTTTTAGTGAATCATAATTACTCAGGGGAAGCACCCATCCTATGTGATCTTTATGTTCTTGAAACTGAATATACTCACTGTCAAATATATCCATATTGTATAATTTAATTTTTATTTGATGAAATGTCATAAATTACTAAGCAGCAATAGTCAATCTGAATCAAGAACAATTACCCTTGAGATGTGAAAAATTCAGAAAACTCCTGAAAATTTTTCAACTGAAGAATAAATCAGACACATGCACGAATTTTAGTGTTCACCTGTACTGACAAAGTAGAAAACAGAATCTAAATCCCCTGAAGTGTGTGAGCTCCCTAATGAGGAGCAGGACCAAAATTTCATTTCTAAAAGAACCCCTTCAAACCTGTGCACATTTGAATGGAGTCTCAAAGCCATAAACTTGATTACTCCTTGTCAGCTGCTCCAAACCACAGCAGAGAGCTGCGCTTTCATACGACCTTGCAGAAGGCTGATGAGATCTGACAAGTGCCATATTTATGGAAATGGAAAAGCTTTACTGCTCTGACATCCCTGTCACCCAAGACAGATCAAACACAGAAGACAATTGGCCTCCAGCATCTAAATTGAATATTTAATAACTATTAGAAGGAACTAAGTAAGCAGGACTTGCACTGCTGACAGTTGCAGGAGTCCCACCCATTTATTATGAACTTAAGTAGTCTGGACAAGAAGCCAAAAGGCTCCTAATTTTTTTTCCTTCCACAACCAAATTGGGTAATGCACCATTTCATTTCCAGAGGCGTATGAACAGATTTGACAAATCCACTGAGGCGTGTGACCTGCAATAATTATTGAAAAGAGGTCGCAAAACGTAATCGTGATGAGCTCAGTCATAATTCCATTGTATTATATTTAGGAAAATGTAGGGATTTTTTCATCAGAGACTTACATTTTCCTCTCCATGTGAGAGCAGCATAGAGAAGTCATTAATGCTGATGAGACCCACTGCTCACATTACAGCCCCAAGCAGTTGGGTTCTTTGGGTATTAGCTACCAGTGTCTCAGTCTTTTAACAGCTTATTGCCCACTAAAGCGATTCCCTCGGTGTGCACAGCAGCACACACACAGGGCAGTAAAGCATGTCTCGTTCTGCAGCTCGCTGTGCATTCTTGTAAACACAAAAGCATCCAGCAGCAGGAATTATGTGGCTGACATTCTGCTACAGGAGGCTGTAAATTGTGTGTCTGCATGGTGATCTCAGTGAGACAAGTGGATTTAGTGCTTTGCAGTTGCTGGATATTCTGGGCTCATATCATAGGTCCTGGTCCTGGAAGTGCCTCTAACGTTGTTCATCATAGAATCGTGGAACCACAGAATGGTTTGGGGTGGAAGGCACCTTAAAGATCATCTTGTTCTGAGCCCCTGCCATGGGCAGGGACACCTTCCACTAAAGAGGTTACTCCAAGCCCCATCCAGCCTTGCCTTGAACACTCCCAGGGATGGGACATCCACAGTTCCCTTCTAAAGAATATTCTTTTTAAAAGCGTTGGGCAGTGGGTTTGAACCATTTAAATCCAGCAACAATAAGTAACCACAGGAGCTGATTTTTCTGTCTCCTCATTTCTCCCTGGGTAACCATTAATCTCCTACCTCAAAGGAGACACTGACTGCTCAAGGATGAACCAGGAACAAATTAATACACACAGCCCAGCCACACTCTCAGAATGAGCCCAGCTGGACGTGCTCCAGCACAGGAGCAAAACACCTGCTTGATTCAGAAGGTATTGGCTGAGGTGCTGTGCTGACACATTTATACTGCCGTGCTCATTCATCTGCCTTGCCTTGCTGAGCTGAGTTACAGCCCTGCCATGCCCCAGCTCCATCTGAGCCAGATGAGAAACTGCGGGGTGAGGAGGAGTCTCAGTGTCTCTGTAAGGCTGGCTGAGGATCTGCCAGCCGGGTCAGTGTGGGCATCATCACAGCCTGATGGGCTCCAACCTCCTCCTAACTCACTCTGCTATTTCCCCTGCGTGTTTCTGAGACAAATTCAAATGTGAGGGAGCTGTATCTGTTATCGTACAAAGGGGATGGCATTTGTGGAAAGGACTGAGCCGGACTTTTCAAAAGGTGGTGTTTTATTTGCCTGCTCATCTGCTTGTTCTTTAAATTTTAATGGTTTTTGAGTGTTGCTCACTGAAGGGTGGAGAGGGGAGGGAGCACTGGGGAAGGGCATGAAGGTGATACTGAATTCAGATAAATAGAGTGGTTCAGGCTGGATATTAGAAAAAATTCCTTCACTGAAAGAGTGGCTATTGGAACAGGCTGCCTGGCAAAGTGGTGGAGTCATCATCCATGGAAGTGTTCAAAAAATGAGGAGACATGGTACTTCGTGATATGGTTTAGTGGGTAGGGTCATATTCCATTGAAGGGTGGACTTGATGATCTTGGAGATCTTTCTCAACTTTAATAATTCTATGATTCTAAATACATTTGTCGTTTGGAGATAGAGGGAGGTTGTGCCTTATTGAGACAGTCTGAGTGTAAGAAAGGAATAGAAAAGCCACCTCACAGAGTGAGGTAAAGCAGAGGTTTGGCCTGTGTGATTCACCCTCCCGGAGTGTCTCCCCTTGCTGCGGTACCCCGGTCCTCCTCAGGCACCCCCGATTGTGCAGCTCAGCTCAAAATGTCCTGAAAATACCCAGGCAGCTGCCTTGTTCCCAAACACCCTGCAGAGAGGACTTCAGGAAGCTCCCGGGAGGTCAGACACCAGCTGTGCCATCCCCCAAACCGTGCCTTGTGCCCGCCATGGGGCAGAGGGGCTCTCCCTGCAGCCTGCAAAGCTCATTTAGCCTCTTTTCCTGCCTTATTTTCCTCCACCCGAGGGCAAACAAGGTTAGTGTATGGAGGAAATGCACACAGAGATGTTTCCAAGGGAACAGAGGAGTGGCAGATCCAAGGTGGGGCAAAGAAATGTACCACAGCCCTGTGCCTTACAGCTGGGGGGATCTGGAGAGGAGGCAGAGGTGGGACAGCAGGACAGGGACAGTGGAGGGTCACAGCTGCTGCCACACAAACTGCTGAGATGCCGATGGGAAACACCCAAAAAGAAGGTGATGGTCCCTGTGTCTCCTTGACAAGCTGATAAGAAGGAATGGAATTCAGGCTTTGAACCTCATTCCTTCACTGGAGTGTTGGATAGCTCAGCTGCCCTGGGGACTTACAGCACATTTGGGAGGGACTGGTCTCCATGTCAGCCTTCTGGAAGGTACACACATTAATTAAAGTAAATTTTCCTGTGTGCTATGTCTTTCCACTGGAGAAAACTTCAGTGACTCACTTGAACAAGAACCTAGGTGAATGACACTGGCTTTTTTTTAAAAGACTTTTTGTGTGTAGAGGCACTTTAGCCGTGGTTTCTTCCAGTTATGTTCAGTAAAAACTGTGTCTGCCTTGGAATCTTTTGAGGAAGCCTTTGGATACTGCACCTACCCAAATACTTATTGGATTAATTGGGGGTTTTTTCTTCTAAACTCTGACAAAATCATCCTGTGCATGTCACCTTAATTTCCACATGTGCCTTTTCAAAGGTTTCTAAACACAGGACACCAAAATTCCCCACCATGTTATAGCTGGTCACCAGACCAGGAGTCTCCCATAGGTGCTGAGCTGTATTTTCCAGCTCTGGCGCCTGTCTCAGCCATCACAGGGCACTCTTAAACTTAATGTATATATTTGGTTCATGACCAGTTTTGTCATTAGCTGAATGTATTACAAACTGTTGTAAGGTTTTATTCTTATTTTGTACTCTGACAAATAAGCTTTACAGGATGTTTCTCTAAATCTTCGGTAACAGTAGCTAAATATTCAGAAGGAGTAAGGGGATACAGTGTGCAGGGGAGAATTACCATCTTAATGAGGTTTGTCTCATTAAAGAGTTTCACTCAATTAGTTTCACAGATTTTACTTCAAGAATAGAACACAGAGCTCTACATATCTGTAGCTAATTTTGGCTTATTTAAAACTAAGAGACCAACCTGCCAAAAATTATTTAAGTGGAAGGACAGTAATGAATGTGGTCTTGGATCTTTCAAAAATGTATGGTTTTGAGTCAGGAAATTAGATGAAAATACATTGTCGATTTTACTTAACTAAGAAATGTGTTGGCAATTTCCCCAAGCGAAATGTGATCACTTCAGCATAAAACACTATTTGTCATACAAAGATCTTTGGTGTTCAGACAGTTCAGATTTGCATTATTTCCCAAAAACTCCGTATGCACATTCTGCTCTCTGCCTTCTCTGACCTATGATAAAAGCTTGTCAAAGGTCTTGGGCTGCAGTGCTGTCACCTGCTGATAATATGGAAGTGTCACCCGCACACAGAGTGACATTTTATCTGTCTGAACGGGGTTGCTTTTCCTAATCTGTCACTTCTTGTCGTGTGGGTTTTGTCAGATTTCCCCCCAGATTGCACTCTGCTCCCTGCACCCCTTGGATGGCACAATACCCACAGAGCGCAGCAGAGCTGCGTTAAGGATCAGCTGAGAAGAGAAAACATCTTCAACAACGTCGAGCCTGGTTAGGCAAAAGATGCCAAAAAAGGGAAGTGTAGAGAGCTGCTCTCCTCAACACACTCTGGCAATATAAGGAATCATCATGTCAGAAGACCCAGGAGATTTTCTGCAGATGCAGTTAATTTTTTAACCCATGTACAGTATTTACAACTAAATGAACTTCACTGAGGGGCTTCCTCAAGCACGAAAAGAGATGAGGCTGATGTGCTGTACACAACAACATAGCAAAAGCAGATCCACTGCAGAAGCAAAAGGCAAGATATATTGGAGTAGTTCACCTAGAAAAGGGGAAACTGAGGTGCTCTATGCTCTGGGTAGTCAAGGCAGCTATTCTGCCTCTGATATATGAACTAACCAGTCACCAGCTTGTACCCAGGTCACCCTGCAGTGTGCAATGCTCTAAAAATTCTGAGGGTCTGATTCACCTCACCAGACTCAACACCTGCTCTGAAACTGCCTCCAAAGGAGCTGGGCACCTGCCTGGAGAGTAATGGGTAGTTTCAGGAAATGACACAATTGACCTCCTTTGGCATGGGATGAATCACGACCCCAAAGCCCTTGCTCCTCACACGGAGCCGGTTGGCAGGCTGGTGTTCAGGGGCTGAGCCCTGGGCTTGGGCAGGTGAAATGCTGCTCTGTTCCCATGGTGTACATAACTCAGCCTTCCTCGTGAAGCAGAAGAGGGAGTACAAGAAATCAGCTTTACGCCTGATCCAGAAACCAGCAGCATCAACTAAAGCACTTCTATGGATGCTAAAAAGCCTTAGCAGAGAAGTTTTCAGCTCTCAGCAGCAGTTTGTGAGACCTCTTTTCTTTCTCATGTGAAACTATGCAAAACATGATAAAGTTTTCTGTAAACAGACTTTGCTAATCTTGCACCTGCGTTCATAATTAGAATTGTTGTGATACTGACTAGAGAAATGAATGATGTGTGAATTGACCAATTACCCTGATAGGTAGTTAGTTAGAGGTCCAATACCTCTTGCCTTTTAGGAAAACACTAAAAGAACTAAACACGTAAAAACCCGTCCTTTATTAATTAAATAATTCATTCCTTTCTGCTGACCACACTCGTGTCTCAGAGTCCTTCACTGCCCTCCAGCAGCGCCGACAGTGACACACTGCCACTGACTGCACGCCTGACCTGAGGTTGTTGTCTGTGTGGCTCTCTAAAGCACTTTGCCCACAGAAGTTTCAGTAATTTATACTCCTATGGAAAATTTTCCTCCTCCATCCCCAAAACATCTTGAGATACTGGTATACTCCAGATTTTAGATTAACCTTAATTTTGAGGAGAATGGATTTCTGAGGCTTTAACAGTTGGGTTGGGTATTTTTCAGTATCAATAGCTTTCAGCAAAATGCTTTGCCTTTCAATCTCTTGGGGTTGTAGTTTTTTGGGTTTTTTTTCTTGAAAGCAATATTTGAATAAGATAAATAAATAGTGTTAATTCCTTTTTTGCTTCCATTTACTTAGTTTTAAAATGAATCTTTTTGAAATAGCTTTAGAATCAGAGAACCACAAAATGGTTTGAGTTGGAAGGGACCCTAAAAACCATCCAGTTCCACCCCCTGCCATGGGCAGGGACACCTTCCACTATCCCAGGGTGCTCCAAGCCCCATCCAGCCTGGCCTTGGGCACTTCCAGGGATGGGGCAGCCACAGCTTCTCTGGGCACCCTGTGCCAGGGCCTCCCCACCCTCACAGTAAAGAATTTCTTCCTAATATCTAATCTAACCCTGCCCTCGGTCAGTTTGAAGCCATTCCCCCTTGTCCTATCACTTTATGCTTTTTACAGATAAAGAAATGTGGTCTTTTCTTTAAAAAGGAAGGAAAAAACCCCACTAAACAACAAAAAAAGTTTGTTTCAAATACATTTTTTTGCATTTTCAGTGTCCCAAAACCAAACATAAACTAACAAAGTAATAGCTTTTTTCAAAAAGATAATGTGTTTCATATCCTTTAATGGAAAAACAGCTTGCTTGTCGCATTGCAATTTTAACTACACTGTGATTTTCAACAAAATGCAGTGTTGATACAGAAAGTTCAACTATTTTTAGTGGAACAGTTCACAGTCTCTCCCGTGCCTCACAAAAAGTGTTGTGCAGATTAGCTTTAGTCACATTTTAAAATCCACATATTCAAAATTCCGCGTGAAACCAAGGTGCTGTTTTTCATATTCAAGATATTCAAGCTAAACTATGAAAAACACACACAGCTTCTCAGTCAAACACAAAGATAATCCCCAAAGAGATTGTTTTGTATTTTTATTGAATGAAAAGGAGGAAGACACAGCGGGGGAAAGGAAAGGAGAGATAACCATTGCAATGAAAGCAGAAGGTATCAGTAAATGAGGTGGGAAAAATAGCCCATAATCCCCATTATTAAATACAGATTGTAAAGACCAACAGATGACATCCATACTAAAAAAAAAACTCTACAAACATCAGGGGACTTGTGAATAAGCCAAATCATCAAATTGCACTTGCAGGTCTGTGGGGTTGCCTGTGAGCAGGAGTCAGTTCATTAACCCAAACGACCCAGAGTGCTGCAAAATCAGATTATTGTTGGCTCTGCCATTCATCAGCTCCTCTCTCCCTTGAACTCCTGCTCCTACACGGGAAATAATTGCAGAAGATTTACTGAGAATAAAGGGATCTGGGTGGACTCTTGCTCTTCTTGATAACACCAGCATGTCCCAGCCCCACTCAGCACCAGGGGAGTTCACCAAGAGCACCCATCTGGTTCTCCTCTGCCCTATTTGATTACTCAGAGCCCACCCGTGCTCTGTCAAGGACCTGATTCCTCACAAAACATTTCTGGGAAGATCTTCCTTCTGGAAAAATAACTTGCAAATGGATTTCACAGACACCATCCCAGTGAGTGAATAACCAGAAAGGCCCCACACTAGCAATAGATGGTTTTGGGATGGAAATGAACAGCAGGTTCCCAAGCATGTGGGTTTGGGATAGCATCCCAGAATCGTGCATGTGGATTAAAGAGTCAAGAAACAGGCCAATTTTAAGATTAATCTTGCGAGGTTTTGACTGTGAGTGCTGGTGATACCTCAGGGTTTGACACTGTGATCATGAAAGTCCCTTTGAGTCTTTATGTTTCTATTTTTTTCTGCTTTAAAGCCTTTCCTCCTACCACACCAAGAAGGCAGAGTAGAGGAGAATGAGGAAAATTATACCATATATCACCTTCTCCATCCACCACCTCTTGAAAATTTTCTCCATTTACCAGTGTGATTTTAAAACTTTAAAAAAGCAAATTAAATAAAGCTCATTTTTAACAGTTCTTTGGTTTATATATTTATTTATTTGCTGTTTACTTACTTGTTTTGATCAACTACAAAAAACATATGCACTGGCAGACTGTAAAACACTGATCTGGTGGCTGATTAACAGGACTTATACTGCCATCTTACAGGGCAGGACAATGATGCAATCCTTCTGTTTTATTAACAGTAAAATAGATATATTGCTCCTGAGAGCCTGGAACGACGTGCAGAAGCATGGAGTGAGCCCAGCAAAACCAGGAACTCCATCACCCTGGAGTAACACATGATTTGAAGCCTGATTTAATATCAGAAACTCAGAAAATAAGACAGAAGGATGGCAATATTAATGGGCTCAGCTCTATAGGTATTCACTAACATTTGGCATGCTTTTTCCAAAATCCTCTGTTTGTCCTCTGTGAATCCCAGGTTAAATGCTGAGGTTTGGGGGTTCCAGTCTCTCCTGGCCTGAACCCAGAGAGGGAACTTTATTCAGCATGTTTTGGCAGTTCATCTCCCAAATTCACCTTGCTCTCCTGGGGTGGAGGAAAATCTCAACACACACAAACCAGGACCTTCAGCAGGTTTGTCTTTCAAATTAAAAAATACTCCTAATTCTGAATGAAAGGGGGTTGAACTTTAGGCAGTTTTTTGAGGCAGCTGTGCTGACTTTGCACTGGGAATCCTGAGGAGCACCCACGAGGTTCCTTTCACCAGTGTCAGGCACAAAATCCAGCTGAGAATAGTGGAACAACCACAATGGGAAACGTTCTCATAAAACATGACAGACATGTTTTTGTGTGATTGTTTGACTACAGCCTTCATTATATTTTCTCAATACACCTGAAAATAGCAGGTTCTGTTGTAGACAGAACACCAGGGCAGAATGTGTTGTTTTAACATTTAGCAGGCTTGATAATTTGCTTTGCGAATTGTTGTGGTGTGTGCGGTAAAGCACAGTTTCTCCAAAAAAAAAAAAAAATCTACAGAAACTGGGCAGGTTTGTCATGCTCCATCATAAAAGGGGCACCAGGAATGCTGGTACATCATGCTCTATTGCAGGGCATGTCCTGTGAAAAGCTAGCTTGTGTTTCTAGGCCAGAGCTGTTCTACCAGCCCACCTGAACCTCTGTTCCAGCAACCTCTGTCTCTCAAGGAGTCATTTATTTGTGAGCTTCACAGGTTACAGCTCTGGTGTTCAGGTAACCATTGTCAGCTTCAAAATCTCCACCCTGCATCTACTCTTACTGGTCACATCTCTTGAACCTGATAAGGTTTTTGTGGCTGTGTCTCTGTAATCTTTTTTTCCCCGCCAGTCAGTGCTCAGCCATGCACTCCTGTGTCTTACACACTACAATGTTTATTTTAATAGTTTGAATTACATCCCCTCTACGTCCCCAAAAACGCATTTTCTGCTGGAAAATCACTGTGTTGTGAGGAGAAATCAAAATACGTGTATTGCATGAATTTTATTATAAGTATTTAAAACACAAAACGTGATCTTAGAAACATTAACTCGGTTTTCCCTGCGACAGCAAAATAAGTAGCTCAAAAAGACAATCCAGAAAAATTAGCTGTGCATCCAATTTGGCCCCCAGATTTAGAGTCCTACCCCTGCAGAGAGGATGGGATTGGCATGTAAAGCATCAGCCTGCTCCTGGCACCGGCTGCATCCATGTCCTTGTGCTGGGGGAAAGCTGTCATGCAGGGACAGGGAATGTCAGCTCGGAGCAGGCTCTCACCAGGGCTCACGCTGCTTCAGAGGGAGCACACTGCAGAGAGAGAGGCTGGAAACACACGAGCTGCCTTTTGATGCTGCTACAGAACATTTACAGCAGAGGCAGCTCACGGACACTGCCTGGCCCCTGGTGATGCAGACAGCACTCCCAACACCCGTCACAAACCCTGGCACTGCAGGGAACAGCAGGTTAGCTCTGAAAACACAGCCAGGATGTGATCTTCGCAGGGAGAAAGGAGAAAGAGAAATTTGCCAGAGATAATCTCTCCATACATTAATTTTCATTTCTTCCCCTGGCCTCAGCCAGGAATCCAGATTGTTTTCTAGTTGTTTGTTTTAGCTGAACTCGTCTGCGAAGGCCCATTTCCATCGTATTGCCATTAGACACAGATGCTGTCACTATATGCCAGTGCATATTACCAAGCAATTAATCTCCAGAGTTATTATTGCCCGTTTTATTGAAAGCAAATACTCTTGAGTTCAGAAAGCTATGTAAAGGCTTGGAGCAGCTTAGCTAAATTCCATGCTAAAGGCACAATCCTCTTTGGAAAGGAATTCTCTCTAAAACGACAAGCCTATGCTCCTATGTTGTATAATTTCACCCCAAAATAAAGGATCACCTCCCACAGTTAGTGTCTTTGCAAGCTACCCTGACATTATTGCTCAGAACTCTCACTCCTTTGTTACCCACTGTTGAACTGAAAAGTTCTTTTTTGTGACACACACACAAGCCAGAGGTGACACAATTAAATATGTTTGTCATAAAAAATTAAGATCAGTAAGACTTAAATGGCAAATAAATTAGGATTGGCAGCCTTTTCCCTAAGGAGCAAAGTATAAGCCTCCTAAATTCAGTTAAGTGTTCTCCCCTCAGCCTTTGATCTGCAGCCTTCAATCGATATTACCATCTTTAAACACAGCCAGTCCAGAGTTCCACACGTATTTGTGAGTATGGTTCTCACCTCATGGGGTGGCCAGGAGCAATCTGAGGGTATGAGGCAAAGCTGTAATCAGCTCTTAAAAGCCTTACCAGAAACTGGATTTTCCAAGAACAAAATCATCATCCAGTGCTGTTATTTTCCAGGGGAGTTTAAAGGAGGCAGCCTGAGCTCCAGCCACACAGCAGCTGCAGGACCAGTCTCCTTCCAAGGTTTTCCACCTCGAGAAGGCCAGTACCACTCAGACACGATTTATTTTATCTCACTGGAGAAGGGCTCCAGCTTGTCCAGCAGATTTCTAATACATTTTTCTTCCAAAGCTGGAAGAAAAGCTGTTTTTCCTGGGCTTCTGCAGCCAGCGAACAGAGGCAGAACTTGTCATTCTGCCTCCAATGGCTTCATCCTCCAGCCATGATGAGAGCAAAAGCATTTATATCTAATGCCATCTACTTTAGACATCTTCTCCCATATCTCTGTCCTTCCTCCACCCCTGTGGCACCCAAAGGTGGCAACTCAGCACTAAATAATACATATGCATTTCCTCATTTCCTGGACCTGCTGTTCTGTCCCAGGGCAAGTTGTCCCCACCTCAGCTCCTCTACCTGTCCCTCCTGGATTGCAACAATACAATCATCCTAAAATATCCCTATATACCTTCTGGACTCTACTCAACTTCCCAATCTACCTCCTGCTCCTCTTTCCACTTTTCCCAAAGCCCATCAGATGTTCTCATTTCCCTTCCCACCAACATCACTGAACCCAAAAAGCAAACATCGGAGGACATGTCTTTCTTAAGAAAAAAATAAAAGAAGTCAAGCCTTGAGGTCTCTCAGGATTCCCCTCAAAGACAACAGGATTGAAACAGCTTGACTTTGAACTCTGAACAACCTGGGCCTTTTGTTATTTTCAGTAGTACTCATGTACTTCCTTGTCGTTGTCATTAATTATGCACACCGCAGGCACAGTGAGTGTCTCACTGCACTGCAGGCGCACAGGGTGAGCCAGAACATGTCCCTTTGTGCTTGTAGTGTGGCTTCTGAGGAGGGTTAGCTCTCATTTGTCAGTTCAAACACGTTAATATTCAGACATTGCCATGGACATTATTTGTCTCTCTAGTTGATACCTGTTCCTGAACCAGCAGCAGAAAAGACAAGCTACAAAAAACGTCACCCTTTTTATTATGCCAGACCCTATGTCACCATTCTGTTGTGCCAGAAATGTTTGATTAAAGGAACATGCATTTTAGTCATCTTTAATTAAAACAGCATGGCCACAGGATGCACTGTAACTGCACTATCACCAAACAGCAGACTGTATTTGGAAAAGGTTTCTGAGGAAAACACAATATTATCAAGAAGCTAAATAACATGGAATAGGTCAAATAAAGCAAATGGGCTAAAATAAGCCAATGAAATACACTGCTGTGACGACTGCGTTGACCAATTGTTGCTATACTCTAAGACCCAGCTTAGATCAGACCCCGCTGCTCCAGGCTGTGGGTTGTCCCTGCAAACCACCAATGTCCTGCCCTGATTTCTGCTGAGTGGCAGGACCCTTCCAAATAAAGTGGGAAGTACATTCCATAAGCCATGGTTTTGCAAATAGCTGACAGAAAGGGCACTGAAGTGCTCTGTCAGCCCACCAGTGCCATGTCCAAGGAAGAGAACTTTATTTCTGGTACAGAAAATGCTGGGGAACATGAGAGGAAGCAGTGACACGAGCCTTGATGGTACAGTGAAAAACACCTGGGGATAGAGCAAAAGGAGGGTTCAGCGCGTGCCTGGTGCCATTTTACATACCTTGGAGTAACTCACATGGCTTTGGATGCCTCTGCAGACATTCCTGGCTCCTGCCAGCAGGAGGGTGTCTCAGGCAGTCTGGAGCACCTGGACAGGCACCAGCCTCACATGTTTAAGCAACTCAAGCCCACTCTGAATCTCCACCTTCCCATACATCCTTTTTTAAAATGGTCTAAAGGACATGGCTTTTTAGCTCACAGTGTATATTCAGTTATAAATCACACATTCCAGTGGACTGGAGTGTCCCCACAGCCCAAAGGCCCTGGATGGACCCCAGTACCAGCTACTCCAACTCAGGCTGAGCCAAGGCTCACTTACCACCCTTGCATTAAAAAAAGGGGGGCATGCAGCTTCCTTTAGTGCAAATAAGCCCTCAGAGCACACCACAGAACAACCAGCTCACGGGCTGCAGAGCAGAGACCTCGAGGGAAAGACCTGACACAGTGCCACTGGACAAAATCCACACTGGCAGCAGGAAATGGAGGCTTCCCAGCCAAACATCCCACTCCACGTTCAGGGCTTGACACAAATGAGAAAGTAACAGAGAAGCAAGGACACATGGGAGGCACTGCAAGTGCATTATAGATGAAGGATATCTGCACTAATGATAGCTGGAGACTTTGTAAAAAAGCAGTCCTACACCAGAACATTAATGATACAAGAGTCTATCTAAAGAAATCTTCCCAAACAAGAAGCTGGGGGATTAGATTTGAAAAGGGAACTCATTAAGAGAAAGTTCCCTTATAAAAGAAAGTAAAAATAGTTACAGGCTTTCTTTAGAACTTGGTGCTCCTCTGTGTTACAGGCACTGAGGAGGTGATTTTTCAGACCGACTGTAGACTTTTGCAATGTAGATTTGTACACTCGGGTGAGTCCCCATAGGTTCCACCAACCCACCAGAGACAAATAGGCACTTCGTCTCACTTTAAAGCACGTTGCAAAATATGGCAAATTAATTGTGTCCTAAAAATGTCTCTTTTTCTTCCCATCGACTGTGAGGAGATCCTTGGCTGAGATGTGAGATGATCAGCACACATCCACACTGTGAATATCTAATGTTTATGTGGTATAAATGTTACATGAAGTGTTTGGTTCTATCAGCTGTGTAAGTCACAGTGTTTCACACTATAGAGATAATGCTTCGTGTTCCTGTAGTGCATTTGGCTTTTGAGATCCTCTGCAGAAGGGGGCAGGAACGACTTTCTTCACTTCACACATTGTTTGAGATGTGAAAACTTCTTTCCTTTATGTATCAAGGCAAAATGAAGGTGTTTTCAAGTTTTTCATAAGCCTCAGAGAGAATTAATGTGAGGTAGCCAGTGGCATGCCGTTTCAGGAACTTATTAAAAATTTTGGCGATCTATATTTAAATTTCATTTTCAGCCCATTTTTCTTAAAGGATATACTGCCTTCTTAGCTGGGGGTAGGCATCTTTGCCTTCAGGGAATTTGTAGTTCATTGGGATAGGGATTTTTACATGATTGTCTCATATCTCAGAGGAATTGTCTTTTCTTCCTGCTGCTATGTGTTCCACTGATACATGAGGGCAAGACATTTCAGTGCAGTTAAGTCGTCATTTACATGGGCATAATCTCATTTAACTGGACATATAATAGTGCTGAGGTCCTTCTCTATTGATCACTGAAGGAGCAAAACAACTCCCTGATGTTTAAATTGTTAAACTGAAGCATCTCCTCCTTGTGAATGGAATAACAGTAATAAAATCCCAACCAGTTCTCTAGTTAAAAACAAAACAAAAAACCAAAACCAAAACAAAACAAAACAAAACCAAAACAAAACAGAAAAACAAAACAAACAAAAAACAAAAAGCCAAGAAAACAACACCCACCAGAGACAAAAGTGCACAAACTGAGGAATGTAGAGAATGTGATTGGTTTGGCAGTTCCTTCAGCCTCTTCTTCTCTTTTCTTGTGATTTTATATGCAGATGATTCTTCTCCATGAGATGCTGTCACTAAAGCAAATGCTCAAATTATTATGTTTCAGTCATTTATTGCAGAAGAAGGAAAAGAAAGCAATATTCAGCCTTCAGCAAGTCTGCTGGAACATATTTAATAACTGCTGATTAAATAGCAATGGAGACTTTCAAAGAAAGGAGAATTTTAGAAGGTACAAATCTTTCAAAAAGACATTGAATTGCTGCTCACTTTCAATCCACAGGGGCAGTTTTGATTCCTCTATAACCCAAAGAATCATCTGGCTCTGAACTGCCAGCTCTGTGTCCTGTCACAGGTGCTCCTCAAAGCCCTTAAGTGACAGATTCCCTCTGCTCATGCTGGTGTGTTGTACAGACCTGGCTTTAAAAGGCTGCTTTTCCTGATCACCCCCTTAAACCCTGGGCCAGATGAAAGATGAGATCAGCAAACAGTTGGCCGTGTCCTGATATCTCCAAACAACCACTATCCTCCAGGTAGACTTGAATGGAAATTCAGGTTTTGTCCAGTTCCTCATTCCCATGTTCTCACTGTCCATTAAAAACACACCTCAGCAGCATCTGATGGGATCAAGCCACGTGCCTTGAAGCTCACTTCTTTTGGGATCTAATTATAAAGGTCTAAAATTTAAGGTCTTTTCTTCCCACTAACAAAACAGACTATTCAATATTATTGGTAAAAAGACCATCGTTAAAAGAATCATTTTCCCTCTCAGGTTTCTCCCCCTCAGCTTATTCTTGATGTTGAATTCAAAACTAGGAATATTTAAGACGTGTAGCTCAAACTGCTGCAATTTCTTTATTATCCTTTATTTTTAACAGAGAACAAACGAATCTCATGTTTAAAAAAAAAAAAAAAGGCAAGAACCTGCATTTCAGCTTTACACAGGCAAGAAAACTGGAAGGGAGTCTTGGTGAAGTCACCACGGGTCTCAGGACAAGGGGAGGAAGGAAAATCACCAACGAGGAAAAGTCATGTGGCAGCTCAAAGAATGAATGACATTTATTTAGGTTTTTCCTGGGAGATCCAAGAAGTTCCATGAAAAACTGCATCCTGCATTCCTCCAGCCTGTCAGACAATAGAGTGTTGCCTTTTTAGCAATTTCTTAAATATTTTGAGCTCCATCTCTCTCAATGGGGTTTAAGAGGATGTCCTATGGGTATCATGGGGAACAAGAGGGAATTCTGGAATCATGACAGAGGAGAATCAGGTTGTGGAGGAGGATGAGGTGATACCTGCAACAGGACCAGACATGTGAGGTCCACTAATTTCTCTCACGTTTTTGATTAGAAATTTCACACATTATAAAAATACTTGGTTACAAATCCCATCTGTTCTCTCCCACCTTTTTCCTCTCCCAGTCACACTTATCCCACATCACATCCGACCTCAGTCAATGAAAAAAAAAATTAAAATCAGCAATTAAACCATCTGTCTCATGTGAGATGCCTCCTGAAGAATGGATTAAATCATGCCCCTGGATACCTCTGTTTTTCTCCATTACTGCAGCACTACCAGCTAAAAAGTATGAAAAATAAAGATCGTAGGCAAGAGGCATTAGAGGCAAAAAAATTTACACCTCCACAGTTAAAAAATAATCAGATGACATGATAATGTTGGCCACAAAACCTCAGAGGATAAAGATCTGGTGAGAAATTCTGCACAGCTGTTTGCTTTATTTATAAAAAAAACAATGAGTTAGGGAAAGAGGGATTCTCCTTTCATCTGGAGCCAGGTGAATGCTCTGGTTCCCATCTGCAATGCAGGGAGACCTTCACATCCTCACAGTTTAATCTCTAAAGCTCAGAGAAGATGCGTCCCATACAGACTGGCCTAGGAGCTTTTATGCTGGCTTTTATCTTCTTAAAACTTTTTGAAAATCAGTATTCTTTCTTCTGCCTTTTTATAAATCAAACTGCATACATATAGAACTATTTGAACTATTTTGCTATATTTCTCCATAATTGAGTTAAATTCTTCAAAAATCAGTTTTTTCTGCTTATATTTCTTTCCTTCTGCTGATGGTTCCCAGAATTATCCCAGTTTCCAGGTCCTGGCTGAGGGCCAGCACCACGAATAATGATTCAGGGACTGGTTCATGTACCTTGACATTACAGATGGCTTGGTTTACTCAGAGATATTCCAATTTATTCTGCAAGGATAATTCCAGATCAAAGAAGTTCAAGGTATTAATAGCAACTAAATATAATTGAAAATCACTTGAATGTGTTTTCCTGTGGTTTTCACATCTGAGTGGATTTGTTTGGGAATAGCAATCTGAACATGGCAGGGCAATGCCAAGGGTGAGCAAGGTTTTAAATCATTTTCTTTAATTACTGCCTTGAATAACTTTTACCTGTCAGTGCAGGGAAGACATTATCTTTAAAAATATTTATTAGTATGCTTCCTTGTCTTTCTTCTAGGACTTCAGAGCCTTTTTGTAGTGTGTGCCAAGAAAAACTGGTAAAGAAAGAGTTCATTTCATTAAGCAGATGTAGAATTACAATTTTGAAATAAACAGGAAACAATAAAAATTGGAAGGCAAATAAAACCAAGAATCATTGTGTATTTTGAAAGGATGGAACAGCCTTAACATAAAGCATAGCTGCTATGTGTCAAAGTTCATAATAATTTTCCAGACTTTATGTCACTAGACTAGCAAAAGTTCCAAAAATTTATTTAGTGCAAAGTCCACTAACTAAGCATTGAAAAGCTGCTGCTCTGAGCACCTGGACAAGAGCAAAATGTAAATCAAGATTGATTTCTGTTCTAATGCTGATGCAGTCGCATAACAATGAACAAGACTATGGAGATTGGAGTATCCTCCCAAGAATTTCAAGTGCTGGGATGGAAAAGGTCTGAATTGATTCTGGGCCTAAAAGGGCTATTCATCATGGTAAAAGAACATTCCTTTGAAGTATGGAAATACAGAGGACATTTATCAATAAGAAGCAGCAAAGGCTAAAAGACCAAACTCTTTGTCTCCTGTTCCTCTTCCAAGGCAAAAGAAAAAAGTCAGGAGATGCTAAACCCCGAGGCACTTCCAGTGGAACGTGACCTCTCAGAAGTGGAATGCACAGACCTGAACAAAGTATCTGTCATCTGTATTAATGTGTGCTCGTCACACAGAGTATGCTTATCAGCTTCTTATCCAGATAGGAATTTAATCCTGGGTAGTTTTGAAGCTACTGAACATGCCAGAATAAAGTTTCACTGAAGGAGGGATAATATGGAAATAATAATCTGATTATCTTATCTGGCTGCGGATATCAGCTTCTGCGGATTCAATGAAGATCAGGATCCTTCTGCTCTGGGCACTGCACAAACTCAAACACTACATAACAGATGAAAAACAAATAATACAAGGGGATGATTCAAGACATAAATTAAGCACCTGAAGTCAGTTACCATGTGATATAAAATAAAACCTGGTTCAAGGCTTTTTAACAAACCCTATGGTCACCACCTCAATTAAGTGATTTGGAGCAATCACTCAGCCAATTCAGTAAACAAGACAAAATATTTGTGGAAATCTGTCAGCTGGGCATGATTTCTGTCATGATTGTTTCTTCCATTTCTGAAGTGAAGAGGAGAGGGAGAACATCCTTTGAGCTACAGAAATTTTAGAAAGAGACTGTGGGTGGAGGGATCACTGTCCTTTGAGAAAAGCACCATTTTAGTTTCAGTTCTGAGAGAAGCAGAGATTCCAACTTTACCTCTCTTTCTCCTCTCCCCTCGTGCTTGTTCTTCAACTGTCAATGAAGAAAACTTCTCTGAGCCAAGGGCTGACAGTGACTCACACATCAGCTGAGTGCACAAGAGCAATGTCAGAGCTGTTGTGCACTTAACGTGGCTCCAGGGCAGGATGGCACAAATTCATTTCCCAGTGGAAAGCTAAAGTAAATTCTAATTCACCAAATAAGAGCAAACACAGTTCACATGCCCATGTGCTTCACCTCTGTGCACACAGGGAGGATTATTTCATTATAGAATCACAGAATGGTTTCAGCTGGAAGGGAATTTAAAGATCATCCAGTTCCAAACCCCTGCCATGGGCAGGGACACCTTCCACTGGCCCAGGGTGCTCCAAGCCCCATCCAACCTGGCCTTGGACACTTCCAGGGATCCAGGGGCAGCCACAGCTTCTCTGGCACCCTGTGCCAGGGCCTCCCCACCCTCACAGGGAAGAATTTTTTCCTAATATCTAACCTAAATCTCTCCTCTTTTAGTTAAAAACTGCTCCCCCTTGTCCTGTCAGAGATCATTTCTGTGTCACTGGCTGCTGTGTGGGAGGGGAGGGCTGGTGGGGGCTTCCTCTGTGATGGGAAAGGGCTGCAAGCTGGAAAGGGCAGGGAAGGGGGGTCCAAGTGTCAGAGCTGTAAGTGGCAGCTTCTGCAGGTGTGTTCTGTTATCCCATGACCTTTGCTGCCGACAGCTAGGAAAGGAAAACAGTGAAACAAAAAACGCTGCCCAGACACATGCACAACTTCAGCATGTGCCTGCAGCTTGCATTACTTCTACCCACAAGATGAGATTTTTCTTAGGGCTGAAACCCGTTCCCATGTAGACCCAAAATGTGGCATTGCAACAATTCGATCTGCAGAAAGTGCTGATTCCTGCACACCCACAGTGTTGGAATTTTCCCATTTCCATGCTTAGGACACCAACAGGTCAGGAATTAGACAAACATAACAAAGTTACTCCCAGTGAAAAAACACCTAAAAAAAAAAAAAACCCAAAACCAGGAGACCAACTCTCTACAAGTGTCTGAGCTGCAGCATTTAAAAGCAGATCTCCTTTAAAATACAGAGTTTTTCTAGATATTTTTTCTTTCTTTCCTACAGGGTGAGACAACTCATGGGGTACAGGCAGCAGGACACAAAGTTGGTGTCCCCCTGCTACCAGGTCCCACTGCTGTCCTGAAGAACCATGGTCTGAGAACGGCTGGGAGCATCATCTCTCTCTCTTAGGAAGGTGTTCCTGGATGCAGGACAGAGGAGATAATCTCAGCAGAAAATGGGATACCACTGTCCTGTGACAGGAAGGATTTCTCAGGCTATGTTATTCTGGACTATTCCTGTTCCTCCGTACACACATGTTATTTTCAAGTCTCTCCAACAGAGTAGGTAAAGGGGTGAAAATTGCTTTCAAAGATATAATAAGCAGACTTGTTTCCCTAACAGCCTTTCTCTGTGCTCGGGCCACTACAATACTGCCACTGTGGCATAAAAATTCAACTCTTGTTTGCAAGATGTTCATGCATCTTTTTAATGACCTCATTAACCAAATCGAGAAGGGATGGGAGGGCTTGGTGGGTGTGTTACTTCAAGCTATCTTCAACACCTGATGATCAAAAGGAAATGCATCTGCAGCTGGGATTAGAAGGAGATCACTGTGCACATGTGGAGCAGAGCAATCAGCCGCGTGTTCTGCTGTCCCTCTCAGCCCTCCCTCTGGTGTTGACACTTACAAATGTCAAGCCCCGATTTTTCCATGGCTCAGGAGGAATGCCTCTGGTTCGATATGCTCAGGTGTCCTAGGTTACAATGGAAGATGTAACCAACAGTATGTGTTCTATTATCATCTTCCCAAGCTGTTAGAGCAGGTGGGACCCACAGCATGTCTCACAGATAACTCGCTCTGGGCTGTCTCCTGTTCATGGGCCCATCAATGCCTTGCCTCAGGACTCACCATCCCATTGCGAGAGGCTCCGCCCAGGGGGAGGAACTGAGCATTCCCATCTCTATATATACTTGGAGGTTTGGAACAATAGACACAACCCTTACCTATGGGACTCCTAGAGGACAAGAGCTACACCACTGGACCTTCAGGCAAAGACCAGACTCTTCTTTCCTACAGGATCACCGCTTCAATAGGACCACTTCATTCGGACTGCTACTAACACCCTGACTGACAGGGTGTCAGGTTGTGTTCTGACTCTGTCAGTGGTTTATTTCTCTTTTTCTTTGTACTATTGTGTTTATTTTAATTTTCCTATTAAATTATAATTCTGACTTGCGATCTCTCACTGGTTTGTTTTCAAACTAGTACATCAGGCTACTTTCTTTGCTCTTGCAGCCCTAACGTCAGACAGACAACCCCCCAAATTAAGAATGACTGCTGCCTGCCTCAGCACCAGTGCCTGCTGCCACCCCACACCCGTGCTGGTGGGATGTTTTAGGAGTGCCTGAAGGACTGAATCATTTCTATCAGTTGGAGAGTGAAGGTATTGTATTTTTTAAAACCCTGAGGTGATACTAGCAGTGGGAGACAGAGCTGCAGGGCCCTAAGTGTGTGAGCACCCTGTACCTAACACAAACTCAGCCAGCCTTGGCAGGCTCAGATCCTGAGCATCCTGAGCCAGCTGCCTCCGAGGATGGAGATGGAGCTGCATCACCAGGTGCTGTGCTGGGAGATCCAGCTGCTGAAGCTCCTCCATCTGGGAATGGGGTTCTGCCTGCAGCACCTGTCACAACAACATATCAGCACATGCTAAATAGGTCTGTTTTTTCTTCCCCCTAAAGTACTTGAAAATTAGTAGCCAGATATTCATGTAAAGCTATCCAAAATTGTTTGATACGTTGGATTAGTTTTGATATACTTTATTTCTTTGCTATAAAATATTTGGGAAATGCCTTAGCTCCTGCAGATGGGATTTGAAAGGTGGAAGAAATTGCTCCCGATGTGTGAGAACAGTTGTGTATTTTTTATTCTGGCAAGGAGGCACAGAGAGCAGAGTTAACTCAGTATCTGCTCTGCTACCTGACACAGGTGCAAATTGCAAAGGTGACTGGTGATCTCTGAACCATGCCTGCAGCAGCACTGATGACAGGAATTGCATTTAGTATGTCTCAGTATGATGCTTTGAGTCATATTTTATGCTGATGTAAACTGATATGGTTTAACTGATTGTATCAGAACTGGGCCAGTCTGGTCTGATGGAGGATCTGACCCAAAAGATATACATCTTTTAATTCATCCTGAGCTGAAACTCATTAGGACTTTGGAAAGATTCATTGGGGTGTTTTCATTTTCATTGTGTGAAGTATGTGTCAATGTAGACAGGCCAGAGCTATTCATCAAAAAAACCTAAATAAAACATTACTTCCCCACTGGAAAATAGAATTTCATCTCAACCACATGCACAGAAAAAATGTCAATTTCTGACAGGATTTTTCACCAGAAAAAAAAAAAAGTGCAGTGATGTTTGTCTGCTTTCATCAGGAGTTATTCTCAGGAGCTATGGTTCCAGGTTTCTTGTGATCTCCTGAGTATCCAGCCAAGCTACATCTTTCATGATGTCTCATTGCAATGCCCCAGGAATAGGCACACCTCAGATCTAGATCTTTCAAGCTTTTATTTCTATTATGGTGATGTGTGAAAGTGCCAGTGCTGCCCCCCTGAGATAGCAAAAATGTCAAAAAAGACAAGAGGCAGAAAGTGAATATATGACAAACAGAAAGATGAAAGGGAGAAGCAGAGCAACAGCCAGAGCAAAGAGTTTGCAAACTTACTTCAGTCACATGTAGGCACAAGCTCACTGTTGTGAATCACAGAAACATATTTAATAGAAATAGCAAAACACATCTGCTGTCCCTTCTCTCCCGCCTCTATCCACTGCCTCGTGGGGATTTTTCTGCAGGGATTTCAGCAGAGCTTTCTCTCTGGAGCTCCAAAGGAAGATGAAGAGCAGTCAATAAATAAGGATCTTTGTGAAAGAAGCCTCTTCATTACTGGATCGCTCATGGTTAGCGACTGCAAAATGTAAGCAGCCAGAAAAGGATGAAAAGGCTCTCAAAAATCATTTGGAAAAGTATTGAAAATTATATGGAGGCAAAGAGTTTGTATGGTAACGTGTATGAAAGGAGGAAGCAAACTCCCACCTTCCACTGACCCGAATTTGGGGTCCTGTGCAGGAGCTGCTTCACTCCTGGGAATGCAGACTCCTGTCAAGTTGCTTTGCTCCTGCTGGACATGGGAATGTGGAACGAGCATGGAATGGGCATGGACACAGGGTGAATGTGGAGCAGTGCTGCTGTGCTGTGCTGAGCTGTGATGTGCTCCTGCCTCAGAGCTCTGCATTCACCAGGGCTCTGCCAGCTGAATTGCCTTGGCATCAACTCCTGGCTCACTGTGCAAGGGATGATCCCCAAGGAGCACTGGGGAAAAGTGGATGGAGCAAGAGAAGAAGGATGACAAGTGCACAGTTAGATAAGACTGATCTGATCTCAGATTAAAGGCACCTAAACACAGTTTTCTACATTCACTGGGTGTCTGAATTTCCATCACAGCCACCAGAGATGGAGGACACAATTTAGTTGCTGAAACAAGATTCTGATGTGATTTAAGAGGCCCCAGTGCAGGTCTCCACCAGCTGCTTTAGAAGGGCACAGGCCTCCCATTAATCCCATCTCATGTTTATTAGTCTGCACAGATGTCTCACATGTCCTGGGGGTCTCAGGTTACACCAGACAACACCCTGAACCTGGATCAAGCTTTCAGGGCTTTCTCTGAGCCAGACCCTACCTGTATTAACTAACCAAATATGAACTCATTTCTGGTGATTTATGGACATCAGAGGCTCAGGTACTTTCTAAACACCCATCAATAAATACGATTCTACAATCTGATGGTTTAGGGGAACAAAAAGGCAAGTTCCAGCTCTGCCTCTGCAGAGATACAAAAGTTGGAAAAGAACTGGAGTGGAAAAGGGCAATTCATTTTCAACAGGCAGGGTTAGTTGAAAGATAATTCCTGGCCTTGGGTACCCAACCAACTCTTCAGGACATTTCCAGCAAGAATAGAAATATTTCACTCATAAAATCAGCCCTTGTGATTAAGCACAGCAATAACTCTGGAGGTGTGTCAGGGTCATTTGTCACATGAAGAGGGACATGTAAAAGTATCTAACCATGACAAGTGTGAACATGTGATGGTGACTTGGGTAGGGTTTTTTGTTGATGGTGGTTTGTTTGTTTGGTTTGGTTTGGTTTGGTGGTTTTTGTTTGTTTTGTTTCGGGGTTTTTGACATGGTTTTGGGGTTTTTTATTATTTTTAGTTTTGTTTTTTAATACCTTATAACTAAGGGGGGTTTTATTACATATTTCCAAGGGCTTTATAAAAAGGAATTATTTATTTCTATAAGCTCAGTAACAGTGAATATGTAGGGCCTAATTCCAAAGCCCATTTCAGTCAGTGAGTCTGGCCATTACGTTTTGAGCATCAGGAGCAGAGACAGGGAGCAAAACTCCTAAGTTCAATGTCAGAAGAATAAACATCTCCAGTTCCTCATGGTTTGCATTAGCGCTCCCAAGTTCATCACTTTTTAAAATTCCTCCAATCCCCTCTTCAAACATTGTTTGTTAAGAAAAAGCCCAACCCTTTTCTCAGTGACATCTCTGGTGTCATAGGGAGATCTGTGTTAGAAAATGAACTGCTGATAATTCTACAAAGCCATTTCCTTTAACACGTCCTCCTACCTCCTCCTACCCACTCCATGTGTCTGCTCCATCCATCTGTTTCATCTCATGAAATGCATGGATCATGAGCTCCCTGGAGCACGTCCAATTTTCTCTGCCTCTGTAGTTCAACATTCACATTTTCCCATCCTGTAGACAGGCATAAATATTGTGTAGTGAGCAGTTTGCCTTGTTTCCAATTTCAGCATGTCATATCCTGAAAACTATCTGTTGTTCAGGGTGGCTCATGGGTTTATTTATCAATTAATACACGGCACTACGATCTTTGAATCCCCCATTGGGTGTATTCTCAACGCACGCCTTTATTGCTGGTGCTGTGCTATTTCTGGGTAAATACTGAGTTGTTCAATGGTCTATCAGTAAAATTGCACCTGTGTGACACTGAGGGCCCAGCTACAGCACCTGCACTCAGAGGGGTGAAGGGTTCTGCACTGCTGGGGCCTCTCAGCCTGAATCTTCAAATGCACCTTGGTGCTCAGCAGCTGCTGCAGGGACCTTCCCTCAAGCTGAGGTGGCAGCACAGTCAATTTGCATTTGAATCTTGCCCTTCAGATTAAAAACAATCATTTTGAGGTAAATACTCTGATATACAAGAGTATTCATAGAAAGCAACCAAAATATGGCAAACAGACACATTCTTTTCCATTAAAAATGGAAGCAAATGTGAGTGAAAGGTGTTAACCCAGCCTGGGCCAAGGATGTTACAACCTGCAATAATTAAAAGCATTCCTTTGACCTTTGTGGAAGAAAAGCACCAGTCATTCCTATCGATTTTACAAACACAGAAGTCTTGGTTTAAAGTGCAATTTTAATTTAAAGAGGCTCCCCCGCATTGCGAACAGCCTCAGTAGTGGTGGGAGGATGTGTGCAAGAACTTCAGTAAAAATAAGAACTCAGGCTTTTACCCTGGAATTTTATTTCTCTTGTTTGTGTTGGAGTCACTGCCAGGGCATACACCCACTGACAGCCCCGAGAGAGCAGGGCAGAGTCAGCTGAAAAACCTGAATATGGAGATTTTGATCTGTGACCCTACTTCAAAAGAAAAATCAGAGAGTGTATTTAGCTTGGATCTGGCCTTATGGGTGTAGTGAACCGAAGCTGTCATGGTTTCTTCTGAGGTTTTTTGACTGTTTTATTTCCAGCAATACTTCTGTTTTCCTTTCCTTCTTTTGTGTTAAGAAAGAGATCCCGTGAGCTCACATTTGGCTAATCCAATGGATTCTGTGCTTTGCAGCTGGTGGAAGTGCACAGACAAGCACCATCCTCTCTCCAGACAATTCATAACTCACCACAGCTCAGACTTCAGTTCCAACATGAAGGAGCTGCAAAGCTCATTCCCTGCCCTCACTTCCTCACTCCCAGGAAAATAAAGGAAAAATCAGGAAGGATTTTGCAAGCACGGGGGCCATGGGTTTTTCCTGCTGTGATGACCTGATCCAGGTAGAAAATATTCAAAGTCACTCAAGCAAAGATCAAAAGAACCACCAGAGGTGTTGCTGTTCAATATCCAGCTTCTCAGGAGCAGGGAACGTGCTGTCACTCCACGCTGCTCTTTGTCTTTCTGCATTAATCTGTAACTACCTTTTTTACTGGATCTTCACGTATTTCCATGCATCTAAATCACATTCCCTGTAACAAATACAGAAAAACATCCCAGGGCATATAGTCTTTTTACTGTTATCATTGATGAAAATTTACTTGTGACTCAAGAACATTTACTTTGCCAGGCGTTCAATTAAAACTGAACAGGGAGCACTCTGATGTGAGCAAGTGCTTACACAAATGAGAAATTCACCATGAACTACATAAACGTGATGCGTGTCAAACAGTAATCAATAGAAAGCTAAACACAAGGAAATAAACCCCAGTGAAATGTAAATCTACAGAAAAGAAAATAAACAGATGCTTCTCTTTTAGACCTCAAACCTGAAGACATTCTCATAACAAATTGCTGTTAACATCAGAAATAAGGTCATGATCTACTTGATTCTGTATCAGTTACCACATATGAGTAAACAAAATTAATCTTAGCCCTTTATTTTATCCCTCTGCAAGTTTTCAAGCATCTCTTTTCAGATGTGTTGGATTCTAGCCTAAGAAAAGGCTATCAGGTGAACCCAAATAGAGAAAAAAAGAAGAAAAAAAACCCCAAACTTTTTTATGGGTCTTTATACTATTATCACTGGGACTCGGGAAAGCACCCTGGCGACTAATTCAGAGTCATCTGGTGCAACCAAGGAGTGAGATATACTAGACTAAACACCTACATAGTTCTCCTTTCCCTTGGTTCTGGAAAACAGGGTCAGAGCAAGCAATTGGGAAAAAAACAGGGCTCTGGAAGATAACTGCAGAAGAGAAGGAGGTTGAATATACCAAGACAATCGTGGGAAGTGCAAATCACAGATTAAACTACTGCTAAAGGAGACTTCTTGGAAGTGCAGGGTCCTGAGATAGGATTGTGATTAGCTACTGTTTGAATATCCAGGAAAAGCTGACAGAGTAAATAAATAATATCAGAACACCAGAAGAGTCCCTGGCCATCACTGAAACCTCTTCTTCACAAGAGCAATCACCTCATGGTGTTCCAAGCACAAAACGTTTAGTCTTCAAAGCTGCAAAAGCACCACAGGAGATTAATAGAAATAATAGAATCATAGAATCACAAAATAGTTTGGGTTGGAAGGGACCTTTGGAGATCACCTAATCCTACTCCACAGCAATGAGCAGGGACACCTAACATCTAACCTAAATCTCTCCTCTTTTAGTTTAAAATCATTCCCCCTTATCCTATCACTATCTCTCTGTGTAAAAAAGTCACTCTTCCTCTTTTTATGGTCCCCTTTTAGGCACTGGAAGGCTGCAATAAGATCTCTCCAGAGCCTTCTCCAGGCTGAACAACGCTGACTCTCTCAGCCTGTCCCCACAGGATCCCAACAGTGACCTCTCCCCAGAGAGGGGGAGGGATTTATATTCAGCCTCATAAAATTCCCCCCTCACCCAGCAATTTACAGCCCTTTTCTCTGCTCTGAACACTGACCTTTTATTTACACCCATTAACCCAATTTACTGCCTGAATTATAAATGTGTGTGTCAGCAGCACCAGGAATCAGCATTTCTGTGTGGGGCTCTGTTCCATTTATCTCTTGGCTGAGCTGCTGAGGAGAAGGGGATCCAAAGCACTTCCCCTGATGCTCCTCAGCAGCTCCATGAGGTGTGTTCTCACTGTAACACACTCAGGATATAAAGTCATGTGGGAGTAGGGGAGTGCAGGATGCCTCCAGGTAATGGCAAAAAATACACAACTTTGGGTTAGGAAAATGTTCCCACGCTAATGCTAAATGCAGGTTTTCTGCTCTTCCCTGGGCTGGAGCTCTGGCAGGAACTCATCTGTAGTGAGTCCAAGGGAGGCTGGAAAGTTGTCAGGGGTATGGAAACTGAGTTCATAATGAAATGTGGACCGTGAAAGATGCCAGATCATGGAACAGAGAAATAGGATAAAAAAGCTTAAAGAAAGTTTGTGGGAAGATTAATTAGATTGAGCTTATTTAGGCAGTGTAAAGGATCACATGGTGTGGCAACATGAAATAAAGATGGCAATAACATTGTGACAAGTCATTTTGTACGGCCTCTCATGTCATCCAGCCCAAATCATGTCCAACAGCAAAGACAAACTGGGTAAGAGGAAAAACCCTCTGCAGATCTCTGCTAACAGACTGTCTGCAGTTACAGACCCCTTTCCTAGCAGGCTATTAAGAGCAGATCAGACAAGTCAGCTGCTCCTTCCACATCATCTTTTGGGAGGGAATAAGGACTGTACTCAGGGATTCATCTGCCCTCAGAGTAACCACTCCAGGCTTTCTTTATTACTCAGTGGAGAGAGATTGGCATGTAAGGCAATGAACATTATCCACATGAAAGGCTGGCAGCATTGTTCCCTGGGGCCACTTATTTATTCCCTTCAGCTGCAAGAGTCCTGAAGCGATCCACCTAGAGACCCACCTTTTGGGTACTTAAACTGGAACAGATGCCTCCCACCCAGCGTGCCTGGGATCCTTCCCTTACCTTCCTGCTCCTCCTGAACAACAGATTGATCTTTATCCTCTTATTCCCTGCTTTATGCCCCTGCCAACAGCAATACAGAGCACTGTCCCACTTCTGGTGCCACTTCAGCCTCCACAGCATGCATCCTTTCCAGCCCTCCCCAAATCCCATCACGCCGATGAGAATTAAACTCATTAGTGAATCATTTGCTTCATAAAACATTTGGTTGGAAAGCAAGATGAATCTGGGGAATCCTGATGGAATTATACACATCTCAACGAAGGTTAACATTTCAATGAGAATGTTATGCTTTTTTTTCCAAGTTTCATCTACATCCATTTAATTTTTTTTCCCTTTCTCTGATTCTTTTGTACAAATCAAAGTGTGCACATGGAACACAGATAAGAATTCACCTCATTTCATTTATGTATGAATTTCTCACCTTAGGTTCTCTTTTTAGTTAATGAAAAGAGGCCAGAAAAATCGTGCCCTTTTTATCTCTGACATTTGTATTATCTCTATATCATCTCTCTGTATAAGGGTCTATTTCCCAAATCCAGTATCAGGGCTTTTTTCCCAAGCCATAGAATCACAAAATGGTTTGGGTTGGAAGGGACCTTAAAGATCATCTCATTGCAAACCCCCTGCCATGGGCAAGGGCACATTTCACCATCCCAGGTTGCTCAGAGGTTCCTACACATTAGAGGCATTTCTGTGCTTTTTGAGCAAATCAGCAGGAAAACAGAAAGAAATTGGTGTGCTTGGATAAAGCCATGTTAAGAAATGAACTCTACCCCAGCCAAAATCAGGACAGGATTCTTTGAGATTTCCTTCCTACACATATTCTAAAACTGGAGGACCACTGCAGAACAATCTATCTGTTGATTTTTCAGCTGAAGTTCAGTTCTTGAATTTTTGCATTTGTATAATTGATTGTAAAACTTTGTAATTCATGCTAAGTCAGTTATTTAAAGATGTCATCCAATCAGGGAATAAAAAAAAAAGTGCACTGCACTTAACTAGCTAAGATAGAGCAAATTACAATCAAATATACAATTAATATATGAGTAAACCTCATGCAAGCTGAAAATAAGATGTACATATTTAAGGCACGATAATTAACCACTGGAACAAATTACTGAGGCTCATGGTAAATTCTTTTTCATTCGGGAGTTTCTAAATCAAGACTAAATGTCTTTCCAAAAAGACATGTTCAGTTTGAAGTCATTAGGTGAGAAGCAGAATTATTGATGAAATTTCATATTCGTTATATTTCAGAAAGCCCAATTAAGTGTTCATTGCAATCTTCCCTGCCTTAATAAGGTTTAGTTTATTTGGATATCCCTTTAAAATAGCAATGAAAATAACCATGAATATCATAAAAGTGTTAATATTTTAATATAATATGCACTGCTCTGATCAAAGTTTGGTGCCCTGTGTGAGGACCGTGTGAGGATCATGTGAGGATTTAGGACATAGGAAGAGTCCACCATCCCTAAGAGCCTAAAAGTCCAGCCGGAAGATCTGGAAAGCAGAAAGAAACACTGGACCCCAGGTGAGCGGCTGGGAACATAGATATGGGGACTGAGCAGGTGTTGGGCACTTTGCTCATTTGGTGCAACAAAGTAACATAAGTTGTTTTACTACAAGTAGAGAACCAATGGCAGTTTTGCTAAGACTTTGCTGCTGTGACAGAAGGACTGCCTATAAGATGGAGCTGCCTGGATTTGCTGTTGCTTTTTGGATGTGTTTGTCTCTA
>VWZT01008703.1:42724-126267 GCA_013397055.1 Pachycephala philippinensis | reverse complement strand
ATGCTGGACTCTTTGGACTCTGACATCTGGTACCCCGTGTTTGCATGTATCGTGGCGATAACTGGCTGAGCCTTAGAAGCTCTGGAAGCCTCTGGCAGTATGAGCCTCACGGACTGCAATCCACTTGGGGGAAGTGGAAAAGCCGGCCGGCGCGTAATCCCTGGGCGGGGGTGTGCCCAGGAGAGCCGTGAGTAGCCTACGCATGTGAGTCCAGGATTGGACTGCCTTGGGCGACCGTGCCTCTGGGAAGGATGGTGAGCCACTGTAGCTCTTGCCCAAGCAAGTCTGGGATTGGACTGCTTTATGGGTGACTGTGCCTCTGAGAGGGACGGTGAGCCGCTGTAGCTCTTGCCCATAAGGTCGGTGTTAGCTCTTCCCATGCGTGATTACTGCAGATGGTGCCGCAATGTTACACTGCAAACTGTGCTGGCCCGGAGTAAGGCAATATCTGGAAATACATTGCCCCGGTGTATGGCGACATCAAAGTACCATTTTATTGTTTCCATGCACCTGGAGTGACACAGCCTGAAATTACTGGAAGGAAATATGCCATTAAGGCCCTTTTACTCTAAAAGAAATTCAAATTTCTTCTAAGCTTTTTGAGATAATTTTCATACCAATTTCAACATAAAATACTGAAACGTCACTTGAGGTGGATATTCCATGTTCACTTTCTATGACTAATCTTTAAATACATTAAAGCACACAATGACAATAGTAAAATAGATAATACAAACACTGAGCATTTGGAAACCTGACCTTAGCTATAATTAGGGAATTTATACTTATTTGAGCTACATATTCCTATCAGGTGTTGATGTCATATTGATTTCTGCTTTATATTTGATTTCTACCTTACTTTACATACCAGCCTTAAAAGAATAGAAACTAGGTTTTGGTCTTATTTTGCCTTATGCCTTTCTCAGCTGTTGAACTGTTTAATAACAAGACAAGATCAGAAGTAAGAGAGCTAAAAGACTGCAAATAAAATGAAACAGTGAAGGAACAAGATGGCAGAGAGTAAAGATGTTTGACAAGAGAAAGGACAGAGTCTGGGAAACATAAATATTCCACAAAAGCAGCAATAATGTGGCTCTGTGAAGGTAAGGAGGGGATAAAGTTTCACTAGAGAGGTAATAATTTCCACTGGACACACTGGGATAGCTAAGGTTATGGGGAGAGAGGAATGATGAGAGGCAAAATCCTACAGAAACCAAAAGATTTTGCTTCATATACTAAATAACTCATCTTTCTCCAGATAAGTCCTTCACGCTGGAGTTCTTTCCAACCAAACCAAGTTTATCCCTGATTTCCTGCTGTGGTGGGATGACCTGGGCTGGATGGCAGGAGCCCACCAAAGCCCTCTATCACTCCTCTCCTCACCTGGAAAGGGGAGAAAAAACTCTATCTAAAGGCTTGAAAAGGGCAGGGAGGGATCACTCACCAGTCACTGTCCCAGGACAAACAGACACTCCTGGGGGACAATAATTTATTACAAATCAAATCAGAGTAGGGCAAGGAGAAATTAAAACAAATCTTAAAAATGCCTTCTTCCCATCCTTCCCTTCTTCATGGGCTCAAATTCACTCCCAAATTCCCTATTTCCTCTCCTCCAGTGGCACAGGGGGACGGGAAATGGGGATTGTGGTGAATCCATCACAGATTGTCTCTGCCACTTTTTCTTCCTCCTCAGGCGAGGATTTCCTCACACCCTTCACTTGTTCCAGCATGTCTCCCATGGGAGACAATCCTTCACGAACTTCTCCAGTGTGGGTCCTTTCCATGGGGTGCAATTCTTCAGGAACAGGCTGCTCCAGCGTGGGTCCCCCATGCGGTCACAGCTCCTGGAAGAAAAGCAGGAGCAAAACCTGCTCCAGAATGGGATTCCCATGGGGTCACAGCTTCTTTCAGGCATCCCTCTGCACTAGCATGGGGTTCTATGGGGTCACAGCCTCCTTTGGGCATCCCCCTGCTGTGGTGTGGGGACCTCCAGGTGGATCTCTGTCACCCTGAGGACCTACCTGTGCTGCAGGGGCACAGCTGCCTCACCTTGGGCTGCCCCATGGGCTGCGGGGGAATTTCAGCTCCAGCACCTGAAGCAGCTCCTGCCTCTCCTTCTGCACTGACCTGGGCTCTGCAGAGCTGTTCCTCCCAGGTATCCTCACAGCTCTCTCCAGCTGATGGAGGTTTTTCCCCCTTCTTACACACATTATCCCAGAGGATCCATCACCATCACTGATGGGCTCAGCCTTGGACAGGGATGGGTCTGTCTCAGAGCCAGCTGGCACTGGCTCCATGGACTCGGGGGAAGTATCCAGCAGATCCTGACAGAAGCCACCCCTGCATCCCCTCCCTACCAAAATCTGGCCATGGAAACCCAACACCCCTGCCCCAAACTGCTCAGCAGTGTTTGAGTTTCCACTACGCAAACACCAATTAGTGAGCTGCCACAGTGGGATTAAAATTGCCTGGCTTGCTTGTGATACAATTTCACTTGATAGGGGGGAGAAAAAAATTTAATTCCAGTGTTTAGTTCTGCCCAGAACAAACAGATGTAGGAGCACTCCCAGAGCATATGGGTTAAATTAGTGCCTGCTGTGTCCCAGCACCAGCATTTGTCTGATTTAGTGACACTTGTTTTAAACAGTTGGAAGAGGGTCCAGGCAGCTCTGGAGGTGGCTTTCAGCTGGATTCATCCTTAAACAGCAGCCTAATAAAATTCCAGTTTTATATTCAGTCTGTGCTGAGCTGCCACCAACTTTTGGGCACCAGAGAAGGCATTCCCTGAGATAAATTGTGCAGGTCACATAATAGCTGCACAATGTTCTTTTGATGATAGAATACTGAGCAGAGCTGACATTTAAATTAGCATCCCTGCGTGTTTTCCAGCTAGATAATGATATGGGTAAGACAGCCAACACCTGTGGCACCGGGAGGGATCCAGTTCCCAGGGAGCCATGGCCAAAGGTTTGTCATCATCCCAAACCATTTATGTTGCAACTGATTGAAAATAGGCTCAGACAGTCAGAACCTGGCTGTCCTGGGAGGTGCTTTGGGTTAACAAGTCTGGGTTTCATTCTTTGAGCCTCATCCCTCCTGGGACTCAATTGGCTTCACAGAGCTGAGGTCTTTGCATCGGCCCTAAAGCCTGGGGAAAAGAGGGATGAAAGGAGGAGAGAGCAAATGAGCAGATAAACAAACCACAAAATCTCTTTCCTTCTAGAGAATGGCAGAATAACTAAAAGGACTAAAATAACTAAAAGGTCATTACAAGGACACAGAGCGGTAATTTCTCAGCATTGACTTTCAGCAGTGCCTTCCTGAACAAAACAGCTCCCCTTGCTCTCTGCACCAACACCAGCTCCAGGGTCTGTTCAACAGCTGAAAGGCAGGGTGTTTTTATGCCAGAAATGGTAAAATCAGTGCTGTTACCCAGCATTATCTGATGGATTTTAGCTCAGTAGTGGAGAAGTGGCTGTGTCTAATTAGAGAGACAGGTCCTGCACAACCCCAGTGCCTGCCCCGTGCCCCTCCAAGTGCAGTGGGTGGATTTCCTCCCGCGAGGTGAGGCACCAGGCAGGGTTGTGGAGCTTCACACTGCATCAATTTAACTGTTGTGAGGTGCAGGAGCTGCCTCCCCCTCTTTCAGCACAGTGTGCCTCATAAATATTGTTGGGTATCAAGTGGGACTAAATGAATCAGCACAAATCAGCCAAGTTCCCCTTGCTCCAGCATCTATCCTGAAACTGGCTGACCCTTCACCACTGCCTGATTTGATTTGGAGCATATTGAGGATATTTATGGCCCAGTAGCTTTAACCCTCATCAGACACTAAACCAAGAATACCCACACAGAGAGTTTCACTTCTCAGACCCCACCGGCTGTAAATCAACTTGCTCAGTGAGTCAAGAAATCTCCCAGAGATTGTTTCTGGCTGCAGGAATCACCTTGCTTAACCCTTCCCCATAAACAAGGGGTATCATTTGGAGAGGATCCTTTCAGGGCCATCCACAGCAACACCAAAAGGATTTTTTGGGTTGTTTTTTTTTTAAATTTGAACCTGCCCTTTGTATCTTTCTGGCTGCCTTTTCACTGATCCTTTCCTCCAGGAAACCCCTGAAGATGAAAACCTGCTTAGCCTCTTTCTGCACCAGGCAGGGAGATGGCAACAGCTGTCCAGTTTAAGAGAAAAGGCAAATTTCAGTCAGCTCAAAGCAAGGATGAAAAGTGGAAAATTCTGTCTCCAGTGAGTGCGACCCGGCACTGGGAAAAGCACATGAACATCAAAGTCAGATGGGTCAAAGCACTCAGCTCTGAGTCAATTATCGTATTTTCTTAGATATAAATCACACTTCAGACAGCCTAATTCCCTCCAAAAGTAATGCCACTTGAAAGTGTGTCCTCGGATAACCCATGCCAGGATGAGGCTGGCAGGGGGGTTTGGCTCTGGGGAGCTGTGTCACCCACTGCTGGGTGTGCACTCAGCCCCTGCTGCTGCTGCTGAATCAGGCGTTTCATTTGGGCAGGGCAGACATGCAAAAATATGTGAATTTCTCCACAGCAGCTCAGTGTTTGAAAACCATTATGCTGATTTAGCATCCTGACCCTAAGCTGCTCCACGGCAGATTTAGTAAATATAGCCAAACTAAAAGAAGACTGTAATAAACCATTAAGCGCAAATCAAATAGCTCGGTTAATCACTGTGTAACTGCAGTTTTATACAGCTGTCTGCTTCCCTGAATTGCACTGGGATAAATCTGCAGTGGCAGATTTGACCCTTTGCTTCCGTGCTTCAGTTCCTTGCCTGTAAAAAAAGCAGGATAATATATTTCCCCAAGGCACAGGGCTGTTGCAAAGATACCTAAACTTAAAATGGTGATTCTCACTTATTAGTTTGATAACACGCTACTGGAAACTAGAAGAATGCAAAGTGCTGGCAAAGAAAAGGCAAACTAAAACAAAACAGAACAAAAACAAGAAAGAAACTAACCCACAAGTCAGGCTTCAAGAAATGCTGCTGTTGAGCTTGGGCTGAATGTGCGTGGGAGTGAGGGCCAAAGCACGACATCTTATTTTAATTAAATGAAAGCAATCAGTTCCCTCTGCTCAGGAGAGATAATGGAGAACTCTACAGCTTGCTGTGGGATGTTAATCCTAAATAAAAAGCTGCTCTAGGATACAACCCTGTGCCTAGAATTGCATTAACACAGTAAAGAGGGGTCTGGATCAGCCCTGGTCTTACCCAGGGTGCTTCTTGGCTTTGTTTCATAAGAGTTGATGCTGCAAATGTAAGAAATTTAGCAGAGATCCCTCTTCTTTTGGTATTTCAGGTTTGATATTGTGGTAGAAGTTTCCAGACAAGGCAGACACAGCTGGAAGGTACTGGTGGGGAAGCAGCAAGAGAAACGGGTAGTCTGTAAAGGGAACAGGGATTATTCTTCCAAAACTTCTCAGGAGAGTGATCTCAGTAAAGTATTTCTGTGAGTAACTTCTTGCATTGAAAGTTGGAGTTAAGTCATGGACTGTGCTGGGGACAGGAAGCTGGAGAGCAGCATGAATACAAAGAGCATTGCAAAAACCACACAGGAATAAACACATGCCTTTGAAGCTTGTCAAAACAATAAAAAAGGGATTATGCTCTGTAGCACAAAATGATCTCATGCATTTTGGGATGAAAAATGGGGATTTCTGTTCTAGGATGTTTAAAAAAGGTGTGAGTCACTCCTGGACTCAGACACCAGCCAGATGCAGCCATGGAAGAGGCAGAGGTGACCCAGAGCTACATCACCATCAAGGACCACTGAGCACTCACCTGGTGTTCTTGGGACAAGCCAGGTCATGTGTGCTGAAGAAAGAGGAAATCCAACAGTCAAAGGTGCAGAAAATTTATTCCTGGAATCGACAGGATATTCTATTTTATGCAAGAAAAAGAAAATTAAAATAAAGTAGGTGACCGCTTCTTCTGTTTACTCTAGAAAAATGAAGTCTGAAAGGGGTGAAATTGCAAAGCTGTCCTTGGGCATAAACACCAGGGAGGAGAAAAGAACTGCTTAAGTCAAAGGACAGACCTACCAAAAGAGAAAGTAGGTGTAAACTGCCCAGAAATAAATAAATTCAGTCTGAAAATCAAAGGGAAAGGCTTCTTCCAGCCAAAAGAGTGAGGTGCAGAAGTATTCAGCCAAACAGGGAGGAAAACCCAGCTACTTTTAACATAGAGCTTGGTGGATAACAAAGTGGAGCAGAGTGGGTACACAAACACTTTTACAGGGTGAGGAAAGGGGGAAGGAAAGGGAAGGATTTTGGGGTAACTCCAGCACTCAGAAGACAGTAAAAATATAAACACTCTTCTTCTTAAATAGTTGAGCACTTTGTAAACAATATACAAATAATCTTACTGACAAATAATGAAGAAATGGACAGCTAATACAGATTTGTTAAGAAGAAATCATGTAAAGGAAATATAATCTCTCTCTGTGACAGGATAACAGGCCAGTGGAGAGAGGAGTAGCACGAGATGCCTCTTCTACCTAAGAATTTTGGCAATACCTCATATGCCATCCTCATAAACAAGTGTCTGAAGCCAACTCATCTTGAAACAACCACAGAATTGGTGCAAAACTAGTAGAATAATCAGACACAGAGAGGAGTTGCCACAGGTTTGCTGTTAAAGTGATGTATTGAGTAGTTTTTCACAGGGTTTGCAGTGGGTCTTGCAGTCTTCAGTGTTTTCATCAGTGAATTCCTGTTCTATTTTGTTGCTACAATAAGAGAGGAAAAGCTGCTTTGTGAGATGAACAAGGATGAGAAAAATTGGTGTGGACAAGTGAAAAATAATAACCCTCAGTAAAAATGAAGTTATACAGACAGAGGATGGGATCCAACTGCTTAAACTATTGCTCCTCAACACAGTACCTGGGAGACTGCAGATCCAGCCAGGATCAAGTTAAATATGCTGGTGCTCCTAAAAAACACCATATAGGACCATGAGACACAAATTCCTTGGCTCTTAACTGTTGGAAGTGCCTTGATTCTCTAGATTTGAGTGCCACACGATGGAGATGTAGACAATGTGTAGACAAGTGGAACTAGAAGAACTTACAAAGGTTTACAGAAGAACTTATAAAGGAGAGGGGTTGACAGATCTGGGGCTGTTCATACTGATGAGGAGAGGAGAGAAGCAGAGAGAGACATAGCAAACAGATTCTGCTGCAAAGAGGAGAATCTATTCTTCCTGCCTCTGACAGGGGAGTGAGAACAATTCTTGAATTATATCAAAAATTACAGGGTAGACTTTTAGGATAAATAATCTAATGAATGGTGAAGAATTTGAATTCATTATCTGGATGATCTGTCTTCTGCATCAGAGTTATTTAAAGACAGACCAGGAAAATGTGTGGCAGGAAGAACGAGTGGTGATCCTGGTGAAAGACTGTGTGACAATATGAACACCCACTCAAACTCCTCCTTTTCTCTGTTTTGCATGTTCTGGTGAAATGGTCTGTGCAACAAAATTGCTTGAGAATACAGGCAACAAGACTTGAGGTCCAAAGCCCAAAGTTCACTCTGATATACACACATATGTCGTTCATGCGTCACCCTTACAAATGTTGCCCTGAACTCCTGGGGTCTCTTATTCTTGCAGGGGTTTGCAGCTGGACTTCTGAGAGCTCAGGTGTGAGGGGTTTATGTCTTTTGGCAGGATTAATCAAAACCAGTTATTCTTCAGCACTTAATTGTGAAAATTATGCATCAGAAGGAAGTAGTGGTCAAAGGGTTATGGTATAACAGAAAAAGAATTAGGATATCTCTTGGCTTATTAAATTTGCTCTAAGAAACTTTTGGACTGTTTAGGAGCAGGAAGATATTTATTTCTTTGGCATAACTTTGTTCCCAAATCAAAGGGTAGTTTCTGAACACTAAGCTAAACAAGAAGTTTTGGGTTTGGCTTTTCCCCCGCGCCCCTCCCAAAAAAAACCTCAACCATCTTATAAATGGAAATACACAGATAAATGAGTGGTCATGCATAATTTATAACATTTGCTTTAACACTGATAAATCCCAGGCTCATTTTTTCTCTCCTTCTGACTGAATGCTGATTATCTGACCTTTCTCACTTGAACAAAGTGTGGCAGTTTGTGACCTGCTGCAGGAGGAGCTGATGTAGCCTTGTAGCTGTGCCTCATCGTACCAGAGGTTCACTCTTTGCAGCAGTTCTGGACTCCACCCCTCTTTTGACTGTGGGGCTGGTTTTGCAATAATCGGGTGCATCTCTGATTATCAAACTTTCAGAGAGGTGACAGATGCCAGTTCTGACTCCCTGCTGTCCCCAAGTCCTGTACCAGCAGGAGAAAGGTGATATCTTTTCAGAGCCTGCCATGAGAAAGGAAGGATTTGGAGCATCTTCTGCCTATTTATCTAATTCTCTGTCATCACCTCCCCCCCTAAATGGAATTCTTTGGTATAACCTAAACAAGGGAGCTGAAACAAACAGCTTCACAGCATGACTATAATCTATTTAAGTCATTTTAAAGCCAGCAGATGTTTTATAGCCTAAGATGTTCAGTGCTGTCTCTTTACAGACTTCTGCTACTCTGCAGGTGGCTCAAACTAGGCCAGTGACTGCAGACAATTAAAACTTAAAACCTTTCATTAGCAGTCACCAGGTCTCCAGGTCACTGTGATGCTTAAATGCACCTTCTGTCACAATTCACTCAGGGCAGGTCAAACTGTGCTGGACCCTGCTCAAAGCCATCAGAGCCAGCCAGCCGTGTCCTGCTGCCTGTGGTCAGGAGAAGACAGAAATAAACTCCCTGATCCCTCCAGTGACCTCTGGCTCTGGCAAAACTTAGCAGAGCCTGTCCCTCTGTACCAGATTTGAGAGATGCTCCAGAAATTTGCTTCTCCCCAGTGCCTACTCGGACCTACCTGTGAGTATTACACTCTAATACTGCCATCAGCAGCATTTTGGGCCACAGAACCCTCCTCATTTCACAGGTTTCACATCCGTCCACACACCGCCTTCCTTCCCCTTCACCTGTTATAAGCTGCAATACCAATTTTCAGGGTCACTCCTGGCATTCTGTGATATGTTGGCCCCTCTTTTATGGAAATTCTCAGGCTCAACGAAGGATCACTTGCTGAGGGTGTGCACGAGGCTCAGGTCAAGCATTACTGAAAGAATTGATTTCCTGATGCAGTGGCCTCTGGCTTTAGGAATTTTAACAGGGGCAGTGACACGCCATGAGTCAGATGCAAATAAGAGCTCAGCCAGATCGATGACATCACACAATGATCTGCAAATCTGTTCCTGGAGTATAAGCACACACAAAACACTGACTGCCTTTAACAAAGGCTTGAAAATGTAGATAGAGAAGCATAAGCCTGGTTTAAGTGTTACTGGTTTCAGTATGCTGCCCACATGCAGAACTCACCAAAGTAAACCATTTTGTTTGCCAGGTCATATTTAATGTAAACACCAAATACTACTTGTTTCAATATTTCATTGTACTCTGCGGCTGTCTGAATCCATAATTTTATGTTCTAAACCGACTGAGTCAGAATTTATGAGTAGGTTTTTAGTAATGATCTGCCAAATGTGAAATGATTGCACCGGTTGTTTGAAAAAGGAGTGACCCTTTTCTTCGTGCTTTTACTCAGCCTCTTGTGCTGCCTTTTCAACAGAGAACTGGAGCATGGAACAGCAATACTCTCTGTAATTTCTCCCCCAGGCTCCCCCCTGGTATTTAGATTTCAGCTCCTTGATTTTAAAAGGTCACTTAGCAAAAAGAGAATGCCATATTATTCATTCCTCCCCACCTCCCTGGCCCATGCTGTCTCTCCTCTTTTTGTGGAGATATGCAGAAATTAGCAGCCAGTGCTTGTTTAAAAACAGTGCCTGAACCTGAAGGAGAACTATTGACTCTTGTTTTTCATTCATTGTGCTCTTCTCTTGTGTTAGAGGGAGATTTTTCCTAAAATGCAGCTGTTATCACCCCACTCCTCCCATCTCTTTCCCAGACGTCTTCTGCACACTTGCACTGAACCCTGTGTGCCACAGCTCTTGCCCAGGGGCAAGAGTTGCTGGAAGCCCTTCTCATTGCAGCTGAACTTGCCATGGCCCACTGGCAAAATAGTTCCCTTGCCTGGAGTCCTTCATTTCCAGCTCATTGTAGAGAAAATATCCAGGTTATTGTAAGCCTTCCCTAAGTACAAGAGATGCACACAGGTTATGGTGAGATAACTCAATATGCTGCAGAAAGATGCTGGGTCTACTGGAGAAGTCCTTCATCTTCCTGTAGTGGCGAGATCAAATCTGATAGCCTGAGTGGGTTCATCCTTGTTGCCTCTGAACCCCACCAGAGAACGGACCCCAGCTCCTGACCTGGCTGGAGCTGCCTGGGTCATGTCCACACTGCTCCCAGCAGCACCATCCAAAGCGGACTGGCCACATCCACGCTTCATCTCAGATCTCCTCCGAGCCCTGTGTGGTGTCCCTGCAGTGCTGGCCCATAATTGCTGATTGCCTTTCTCCTCAGAGTGCCTGGAGTGAGCGGAGGGCTGGGGTCACAGCGGGGTTTTCGTGGCATGACGTCAGTCAGGGCTGTGTGTCCCTGCTCCAGGGCCAGACTGGAGCTCAGCCATGGAGAGGGGACAGGGCTGTGCTGAGCCACTGCCCAGGGCACAGGGAGCCCAGCTGACATGATCTGTGCCTGCTCTGCATGTGTGGCACTCACAGGATGTTGTGCTCGTTCTTAAATATTATCTCAGTTAATATCCTGCTGTCGGGAGAGGCAGGGGAGAGAAAACCGTATGGCCCTGCTATCGTTTCTCCTCAGCACCAACAATAGAATTAGGAGATGTGTGTTACTAAGAGCCAGCTTATCTGTGGCAGCACTTCAAAACAATTTCCTTCATCTGGTCATCTTGTGCTTCAAGGCTATTCACTTATTTAAGTATCTTTTAGCAACCAGTATCACTCAGGCAGCGAGGATGCCTGTATTTTAAGCGAGTTTCATTATTTCTTTGCTATATACTGTAAGCTCTAATATGCTCACTCGGAGAGACTGTGGTTGGAAATAAATCAGGAAATGCTTCCAGAAAAAACTGTCATTTCTGCTTTCTCGTCATTGGTTCTTTATTGTAATTCTTATTTGTTGCAGTTCCCTGCAGCAATTTCTTTGCTGCGATTGCTTTCTGGTGAACTTTTTGCAGTGAACTTCAGCTGCCACAGAAATTGCTCATCACATCTGCATTCCTGTGTCATCTGCACCCCACTGTGCTAAAGCTGATGGGAGATTGAGGGCTGTAAATGTTGCCTGGTTTTCTCCAGTCCCTGATCTCTTGCTTGTACAGTGCAGGGAAACACGTAAATTGTACGTTCTTCACAAATAATGCAGTGCCCAGTCCAAAACCTGCTAACCTAATGGAAAGTCCCATCAGTTTTAATGGACCTGCTCCTTATTCCACCAAGGAACAGCTCTGATCTTCACTAATGCTGACTTCAGTGGGAATAAATCCATGTCTAAATTTTGAAGAAAAGGGTTTGTGAACGGGGCAGTGCCTCTGTGTGTCCACCACACATCACTCCACCAGGATGCTGGCAGTGCCATGTGCCTGCTGTCCCCAGAGGCAAAAGGAGAGCTGAACTGCAGCCACCATGGACAAACACCAAAGGGGAAGCAGTGGATATGCCAAGACAGGCTGGGGGTACAACTCCAGCACAGAAGTTATTTCTGTTCCTTCAGAGCATGGAATCACAGAATAGTTTGGTTTGGAAGGGAGCCGTAAAGGCCATCTAGTCTAAGCCTTGTCAGGCTGGGTTTTAGGCTAAAGGCAAGTCAGCCTCCTAATAAGTGGAGATCTTCTAAGCTCTGTTGGTGTATGAGATACATCCGCCCAAAGAGAGATTTGTCTTCTTTAAGGGGGCAATTCTACAGTCCCTTTATTCCACCCAAGGTTCTGGGTGCTGGTATTATTTCAAGATCCCTCTGCCTCAGCCAATTATTCCTTTGCCTTTCTTTTTGTCATTGCTAGATTTTCTTTGACTGAGCAGTGTCCCAGAAACTGGGCTGGCTGAAACGAAAGTAAAAACTACACAGTTCCCCCCACGAAAAACCCAAAAAACACCAAGGGAAATTCTCTGACAGCTGCATTGCCCATCCAGATTCCTCATGGAAATGATCTTTAGCACAAGGGAGCAGGCAGGATTTTACAGTCAAAGGGAGGGGGGTAATAGGATTGCTTATTTTCTACACCAGCTGAGAGTGATGTATTAAGGAGACTGTAAAACAGAATCCTAGAACAGATTAAATAAATCCCCCTCTGGAAAACACTTTAACAACAGCAGAGAAAGCCCACACAGACTCTTGCAGCTTGAACAATTAAATCTTCAGTGTCAATAATGAGGTGAAATGGACCCCACACAGGAGAAAGGAGATTTCCGAGGCATAGAGGCACATTCACATCAGAGCTGTGCAAAGCCACTGCTGTGGATTGAGGACAACCCAGAAAACTTAACCTGCTGATCCCCTTCATTTTGTTTCGTAATTCTGGGGTTTGGACCAGCCAGAGCCAGCAAGCTTCCTCCTGAACATAAAATAATTCTCTTTAATTGCGACAGCTCCAGTTGGGAGTGATGGAGGGAGAACACGGCGTGTCCCTGTTCAGATCCATGGCAAAGCTGGGGTGAAAGGATAGGCTGCATTGGTGTGGCAGGAAATCAGACAGAAATAGGCCAATTATTATTTAAAAGAAAAAAAAAAAAGAAAAGAGATACTCTTTCCTCTAGAGTTTTCCCCTTCTCACTGGACTTTATGTAAGGAGCTGCTCACTCTGAACCAGAGGCAAAGCTCAGGCTGTCAGAAGACCTTCTGCCTGCTGAGTCCATGGAGACATGGGAGAGACACCACCAGAATAGCAACGATGGTGCTATAAAGACTTTCAGCTTTTTCCTCTGAAGTAAATGCCTGCCTGCTTTTTGAAACCAGCTAAAAAATTGCAGAAGTGTTTCAAGGGTCTCGTGTGAACAGGCAGTGGGTGGGAGCTTCAGCATCAGCAAAGAGGGCTCTTAAGAGATCTGAGAAGTGTTCAGAGTCCAGAGATGCAGCTCCTTCTCCTCATCCTCCAGACGGGAAGTCACAGGGGTGTGAACTTGGGAATACAACTGGTGTAGCAGTCTTTTAGATATCACAGAGGATTAAATCTGCCAAAATTTAGTGATCCGAGTCAGGGACAAGGGAAGCAGAAGGAGAAGGGGCAGCCATAAATCAAACTATATATACCAAACTCAGGCTGTGCCCGAGCAATTTCACTTGCAGCAGTTTGTGCTGTGCATGTTTTTGCAGGTAACACTGTCCAGACACCAGTCCAGAGTTTGCTCCATTATCCATGAAACCCTGGTGCCCAGCCAGGCTTCAACACCCTAAACACAAATCCAGGTCCACAGACACACATCTCCCCTCTCAGCCCTGACCCAGCACAAGTTCACAGGGACCAGAGCACATAAAAAACACACAGAACAAGAGAAGGATTGGTCAGGGTTGGATACCCCTCAGCAATTTCCATGTACTTTCTTTTTTTTCGGACCCTAAATTCTTTCCCTATGAAAAACACTTTAAGCCTCGTTCCTTGTCCTGATACAAACACTTTGGTCTATCAGCTTCAGTCCTCTTGAGATGTGCATGATGCCCTTTCATTCCAAAACTAAAACTAGTTTATTTTCTGGGAAATCTAGTTTGGTACAAGTATTTAAAAAATAAATAAAAACTAAGGAGAAAATAAGCCAACAATTTAGCTTTTTACTTGAAGAATTGACACTTCCAAAGCCATTTTTAGGGGGAAAGGCACGGAAAGAGTATACTAAAAATCATAAAAGAAGTCTGGACCCTGAAATAGGCACTTATAATCTCAGGCTTTGCAATTTAGGATTGATTTAGAGGTACCAGACTTAATAAAGGCCCTCATAAGCACATGTGCTCAAGGTTGAGGCAGCATAAAGAATTTCTTTCTGAGTTGGGGTTGTACTAGGACAGCTTGAGGACATTCAGACAGGATCTGGTCAGGGCTGGATACTCCAAATGCAGTGAGGGAGCTCCATCCTAACAGATGGCAACACTGCAAATGAGCTGAAGAGGAAGGTGGTGAAATAAAGAAAGGGGGGCTGGAACAAGCAGTGGTGACAATTTTTGGGGGGTGGGAGTGGGGAGATTTAGTTTAACCCCAAATTTCAGTGCTGGAAATGAGGACAAAGTGGAATTGATGGAGAAGGGTGATTGATATCAGCCCCTACGATTCACCCTCTCTTTCTGAAGAAAACAGGATGAAGGAAACAGTTCATTTTTTTCTCCATGGAAGACCCCAGAAGAAATTAGTAGTTTAACAGCATTGTCAGCAGAGACAGCTGGCGGGTTCCTGTCAGGCTTGCTTTATGCAGACACCAAGAGTATTTACAATGCCATCGGAAAGAAATCAGAGACTGAGTCCTGCTGCAGCTCAGCAGCAGCACCCCAGAAATACTGCTGATGGCAAATGGCAGCAGGGAGCTCTCCTCAGAGGAGTGTGGGCTTGTCAGAGCAAAAATTATTTCAGGCAGCATCTAAACAAAGAAGGCTAATGCTCTTCTGTGAAAGGGTAAAAAATCAGACCAACTCAGTAATATTTTAAAGTACATTCTGTAGTGTCTGAGCTTAGTGCAGGGAGGTCGCAGCCCTTCTGAAGGGACTGGAACCAGCAGAGTCATCTGTAAAGCAATGTTTTGCAGAGCTTGGCTCCCGCAGCCTGCAGGGATTTGAAGCACATCACAGGAGTTCATTTCCTGAGGACAAACATAATTCATTACCCAGATACCTCGTCCTAATATTTCTTGGTCTAATTCCATTTCAGTGAAGGCCTGAGTCCAGTGGAATTACCCTGGCACAGGAAAGGAACTTCAGACTAACAGGTTTCTTACTGCTAAATGATAAAGAGGCAAAAATATTTTGCCTTTTCCATCTTTTTCAAAAGTGCTTGATCCAGAACCGGCAGAAGTCAACAGGGAGTATTTCCATGGACTTAGCAGATGTTGGATCATAACATCCCTGGGAACTGGAGCACTTCACTCATTTACCAACCACTTCCTTATGACAGATAAAGCAACAGCAAATGTCTGAATTTACGGTGAAAGTTCTCACCAGTCGTAAAATGCAGAAAACTGAAAAGCTGTGGCAGCTCCTATAAAGTTACCGTAGCTAAAGTTGAGATTGTTGCTTTGGGGTAAATAATCTCTGTGTTGTCTTTAGCAATTTCAGGTTTTAAAATTATGGAGTATTTTTTCCTCTTTTCCTTTCATAAACAAAAAAAGCTGTTGTTCTGTAACAGGCTTTCTAGCGAGTAATGAGATCAAGGTAAAAAGAAAGTTAAATATTGCTCCATTCCCCTGGCAGCATTATTTGAATGTTCCCGACATTATTAATGTCAAAATACCTTGGAGTGAAATAACAGCAGGTTTTCTGATATCGAGAGGGGTTGTTTTCCTTTGCTTGCCTCGCTTAACAGTGGATTGAACAGAGGAATGGGGAATCATAAAGGACAGGTCCTGCTAAGTGGGGATTGCTTGGAGCCCAGAGGCAGAACAAGCAGCTCAAAGCAAGGACAGGGCTCGGAGAGAAGCTCTGCAAGGTGGGTGCTGTGGTGGGCATGCTTTGGCTCTGTCCCCTGGATGAACTCCTGTCCTCGAGGGAAAGGGCTCAGGGTGAGATCGGAAAAGTTCTGCCAAAGCTCTTTTCAGGGTAAGGCCCAGAATGGGACAATGGGTGGTGCTGGGCAGCAAGGACAGACAAACCACCAGAGTCCCTTCTCTCTGAGTGGTGGAGGTGGGGGAAAGAAAACAAAATCCTAAATCTATTAATCTATGAGAACTGTCTGTGATAGGAGGTATTTTCAAGTCCATCTCTGCCTGATTGGAAAGGGATAAATGGCTGTGTGTCTTCCACCTCCCCAGGCAGCTGTTCAGCAGGCTGCCAGAACAAGATTTCCCTCATCTCCCCAGCTCAGGTTGTCCCAGTGAGTGTAAGAATTAAATATTAATTGAACCAGAGACCTGTGTGAGAGAGACAGGATAAGCAATGCTTTTAAAAGAAGCCTCACAGGGAATGGGGGCAGAAGGGCTCACAGGGGCTGTTGCTGCCCTGCCTGCAGGAGCAGAGCTGGGTCTGCATCCCTTCTGCAGGTGAACACTCCAGCAGTGATGCACTCGGGTGCCCCTGCAAAAACACCCCTGCGAGGGCAAGCAGGGCAAAAGCTTTGCCAGCCAGCAGCAGGAAGAAATGCTGGAATGGTTGTGACTGGGGAAAACGCTCGGAGGCAGGAGAGGATGTCAGTCAGCACAGCTCCCAGCTTTGCAGGGAGAGGTTACAGTGCTGCCTGTGCTCTGCAGGGATGCTCTGCTTCCAGCCAGGGATGTCTGCAGTGGAGTGCCCTCCACGGTGAAATATTGCAGCTGTGCCACTGCCAGATACTTGTGCAGAACTTTTTAGAACTGGAAGTTTAGAAAAGAGGGGAAAAAACCAGCTTGGTCTGACGTCAAAGTAGGGTAAAAATATGAGCCAGGGGTGAGCAGCGCTGGGATGGAAGGTGTTTTTCCTCTAGAAGGCACTGCCAGGTTTGTGCAAGATTTGGAGCTCATGAAATTGTACACTCATAACTCCAGGAAAGGAAATATTTTGGAGCTCAAAGAGCATCCAGGCAGCAAAATAAAGGCTTGGTTCTGGCAAGGCAGGCTCTGGATTCATTGCCACAGGTAATGGAGCCACTAACACATGCCAGTCACTTGGGGAAAAAGACAGGCAAGGCAAACAGCTCCTATTTTTAGTGCTCAGTTTAGTTAGCAGCTAGATCACACTGCTGCATAGCCAGGGCAGCATTAAACACAAGGTGGGCTGCAGGTGTGTCTCTGGGGAATGGAGCCAGGTTTTTGTTACAGCAGGAGTAAAGGCACACCGTGCTGTGCCTCCCAGGGTGAGACAGAAAGGGAAACATGGGGACAGTCTTGATTTTATGAAGATTACTTTCATCTGGACTGTAGGAACGCTAATGCAAAGAGGCATCAGCATTTGTTAGTTACATAGCAAAGTCTTATTATTTGTCAGGGACTTATGTGAGTTTCAGGTAATGAGAGCTGGGAGTACCTTGATATCAGTATTGTTGCATTTAATGTGTATATTTTGGCTGTGAAAGAGCAAGCACTAGCACTGCCAGTAGTGTGAAACCTCACAGGCTCGTAACTACAAGAGCTGCTGCCTTTACCACAGCACTGACAACAGAAAGCAAATCAAGTGCACAGAAGTTAAAACGAAAGAAGAAAGTTGATTTTACTTTTGCAGAGTTTGGAGTTACAGCTGAAGGAATTTAGGGGATGTTTGGTTGCACCAACTGTTATTTATGACTACTGTGAATGAATGAAATATCCTCTGCATTAATCCCTTCTGAAAATACAAAGCTTTCCCATGCCTTATGTCTTTTCAAACTTATACTGCAAAACAGATCCATAGAAAAATACGTAGACAAGCATAAATATGAGGTGGGTTTTTTTTTCTTTGATGCATCCATGCAGCAACAGTATCTATAAATTTACATTATAGCTCTACTGCCATCAAGTGATGAAAAGATATTTTAGTGAAGATATCAGAGGAAAAAAAATAAAAATCTGTGTAAGTTACAGAGCTCTTATACAGAAATGAGACATATTTTATATTCACCCCTGCCTCTTCCCCATCCATAGGGATCTATGGGTACCCATGGGAAACCATAAAACTCTTTGTGAACTGCAACCTGAGAGGCAAGGAGCCTAATTAAAGTGCATGTCAAGATTTAATTATTGTTTGTGGGTCGCATAGGTGAAGAAAAATCCACATGCATGTGCTTTCTTACCTCTTGAGTCGTGTAAGATGGTGGGGAGCAATAAAAGCAGCTTTTGGTGCTGTCAGCAGAGCTGTCACAGTTTGGTACCATCCATCTGCCATTTCCCTCTCCTTGGCTGCTCGTTAGTGCCTCCCTCCTTGGAAATAGGGGTTGTTTCAGCAGAGGAGAGGGGGAAAGCTGCAGAACCATCAGCTGTGGCCTTTCCTTTAAAGGGAGCTTAAAGGTGGGNCTTTCAGTACTTAAAGGGAGCTTAAAGAAAGGTGGAGACTGACTTTTAGTGGGGCATGGAGTGATAGATGGAGGGGATAGTTTTAAACTAAAAGAAGAGAGATTAAGACTACACATAAGTTGAAGTTGTTGACAATGAGGGTGGTAAAACACCCACAGGTTGCTCTGGGAGGTGGTGGATGCCCCATCCATGGAAACATTTGAGGTCAGGTTGGATGGGGCTCAGGGCAGCCTGGTCTAGTTGGTGTTGGAACAGATGGTCTTGAAAGGCCCCTTCCAACCCCAACCCTTCTGTGCTTCTATGACTGGGTCCAGAACAGGATATGTCTGGAGCATAACTTAGAAAGTGAGGGGCAGTGGGATGGAAAGTACAAGGAGTCACATCTGGAAGGGTTTTCTGGCATGCTCCTGCAGAATTTGGAGTTTTCCATTGAGAGAGACGCCACTGAGGAAAGCCAGCTCTCTGGGATTTCCCCACAAAGGTGGTGGCTGTGGGGCAGTTCCTTCCTTGGCACTTCACTGCCTCACCCTCAGTCTCCATGGTGGCTTCAAAACAGCTGCCACAGGAGCCACCTGACAGGGACTCTGCAACCTCCACAAAGATTTTGGCATCAGTGACAGGGAAGGGAAATCACAGACTCCTAAAACCTCACTGCACACACTCGGAAAAAAAGCAATTTTCATGGGGTGCCAAAGGCATCTTTGGGTTTTCACAGAATCATCAAGGTTGGAAAAGACCTTTAAGACCACCAAGTCAAGCCATTAACCCAGCACCACTCTGTTCACCACTAAACCTTGTCCCCAAGTGCCACATCCACACGTTTTAAACATTTCCAGGGACGATGATTCCATCACTTACCTGGGCAGAAAGTCTCAGAGGTACCCCTTTTATTCCTAAACCCGATTAACAGCAGCTCTTCAGCCAATGTTTTGCTACACCTCCAGCTGTTGTACATCCATAGGATCTGAACTGGAAGTACTCTGGGCTCATGCAAAGGAGTCGTGTTTCTGGAAACTGCAAATACCTCTGCTCAATACAAATAAAATACAAATCAGAGACTGCTTGAAGCTGAGAACCCCAAAACAGACTTTTTTACATACATAAATTTGGTTTTGGATAGAATTAAAATGAGATGTATTTCACTAGTTTTTTCTGCTTAGTGGTGAAGATAAAAATGAGTTCACCACAGGTTACATTGTGTGGAAGGGAAAGGGAGGCCATTCAGAAGACAAAAACAACTCCTTGGGTTCAGGGTTCAGTTACTAAATGGTCAGGATTAGGTTATTTCTTCGTAAGACATTTTGGATTCCTGTGGAATGAAAGACAAAATACAGAAGCACAGAGCCTGGACCGTGAGTCAGATTGCATGGAAGAAAAAAATCAGAAGCAGCTCTAATGGCTCAGAGTCCTTTGGGAGGAATAGTGGCAAAAACAGCATTTGCCACCCAGTAGAATCCACTACTGAAGCCAAAGTAGATCTGACAAGAGCTGAGCTAACCATTTTGGGAGACATAAAGGGGAAAAAATGTCCTAATAAAGCAGAAGGACTAATAATGGACTCAGGATATTTGTTCCAATTGCCCTGAACTTTGTTTGGAGCACAGCATCATCCAAAGAGACATTTATGGACTAAAGCAGCTGAATATCAGGCCTGCCTGTCATGCCTCGATCAACATAAATGGAGAAAGGAAACAATGTGAACAAAGGATAAAAAAGAAGGATGGAGACAGCACAAGGCAGCAAACAAGACTGTTATTTCACACTTTTTCCTCCCATATTTATTTATTTTCTGTGGGCTCCTGTCACAAGGCAACAGTATATTTTATGAGCTGGGAGATGCTACATGCCTGAGTGAAGTTGCAAGGCGAAAGGTGTATTCAAACATCTGGACCTATATTTTATTATTATATGTGTACGTAAATATTTTATTATTATATGTGTACGTAAACACGCAGTGATACCATGAACATACAAAAATCCACATGTTTATTTGTACATGTATATATAAAAATCAAAGAAAAGTCCAAACAGGGATAAATATATCTACACGTATATCTCAATTTTAGATAATTTGCTTTCAACAGTCAGTGATTTCCAAAAGTCCATTTCCATGCCAGCAATGTAGCCTTTTCTTTGGAGTGCAGCAAGTTAGACAGGAGAATAAAAGTTCAATTAAAAGCCTGCTTGCCTGTGACTGATAATGGTTTTGACATTTGCTGTCTCCTGACAACAATGCCAGAGCAAAGTGGGGTGAAGGAAATCAAAGAACAAGTTCTTTGCAGACCGAGATGAGAGGGTTCAAACATCTGAGGCTTTGCACTCGTGGCCTCAGAAACAACTGTTCCCACCGTGCAAGGTTGTGTCAAACATCTCAGCTTTTCAAGGAGCAGTGTTGAACTTTCAGAACAAATTCAGCAGCTTTGAGGGGGCCTGGCTGGAAGGTGTTAAAGAAAGAGAAATGTTTATTTTATTTAGTAAGCGCCCTGATCACCACCACCGCCTCACTCAGGGAGGGTGAGGAAGGAAATGCCCAGCTGGTCACCAACCTAAGCTTTGCTTTTGATCTTGTCAATTAAAGCAGCATCCTTCCAATCCGACAAAGATCCAGAAGGTGAATTCCCACAGGCCAGGCTGGGGTTCCCAGCACTCTGGGCATCAAAGCTGTCTCAACCCAAGCTCATGACTGGGGTGTCTGGGTCTGATGCCATTTGCTCTCCTCTGTGAGAGTAAACACAGCTGCAGTTTCAGGAAGAGTTAAGATTAAATAAAGTTCAGTGGCTCTGCCCGACTGGGATAAAACCAGTGCTGCCTCTGAATCTGGCTGCCCTATTTGCTTCTGTAAATGCCTTTGCTGAAAAAGTTCATATTTGCCAGAGAATGTCCAAACCTCAGCCACCAGCCTTTGAGAAAATCTGAAGTTTTAGTGCCTCTTTGCCCACCTATACAAAGAGCTGACATGAAATGCATTTCAATTTGCACTAACTTTAGGGAGAGGAAAGTCAAGAAAGCTTATTTTAAAACTCAGCTTAATGGATCAGAAGCAATCAGGACTAGAGCCCCTTCCTTATTCAGATTTCTGAGCCAACACAAGTCAATTGCTCCAGCTGATGGGTGAGGTAGGCACAGAGCAGCAGTGAGCGAAGACTGTGTGGGAAGAGTGATCAAATGACCTCCTAAAGCACAGAAAAGTGTCCTAATGCATCATGTCAGGGCTCCAGCTGGTTTAACCTGACCACTGTAATAGGATCAAGTCCAGGCTGCTTTAGAGGTGAGTGCCAGCACATACCCTGGGCAGTTCCCTGGGGGTGCATCACCCTTCCTGACAGTATTTAGAGGTGCACTGTCAGCTCACTGATGTGTCTCTCCAGCCCCTTGGAGCCCCTCGTAGCCTCTGATGCCTCTCTGCTCCCCAGAGCCCGTGGGGTGCACAAGCTCAGCCCTTCCCCCAGCAGGCAGCTGAAACAGACTCTGCCAGAGTTAATGCTCTCCCAAGCCATATTTCAGCTGGGTGAGTGTCCTCACATCCAGGCAGCAGGGTTTATCCACCTTTGAAACTTTATGAGAGCTCCTGGCTTCTAACTGTGATGCTTCCCTGGAGTGTGATGTGGCTGGTAAGCAAGGAGAGGAGACCTGCTGCTGCAACATGTCAGAGAGATTTACCATTAGCTCAAGAGCTCCAGCCCGGTGGGTTTGGATGTGAAGAGCCAGGCTTCCAGTCTCAGAGGCACAGGGCATGGCTATTTTGCTGTTTATAGCTCATTAATTTATTACCCTAGGCCAGGATGGAGGGGACTTTTCCATGCCTGTCTTTCACATGACATTTTACAACGTGACACAGTAGGGCAATTTCGGACAGAGAAAGTGGAGCCATCAACATGTCAGGTCCTTTTTAGCAGTACATGCATGAACCACACACGTGCACCACTCACACATCGATGTGCTTCACCCCCTGCTCTAACACCACAAGGATCATCCAAATCTCTGCTCAGCACTCAGCTGCAACAATTCAAATTGCTAACACAGAGGAGAAAGGAGGCTTTTGAACAAATCCCCAGCCCCTTCAGCTGACAAAACCATGCTGTCCTGACCTCTCGTCTTTGCTTCCCAGTCTTTGTCATCCGAGGCTGCCTAGAAAACACTTGAAGAGCAAGAAGAGAGAGTGAAAAAGGGAGTCCTTAAATGTAAGTTTGGTATTCCTCTACTGTCCTTAAAAAAGTTTATTCCGGGGTATTAACAAGAGTGTCTAGTAGCATGAAGTGTTGCCTTTGTGGAGAGGAGCTCTGCTTCCAAAGGGTTGCAAAAGGAACAGAAAACATTGGAATTTTGGTGCCAGCTCTATCCATACTTACAGCATCTTAATTTCTCTCTAGGTGTTTTCAAAGCAGTGATTTTCTAGGGCAAAAAAAAAACATAACATCCATAACACAGACAGATACATGAAGCAGTTAGACAAGGTCCGTGCTGGAAAGAAAACATGCCCAAACCAACATGGGCAGTCCAGATTCCTATGCAAACAGAAACACCACTGTAGTCTGTTCCAAACCTGTCCACAGACCTACTTCTTTCAAAAGAAAACAAACTTATAAACAACAAAACTTAACACAATAATTTGAGTAGAACCAACGTGTTATATTTGAGGATGTGCCTGTATATGTTTGTGGTTTATTTTTATTTTCCTTGCCATGCGCTGTTACCAAATTAAAAACCACATCTTGGGCAACAGCAGGTGGAATTTCTATTTCAGCATAATTTTAGCTCATTAAAGAAAAGAGAGTCCAGCTCGAAGTTCTGCAGAACAATTCAAGAAGCAAATAGAAAGGGAGGAGAGCAGCTGAAGTGGATCAGGCTGTGGGCTTTTTATTGTCTATGAATATAAACTACAAAGAGAACGACTTTGAATACTGGTAAAGTCCCACATTTGTGCTTGTTAAATGCTCACAGATGGGTCATCTCTGGGCACATTCTGGCTTTGATCAGTTTAAGGTGACTCCTACAACACAGGACACAAGGTTTTCCATGAGAGGCCGCACAGACTCCTGTGCTGAGTTACTGTCCTGTTTCCACCCCTCCCCTAGTCTGACATGAACTCTATTCCTGGCTCTCCTATTGAAGTACTGAAAAGGATGTGCATTTCAAAAGGTTTCGTATTCTTCTGGGAAGTGGATAAACAAACACACTGACTTGTTCCAGCAAATACTTTGTACCTATTGGGATGTTCATCTTGCACAAGATATTGGCAAAACGACAAAGCAGGATGAGATCATTTTGTGAAGTTGTATCTGTCCTGGGGAATTAAAAGGAGAGAGAGAAAGAAGAAAGTTTAGTTTTCTTGAAGTTTATCTTAGTACTAAAGGTGAAATTTCATGGGCAATGCAAAAATTTGCTTTGAGACAGCTGCAAGGGGACTGCAGCTATCTTCAAAAGACTTGGGACAAATGTGTAGATTTTTTAAAAAATTACAAATTATTCACTTCTGTCAGAGAAATATCATCAGGCAAGATATAATAGGGGCCAAGACTTTATCAGATTGTATCTTCTTAGTAGTGTATCAAGGTAGGACTGATTCAAGAAGAGAGTACCTAGTGCTGCAAAGGAAAGGAGGAAAAAAAGAAAACACCACACACTTATGGATGTTGAAAAGCCTTAACTGGAAGGAACAGTACACAGGAGCGTGCAGGCTTTCCCATGACTGACAGAAAGAGAGAAAAATGAAAAAAGAAACCAACCAGAAATCCTGTTCAGGTCCAATTTGCTGAGGTGGAAGGGGAAATGGTTGTTGAAGACAGGGGTTTAGTTTACGCAGCTGGTTTGGAAACCATTTGGTGTACCTGGAAACCCCTCCTGCTCTCCCTGCTGCACTGCCCGAGTCCCTTTTCTGTGAACACCACACCACACCAAGCTACCGTGCTGGGAAGGGCTTTTCCAGCTCTCCACCAAAGCAGCTCACTAAAACCTTACTGATTTCTCTTGCAGTACACATGGTTGGAAAGAAACACCCACTGGGCTCCACCACCAGCTAACGCAGCCTTGGACCAAACACCTGCTGTGCTGCTGTGCCTGGGTTCCCAACACCAGACCCAAATTTCTGCATTTCCTTTAGTCTCAGTCAGTTTCAGGATCCACCCTGTGCGTTCTTTGGCCCTGAAAAGCTGGATCCTCCTTTCCCACTCCAGCCCACTCCCTGGAAAGCCAGCACGAGCCCGTATCTGCAGAGCACAGCTTTGCATGAGGCAGCTCAGGGGCAAGCCCAGGATAATCCAACAAAACACAGCATTTGGCACACTGAATAAAGCATTACTGTAACTCATGTGAGGTTGGAGAGATATTGACTTCTCCTATTACTCCTCTATAAACGTTTCATACAAGGCCAGTCTCAACCCTGTCCCAGAAATGAGGGATGGAGGGCAGGAGGTCAGGAAAAGAGAACGTGGCCGTGTCACCCCTGACCCAACACATAAACATTGTACCAGACAGAGATAATAGGGGCTAAAATCACCTTATTTGTCTCTCTTCATCTAAACCTTCTACTTTTTCTACTTGCCAAATCTTCTCAAACAAAATGAAAAGCAAAAATTCCCTGGATGGGTCTTAAAAAGCCAGTTAGTGATACTCTGCAGATTTCCTCCTGGGCTCATATCCATAGGCAGGAACGCTCAAGGAAAAGAAAAGCAAATCATAAACAGCAAATTCAGAAGAACAAATCCTGACAGCCACTGTTGCAGTAAATGTCTGTGCATGACAGAAAACATTCTCACAGGAAACATCACTGAATAATTTTGCATGATGAGCAAAATAATTTTTTTAAAAAATCAAACAAGGGAAATCTGCTTACAAATAAATGCATAAAACCTGAGATAAATTCCTGAAAATAAGTTTTCAAAGTTGGTTGAAGTTGCTAATGGCTACATTTCTCCAACCTTCAAAAATTTTGCTCAAGCATCATTCATATTAGATGACCTCTTGCAGTGAGAATGCAAAAAATTCCTGAAATCCTTGCCAAATCACTTCCATCCATCCCTGATATTAACCATTTGAGGCATTTCCACTTCCCTGCTCTGCCTCCTGCCACCCTGGAGAAATGTTTTTGATACTTCTTCCTTTTCCTCAGAAATTATTTCACAGCAAAGGAAATAAAAAATGACAACAAATCCCATAACTTAGTACCCACTAGAACATGCTCTTCCAACTGCAGTAACAACCTCACTCTTGGGCATTTCCTGGGAAACTGATGGCCAGCTGCCTCAGCGCCCTGCAGTCTTGCTTTAAGCCATCAGCTCTCCCAGTCAATCAAGCCTCAGAAAAAGAAAAAGAAAAAAAAAAGCAAAAAAAATCTCTGGGCCTTGGTTTAAATAAAAGAATGTGTTACTGTAACCCCTTATGCTCTGACATGGATAAAACTTATGGGTCACTCTTCTGGTGATGACTTCACTCTCTTCATCATGTTCAACAGCCGTGGCAAGCCCAGCTGCCTGCCAGCACACCCTGGGTGGATGGTGGCCCTTCATTTGATCCTCTCCATGTCCCTCTCCACCTGTAGACAGCCTAAGCAGTGCCATCCACAGGGAATAAATTTCTCCTGCTGGTGGCCGTGCAGGACGTGTGACCCATGACAGCAAGATCCATCCTTTTCTGGATGGTGTTTTACCTGGCACCTCCTGTCACCCTCAGGTCACAGAATCACAGAAGGGTTTGGGTTGGAAGGGACCTTAAAGATCACTTCATTCCACCCCCTGCCGTGGGCAGGGACACCTTCCACTAGACCAGGTCACTCAGAGCCCCATCCAATCTGGCCTTGAACATTTCTCTGGAGGGAGCACCCACAGCTTCTCTGGACAACTTGTTCCAATGCCTCACCACCTCACAGGTCCCCTCCAGTGGGGCTGCTTTTTGGGCAGTCAGCTCCCAGCTGGTTTCTCCATCCAAGAACAGAGTTCTGTGCTTCCCTTTGCCAAACCTCATGGAGTTTAATTTAGCCCTTTCTTCAAATTAGTCCAGGTCCCCTGGGCAGCCACTCTGTCATTTGTCACATCAGACTCTGCTCCTAGTTTAGTGTCATCCACAAATTACTTGTTTTGGTAGCACAGCCAGAGTGAAGAGACCATTTAAATGCCGCCCCTGGTGAGTTTGCTTGTGGTAGGGAGTTTGTGCAAATTACAGTCCCCTGGGCTCCTCGCTGTGCTGCCTGCTGACCTCATCCTGCAGCTGCCCTAATAGATTTTCCCCGAGTATTTCAATGTTGCAAAGTAAAGCCTCATTTCATAGCAATTCTTGAAATGGAAGTACCTCAGCATCTGCAGTCTGAATCATCTGTGGGACTGAGCTTCCCTGCAAGCTCAGAGCTATAAAACATCCACTGCCCCAGCCAGGAGCAGCCGTGGGCTTGTCCTGTGGAGATGTTTCTCCTGGGAAGATGAAGCAGCCTGCAGACCTCTCAGAGTAAGGGTTTAATAAAAAGTTTAGCTTTTGGGCTCCTTTGCCTGTGGACAACAAGAGTTTCCCTGCTTTGTTTCTCCTTCACAGATGAGCTTTGTTTTTCACAAATATATGAGAAAATTCTGCCTTTTTCTTGCCTCCGTCAGGTCTCTTTGTCAGTGAAATGGTCTCCCTCCCAGGCATAGATCACTGGCCTGACTAGGCTGCTGTTATGTTAGAAACAAGAAAATTATAATGCTGCCCTTTACTTTGTCTCATTAAGTCAGGTTTAGCTCATTCCTCTCCTTCCCTTTTTGCCCCTTAAAATTCACCTGTAAGTACCTTAAAGGAAGAGCTGTTCTAATCCAGGTCCAGCAGAGAACATGGTCTCTAAAAACAACCTAACTACCAAAAATCAGAAATAATTTCAAAGAGCACCACTGTTTTTGGAGAGCTGCCAAAACCATGTGAATGATACATAAAAGATAAAATGTCTGACAAAATCCTCCAGCACTGCAGCAAACAGTTCAAAGAAAAGGCATCAATGTCCAATTACCTGCCCAGGGTGCTGGACTGCAGGGAAACATCAACTTTTGGGCAACAAAAGCTCCACACAGGTGCTGACTGTGGTGGGCTCGCTGTGGTAAGAGGCAGGTTCATTTGCTTTATCCTGCTCCCCTGTGGTCACTTTGGGACCATTAACAGCACCTGAGAGACCAGCTGTGGTGCCAGCTCTCAGAGCAACGTGCCCAGCCAAGCAGGGAAAAGCCAATTTATCCCATCTTTACTTCAGCATCTGCCCAAGTTCACACGATTTTCTACCTGAGGCACCATTTCATTTCTGATCTGCACCAGAACACTCCTGCCCTGAATTTCATTGCCTGAAAGACAGAGGAAACATCTCCCTGCTTCAAACCAAGTTATAGATTTGTATTTTTTACCACTGTTCTCCATCAGTGCTGCTTTCCCAGGGTATCCCCCTTCTCACTGTCCCCTCCTTACACTCCACTGATAAAGCACTTTCAGACAGGCTCTTCTCTGACTTGTTTCTCCCTGTTCTCTTCTACACTGCTCCATGGAACAAAGCATGAACGTAAAAGCAGAGCTAGATGAGTCCAAAGAAAACCCTCATTTGAGCCTTTAATTGAAAATTCATATCTAATGGGAGGCTCCTTGTTCCCTGCTTGCATTCTGAGACAAGTTGCCTCTCTGGTGGACTTCTAATGTTATTCTCAGTCCTCCTTCCTACAAATCTGGCAAGATTTATATTCCAGAATTTAATCAGTTATGGGTTTGCAAACGATAATCAAAATAATCCACTTCTCTGCCTTTTTTTTGGTTCATCTTGACCCTTGGTTCCTGAACAGTCTGAGTGACTCAGAGGGGGCAGTGATCTGAGCACTGCCCAGCCCTGAACTCTCTGCTGGCATTTCTTAATGTCAGTAAATAACAGCAAGTTTTGTACATATTACTTTTCTTTCTAGGCAATTTACTGTATTTATTCTTTTTGGGTCTCATCCCAGAGTGAGATTAAAAACGGGGCCAGCTTAGGCAGGTGATTCGTTTTGTGTACATCCGTGAGTCTCATTGCTGTTCTTTAAGTCAGACGTGCATAAAATTTGGTGATTTGGGGCCATTGGGCTCAAAGTGTTTTCTCTGCCTTTCCCAGTTTCCCTCACCACAGATCTGACATGACTGCCACTCTCATCTTCACTTTATCTCTGATCATCAAACCTCTGTGAAGAAAGGTCAGTGACATTTTGCAGTGTTTCTAAACAATAACATCTCAGACCTGGTCAAGCTTGCATTAAAATGCTCTTTTGATGAGAAATAGGCCATCTGCACCCTGTCTTTGAGTAAATCCAGGAGCCCACATAAACTATTTCTATTGACAGCTATAAAAATGAGCAGAGGCCAAAATCTTTCACATCTCTGCCATTGTCCTCCCTCGGAATTACTGATTGAATGTCCCCTATTTTGAGGGAAAACTGAAATATGGATTTTCTTTTCATCATCACCACTTGCACAGCTGCATCTGTCATTAAGCTGTCCTAAAGATCTGTTACCCAGGAACTTGGTGCCAGGTATATATCGTATCCTGAGGTGAATTGTGGCAAGGCATAAATTGATCATGAGGTTCATGCCTTTGAAACCCAAGTGAAAGAACATCAATTGTCATCAACTACAAGAATATAAATAGAAAAGAACAAATCAGTTCTGGCCTAAATGTGTTGTGCAATGGAAATATATAAAAAAACAAACAAACAAAAAAACCCAACCAACCAAACAAACAAAAAAAAAACACCAAACCAAACAAACTAACAAATCACAGGTTAGTTTGATCAGGGACAAAAAGTTATACTTTTCAATGTAGGACATAAAATGAATAGAAATTTCTGTACTCAGCCTGTTCCTTCTCCATGCATTTTGTACAACTGCATGCTACAACTAAACCTCAGGCTTTTTCTTAAAATATAATTTTACTTCTATTGTCCCTGTTGAAAAGTCACTGCAGAACTACAACCTTCTGCAGCTTAACTTCCTTCAAAGACCCAGGTGAAATGTTGCCATGATCCTTTTAAAGCTATTTGCACTGCTGTCAGGATAGGTGTTTATTTTAAACTTCTTCTGCCGAAGCTTCTGGTGTAGTTGCAAAGTCTCTTTTATATCATTATGTCAATAGACTCTCATTCCCCTTAAATTGCAGTTTTCTAGGTAAATAAGCAAAGCTATTACCTTTTTTTTTTTAACTAAGGTATGTTCTCCATTACCTATTTCAATTTTAGTTAATCCTCCTTGAATATGTGTGACTAGGACTGTATGTTATCATTCTGAACGAGATTTTATAGCACCACATAATTCCCTGTTTCTGCTGGAAATTCCTTCTGTGAGATATGCTCACATCCAGTTTTCTCTTCTCACTGTTATCTTGAAGGCCCATAACCATCCTAAGATCAACAAATGCAACCAGGACTTCTTTCTTCTCTATTGATGATTTCCAAGCCTACAGGAGGAATTTTTTTTTTCCCCTCTGAAAAAATTGAAATTTTCCTCACTATTACAGCCACACTAGAAAATACGTGTGTGCCCAACGCCAATTTTTCCCTTTTTAATATATAAATTTTGTTATTTGACAAGTGAATAATGCCACCTTTGTTAGACTTATGTTAGACCCGCAAGTCCACGTGTGAGTTTTGTCTGAATTCTGAAATGGAGACTAATTAGTCTCATAATTTAATTCTTCGAACCCTTTATGCCTGCACTTAAATCTCTGATTAATGTACTATTTAAAAGACTATCAAACACTACGTGCGTGTTAGCTGTAATTAGTTATAAAAACTGGAAATCTCCCACCATTTACACATGATGCACCAATAATGTGGGTCTTACAGTATGAAGCTTAGAGTGGGATTCAGTTGTCTAATTAATTACCTAAACGAGGTATCCAGGATGCTTCGGGGTATCTCAGGGAGCTCAGACCTGGCAGATACTACACAGAAGACCTTGGCTCTTCTGGGACAGGTGCTGCAGGACACATGGGGTACCCTAAAACTTGCCTAATTGTCGGGCACCTGGCTGAAACTCACCCTTCATCTATTGATTTTAGCTTGGAGAGGTGAAATGAAAATTGGAGCTGGTAAAAAGACTACATTAGATAAATTTAGCTTAGAAACAGAGTTGTTGTTTCTTTGCAGAGAGAATAAAAGGGCAAGACAGTGTCCCCTTGTTTAGGAAGGAGATCTTTGGAGATGGCAGCCTTCAAAGCTAGTTCTGGGCAGCCTGACCTATTCTAATTTCAGTGCACTCAGGCTTTCCTGCTTTCTCAAACCACCAGCACAATCAGCAGAGCTCAGGGATCACAGCTCACCCAAAAGCTTTAGCAGATGGATGCTTGAGGGAAAACTCTCCCCTCAGTTGTACTATCCTGGGCTTTCAGAGCTCTTCACTGGGATTTTGGCTTTCCCTGGAGCACTGGGATGGAGAGTTGGATGTTTATGTGGTCACACACAGCATTATGAGTTAGTTCCTTGCCATTGCAGGAGCCTCAGTTACAAAGTTTATGTCCATTTCTTCTATTTCCCAAAAGTTTGGTTGCCTGTGGAGATGAATGCTCGAGTTCAAAGTCACCAGGGAGAATCTAAGAAGGATGCAGTGATCTGCAATTCACAGCAAGACAAATTAGGTGATCTAATCACCCCTTCTGGCCTCAAACCCCATGAAGCCATATGAAAAGAATAGAAAAAGAACTTGCCTGTGAGACCATGAACAAAAATAAATGTTTCTCTTTCAGCTGCAGATAATGATTTTGACATGGTCTCTGAACTCTTGGCTTTGCAGATGCCAGAAGCTTAACAGCTTGAGGAAGTTTTGATCTCTGATTCCAGCTTTTATCTGTGGAGGTGGGAGACAAGGAAGCACTAAGTGCAAAGCTGCCAGGAAAGGGCTGCTTGAGTCAGCAACTTTCAGCTCTTCCATTGTGATTGTAATTGATTTCAAGTCACAGCCTAACAGAGGGAAAGCACCACATCCTGACCAAGCTGCCACCTCACCCTGGACTCTGCAGGAACTTGGAGAAATGTTGCCTCCAGGTTTTCTGGGACTGGGCTCTTCGATGGAGGAAAAAATAGTATAAGAAACCACTTAGTTTAATAACAACCGTGCAGCAAAATGGGATTCTGAATTGCAGTGGATACTAAAATCTGCTCTCTCAATAGAACATGTAAAAATAAATGAAATGGTAACATAATTGCTCTAGATTTTCTATTCTCTCAATTAATTTTGCTTTCATGTTCACTGACATTTTTGCCATGCTGTAGCAATGTGCTTTCAAATGTTCCTGCCCTGCTCCAGGAGCTCTGCTGGGGTGATGTCCCTGACACAGAAGTCAAAACTCTAAATTGATTGTTCCTTTTGTCCTCTAATTAGAGCCGTGCTAATTTCCTTCAACATCTTTATCTATAAAAGCCCCTCCTTCAGCTCCACGTTGCTCCGCTGTGTTGATGTGGGAGATGGAAACCAAAAGAGCACCACAGGTAGCAAAGAGACTTACTACTCTGCATAATTTTCTAGATTGTAAAGCAACAAGAATTTTTTGATAATTCCGCAAATTCTTGTACAATTCCCCTTTTCCTGGTGGGAGTCCAGACCAACACTTAGCAAACCACAGTAGTGGGAAGTTCTTCCTCAGCTGGCCTATGCCACTGGGTGCTACAAGAAATTTCTGCCTAAGGGAAATAAAAGTAATCAGAGCCACATGTAGGATATGAAATCGAGTCTTAAGTAGTTAATTTCTAATTCCTCATTCTAAAGAAGAGATTTAACAGTAGATTTTCAAAGCTCAGGGTCATTCCTGGGATGTCATGGTTAGGTTGGCCATGCAGGTATTTTGCAATGTATGTTTGGTTTATTCTGTTTGTTCTGAAATTGAAATTGTTATTGTAAGAAAAGACCCACCTTCAAAGCTGGAATGTGGAAGGTCAAACATAGAGGAGAGCATTCAATTCAGGAAACAAAGATGCCTATTTAGAAATTAAAGACCAAACATGCTTTAAGGCAAATGTCTTTTTGAGATAAAGTGCAATTTAGTCTTTACTTATTTTCATATTTCTTTATAGTTGCCATGAGAATATTTTAATAACCTCTGTAGAGTTTAAAATGATGCAGGTAATTGCTTTAAGTAATTTTAGTGCTATTAAAGATAACAAACCTCTTGTGTGAAATACTTTGCTAAGCAACGATCAGCAGAAAAGGGGTAAAGATCTTTTTACTGCAAATTTGAGTTCTTTTTATAGGTGAGCTGAAGTGAGAATATAATTACATTATCTATAAAATAAAAGGTGTGCAGGTATTCAAACACCTACCATCTCAATCTTGCATTGACTCATGCAGAAAACACACCAGAATTTTAAGTAGATCCCTTTCTCCCATTCAGCAGCCTGAACCCACCTCCAGTTTGCACTGATAATGTTTAAATTGCAACGTTATTCATCACAGCACATTCATAATACCTGCAGCAGAATTCCTCCCAGATTACTTGGGAGACACTCAGAGGAATGAGTGAGTATAAATGCTACATACCCTGCTTTCATTCCTTTTCCTGACCTTCATGATTATGGCTACAAAATCATTTCCTCCTTTTTGGCTCTACTTCGTGAAAATTGTGTCAGAGAAGTTGGTCTAGGAGAAGTTTGAGACTTTGAAAAAATAAGTCACTCAAAAGCTGGAAGACCCCAAGTGAGCCATAATAAAACTTGTTTCTCTAAGACACTATGTCCTGCTAATGGGCTCTGAGAATCCTTACAGCCTGAATAAACCAACAGAACTTGCATTTTTTGTCTCTTTCAGGCTTTTTTAAGGGATGCAAGTGACACAAGCAAAGCATAATTTCACCAGCTCTTAACCAGCTGACAGTCAGACAGCTTAGCCAGGCGTGTAATCTAGAGGATGATCCACCCCGTACAGCAAGGGATGCAGCAGATGCTTCTGCAGAGGTGCTGATCTCTCCCCATCATTGAGGAGGATGAAGCTGGCTGTCAGCAGCACGTTTCCACGAAGAAGTTAAATTAAATGTCAGAGGATTGTATTGCAGCCCGAGGCACCATCCCTTCACCAGGGTGCCTCAGCACTGCCCTAACCCTTGGCTACCTCATGCCTTTGTGGCATCCTTGCAACCTGTGTCTGAAGCAAGTCAATCCCCAGGAAGGGGTTCTGGTTTCCCACAAGAAATCCCAGTTTAAACAGATCCCAGATCTCTTGGGGTGTTGGATTTAAAGCCTGGTGGGAACTAGAGGACACTTCTTTCCCTGCCTTTGTTGTCCATGTTCTTCAGCTCTGGGAACTGTTGGTCCTAAATCATGAGGGGATCTTCAGTGCTAACCTGCTCCAAGGAATGTGTGAAGCGAGCTGGGCAGCAGCTGCCGAGGTAGCTTGGAAAAGGAAAGAAAACATGAAAACATCAGCTTATCTGGAAAACACATCACGTTGCTGCTACTGTCTAAGCTCTGCCACCACCTGGGACATGCTTTAGGTGAGCAGTACTGGCCCAGCCACTCCATGAGAGTAACTTCTTGCCAAACACTGAAAACTTAAGGAAGGCTTCTTCCACCCTTTTTCAGTATGAGCCATTTCTCTCTGCTAAAACAGACCAGAAGAGAATTACTAAGCCTGCTGCTCACAACAGGGAGTTACTTACTTTCCTTTCCTTTCCTTGCCTTTTCCATCTCCCTATTTATTTTTTCACCCCTCTGAACAATGTTTCAAGGTGGAAACAGCTATCTTCCAAACAGCTTGAAAGGGGGAAAATTTTTTTTATTTCCAATTCTCCTCAATGAGCAACATAGATTTTTTAGCCATTACCTTCTGTGAGCTGCATGTTAATGAGGCTGCACAGTGTAAATAATGATGATGGATGCTTTCCACGTGCACACATGGATAGCCAAGCATCATTTCTTTCCACAGGCTCCCTGAAGTGGCTCCTACCTACAGGGACCTGCCATTTGGGACATATCCATCCCTGACTGTGCTGTCCTTCCACTGGAGCTCAATCTATGGGGTGACCTCACTTCACAAATTAATGCTTAATCACTGCAATTTGGGGAATTACCCTTCCTTTTCTTATTTATTTTTGACGTAGGAAGAACTGTATTCTTGTGGTTTCCCTACCTGATCTGGTCTCACTGAACTAAAAAGGCAAAACTCCTTTGGGGTTTTTTGGTGACTTTGATTTGGTATTTTGGGGATTTTTTTGCTGTAAAGCTTCATCCCTGAATATTTGCCACATGCAGGTGTTCTTGACTTAGGCAAGCAGCCCTTAGGAAAGCCACAGAGCCATTTGTACTATGTAATGGGGGAAAAAAATTACAATTGAAGTTTTTCAAGATATTCCTTCACTCCTCTCTCCAGAAAAATTATCAGCCTTGAAGAAGAACTGAATAATACATGCAAGTAATGACTCAACAGTTCTTAATTTTACGTATTGGTACTTCAGCCAAAGTAAGCAGTCAGTGAAGAATTGCTGGGTGCTCTTCCTCCTCTCATTCACATCTAAACCAGTGAATGTGCACTGGTGGATCAAGCTGAGCATCCTTCTAAAGCACTGCTCAGTCTCATTTGAGAATTAATAAGGCTGAGCTGCACAGCATTATCCCAGACAGCAATGGACAGCGAGGGATCTGACCAAACACTGGTGCACAGCTCCAAAATCAGACACGCTTTCCAAAAGAACAGCTTCTCTGAGAGGGATTTAAGCTGCTCCTGTCACAAGTGATTCCCAGGGAGAGATGTGAGACACAAGCCATAAACAGCCTCCAGAATAAGGCAAAGGACTTGTTAGAGAAATTTGATCCTGAGCAGAGGAGCAACAATGTGACAAGGACTAATGGGGATGTGCCTGGACCTTCTGCCTGTGCTCTCCTTGGAGAGATTGAAAAGTCTTTTCAGCCCCCAAAAGCTATGTTTTAATAAAATATAATCTACAAAGGAGCAGCTCCATGGCCATTTTGAGAAGCCTCCTGACTCTGTGAGGTGACTTTGTCTAGGGAAAAATGGCAGCATAGGACAGAGAACCCATCCCACCCAAACAGGTCATGTTTTCAAGTTTCTCTTTTGTGTATGTGCCTTTATGTGGTTTTATTTTTCCCCTATTATTTTTCTTTCTAATTTTCAAATGGCAAAGAATAACCAAGTGCTAAACAGTGGGTAATAACTCTCACTTTATATCCCCATCAAAGTGCTGGTAATTGTCCCCTCCTTCCTGTGAAAATAAGACGCAGAAACAATAAGGTCTGGAGGTAAGATTGTAAGTACCAATAATTATTTTTTCTATCCGCTGAGAGATTTCAGCTTGGACCTGACAGTCACCATTGACTTATGTGCCACTTGAGCAGGCATTCTGGTGTCATTTGCAGGGACGTGTGGCTTGATGAGGCTTTTATGAACAATTACACAATGGTGTAATTTACAGCATTAGCCTGGCACCCACAGCGTGTGGCAAGACACACACAGCAGAGGCACAGCGTGGAGAGAGGGAAATCAGGAAAACACAGCACTGCCCAGGCAGGCTCCCTAAAAAGCCAGCAGCTGAGGGGCTGGGCATGCAAACCACATGAGATCCACTCGGACAGCTGAAGAAGGCTATCCTCACCTTAAACGCTCATTCTAATGCTGAGAGCCAAATTAACACTGGCCACTTTTCCTTTGGGAGGCAGAACTTGAGCGTTTATGAAACCACAGCAAGTTTATCGACATTTAAGTTCTTCAACTCTCTCTCCATTAAATCTTTCCACCAAAAGCCGTAATTATGATGGCTGTCATTATTATTATTATTTTTCATCACAGTAGCAGCATGTTGTGAGCAGCCAGGGGCTCAATTGTATTGCAGAGTTTATCCCTAACTTGTATTGATCCAGCTCTCAAACCAAAAGCCATTTCTGGGATTTTTAGATTTTTAGCTTTTGTGGATCAAAGAGAAGTGGGCTGCACTAGAGTCAATCCTCTGCAGGGAAGATGTGATGGGCAGTTTTAAACCTACAGTTCATGGATTGAGACATCTTCCAGAGCTTGTGCTGTCAGTCAGGTCAGAGACTCCGTTTCTCTTCAGAAATTCCACCTGAAGAGCCCCTGAAGCCAAAAAAAGGTCTCACAGTGACTCCCACTGCACATCAACCATGCACCAGATCCAGGCTCCAGGATATGAAGAAGAGGGAAAACTCAGCTGACCTGGAAGCTGACCCACCCATCTCCTCTCACCCACCAGGGCTCAGGTGACACAGCCACACCACAACTGTGGGTTGAAACTCCCTCTGCCAGGGGCTTGGAAGCAAAGGAAATGCAAATTTCAGCTCCTGAGGCTTAAGAGAATATGACCACAAAACAATATACTACTTCTGGACCAAAACTCTTATTAGGCTCTCATGCATAGGCAGATGTCACTGATACCTGCTGTCTTCTTTAAGGAAGAAATGGCCAGTTTTCTATGCCTTAAAAAAAAAAAAATTAAAATATGAGAGGTATGGTTTTGTCCAGAAAATCTCCCTAAAAGGAGGAAGCCAACAAGAAACTGCAGGTGGATACCAAGGTCAGGGAGATGTGTATGGGCTCAGACTGGACTTGGACATTTCCCATGACTTGGCAGCCTGGCAGGTGTTTATGGACACCATTTCCAACTGCTTCATTTTCCCAGCTCACTACAAACACAAAGTAGGTACCACGCTCATTCTTCTGAACTCCTCTTCCTTCTCTGTCCCAAACTGCTGCACAGTCACGTCTTGTTGTTTCGTGTTAAATTTCACCACGTTTCTGTTGCACAGGATTCAGTGGGAACTGTTTCAGAAGAGGCTGAAGTGTTGTCTCCACATTCCTTGGTTTTATATATATCAATTTTAAAGCCAAATGCTTGCACATTGCTGAATTTCCATGATGTTCTCCTTTCACAAATGAGGAAAGGGACTCAGAGCTGTGAAACTGCCCAAGGCTATAATGGACTACAACAAGATCTGAGTTTCTTTGTTTCTAGAGTCATATTTAAACTGATAGCTCACAAAAAAGTTATTGAGGACCCAGTACCTCTCTCCCCAGCACCAAAAAGAGTTGTTGTGGTTGACACCAATGTATTCTCACTGTGTGGCCCTTTTTGCTGCAAGTGGGCCAATGTAAAAGGAATGCCCTCCGGTCTGGTTGCTTTGAAAGCTGTGACATAAACTATAAGTAGGTGATCACAAAAAATTAATTAAATCCCCTCGGCGCGCACTGAAAAAATAATCAGTGTTCTTTTTGCAGCAGACTTGACAGGTTTATAATAAGAACTATTTCATTAAAGCGGTAAAGCTCATTGTCTGCAAATGCTGTAAAGTAAAATAAATGAGAATTAAAACTAAATCTTTATTAAGTTTTGATGAATATTCTGTCCTTGAGCTGTAAATCCAGGGCATCCCTCTCCTAGAAAACCACTAGGAACAATGTATATGATGTACCACTAGGAACTATGTATATTGATGTACCAATAAGATGGAATATTTTCTTAGATAATGAAATCACTGACAACTCTGGGTGCAAGTTAGAGCTGAATTTGTTCTACCACTTCCCAGACTCCAAGTTCAGGAGCCCATGGATGGCCTTGCATGTGCAAGGATGAAACCCAAGTCCCTCATGGCCAATAAAATAGAAAGGTGCTTCCACAATCAATTTCATTTGTTCAGGAAACTGGGATGGAGGCACAGATACTACAGATGAGCTGTACCCTACCCCAAAATCCACCTGTCAGCCCTCTGGTAAGACCTCTCTTAACTCAAGGTGGGCACACAAATATTTCCAGGCAGAGGTAAAGATATAGCAAAGCCATTTTACAAAGGAATTAAATTATTCTACATCTACAAGAGGGTGAGGCTGAAATGGGAAACGTGGTGGAAAACCGGTGAGAGGATGAGATGTGAATGAAAAATAATTCTTCTGAAATGAGGCTTCCCCTGCCTGGCAAAGAGAGAGGAGGGGACCTAATTCCTCTTGGTTTGTAACAAGAGACAGAGAAAAGTACCCTGAAGCTGAAGGAAAACACTGACAAAAAGAGAAATTGCTGGAAAATTGGCCATTAATATATTTAAACTGGCAATTAGAAAAAAACTTCCATCAAGTCAAGTCCCAGTTGGAGATTAAAGAAGACAGAAAAAAAAAAACAACTCTCTTAAAGGCAGAGCTTCATGCTGTCTGAGAGAAGGGTATGAGGTGTTGGTTTTTATTACAGACAACTTGACACACGAGACCAATTCCAACTTCATTCTGCTGTGTTCTCCAACACTGTCATTGCTGTCATCACAACAAGTGAAAATTGAGGGCACTCAGCACCAGCCAGTCCCAGATCCGAGGGCAGCAGAGAACTCTAAGGCTCAAATTTGCTTTTCTCAATTGCTGAAAGTATTGGCTCAACAGAATCCGAGAAGAGCCAGCTGGGCACGGCATCCCCTGGCCCTGTTCATTTCCGTCAGAAATAATTTCTCAGCAAACACGTTTCCATTTCTCAGTGCAGTCCCAGGAAAGTCCTGGATCTGCTGTTTTACTTTTTTCACCTGCCCGTGCAAACAGGTTTTAGCTGCTGATTACTCGGGCTGCAGTGGCTCCCTTTGGAAGAATTACAATGACAGCAGAAGAGGCTGATGAAAACTGTGACAATTCCCTCTTCCCCCAGCTGATTCGGAGCAGCAAACGTTAATGCTAAAATGTACAAATGGCTCTGCATGCAATTTTAATATGATTATCATATGAGAAAAAGAAAGACCATCTGTGGAAGTAGGAGATCTTAATGGGAGATTTAATTGACTTCATTTATCTAAGGGGAGATGCACGTGTTTCACGACCTCCAAACCAGTTAGGTTGACACCTTTGCTGTGCTAGAATTAATGGTTTGCTTGATGGAGGGTGCAGTACACCTGAGGGATTGTAGCTGTCATATCCCCCTCTGAGCAGGGGAAAGCAAAGTTATAAATCACCTTTATCACCAAGATGATGATTAAGGACAGAAAGTAGCGTTTTAGCACGAGAAATGGATGAATGACTGTTGCAAGACCCAAAGGCCTCAGACCATAAAACAAATAACTGTGATTAAGCAGATCAAAAGTCTTTAAATTATCCAGGGCCGTAAGGACCAAATTAAACCCCAAACCATTTAGGAAATGGGCTTTGTAACGTTTCTTGTTATGAGCGTCTTGGCATGTGTTCAGGAACCTCATTAGGAAATGGGAGAGACAAATCCACTTTATTAAGACAAAAAGATCATGTTATTTTGCATTTCTGTGTCAGAGGGAATTCAGCATCAGGGAGAACCATGGTTCTAACTGAGCACAACCCGTCCAGGCACAGCTGGTTGCCCAGAAAGGGCTCCAGTGCTTGTGCATCACATCCTCCATGTCCACCTTAACATCACTTAACTTTTTTGACTTCATTTCCCTTTTGACTTCCTTTCCATCATCACTGCCAGCAGAAATTGGCAAGGGTTTTCTAATTAAACAGTGTTGCTAAATGCCAGTTTGTCCATATTCGAGATGTCTCTGTGTAAGGGGGATAGAGGTAATTCCCAAGATCTTTTTTTCCTGAAATTTTTAAATTAGCATTCAAATTTTCCAGAGGAAACCAGAAGAGTCAAGAACAGCTTGTTCATTGACCTCGTTCATCCCAAAGGAGATGCAAGAAAGACCATCCTGCCTAGGGATGTCTCCCAGAGGAGTATTTACTGTGATGCACCAATGAAAGAGAGAAAGCAGGTGATGATGGGTCTTCCCAGCATCATCAAGAAATCCTCTGTGCACTTGCATACACTCCATTTAGTGTTTGTTATACAAGGACTTCCTTGCAAAAAAAAAAGCAAAAGCAAAACTCTCACATATATCTGTAAATATTAACGTGCAAATATTTATGTATTATCTCAAAGGGCACAGCTGTTCTCCAGCAGCTTCCCTCAGCACCAGTTGCCCAGTTTCCTTCTCTTAAGTTGCAAGAAAGGCAGAGAAATTTTGCAATCACTGACGACCTGTTTGGAGCTCTCCTTTCGAGAGGCATTGAGATGACAAGGTGAGACGTTCTTCACTGGGACTGCTACGATTTATCCTGAGCCGTGAAAGCTGTAGAGGTGAAATAGCAACACGAACGAGGCTTATATACCACTTCAGTTCTTCAAATAGTCTTGGAAAAGAAGGAGCAGCTTGGGAAGGCACAGATTTGCTCTTCAGAGCCAGAGCAAGTCATCTCAGTGCAGATGGAAGGAGGGAGGAGGGTGGCACATTGATAGTCCTCACAGTGTTTATCCAGACTACATCCAGGCAGATGTTTTCTGAACCCCCATGGGACTGAACTCTTTAAAGCTACTTTTACACTGAGCAGCAGCTGGATTTTTTCATGTCCAGAGAAGGGAGCAGAGCTTGTGAAGGGTCTGGAGCACAAGGCTGATGAGAAGCAGCTGATGAAACTGTGGATATTTAGCCAGGATTAAAAGAGACTCAAGGGGAACCCTATTGCTCACTACAGCTCCCTGACAGGAGGCTGCAGCCAGGTGAGGGTCAGTCTGTTTTCCCAGGCAGCAAGTGACAGGATGAGAGGAAATGGCTCCAAGTTGCTCCAGAGGAGGTTTAGATTGAATATTAGGAAAAATCTCTTCACTGAAAGGGCTGTCAGGCACTGGAAGAGGCTGGCCAGGGCAGTGGTTGGACTCACCATCCCTGGAAATGTTCAAAAGATGTTTGGCTGTGGCATTGGGGTCATGGTTCAGTGGTGAACACGGTGGTTCTGGGTTGGTGGTTGGACTCAATGATCTTAGAGGTCTTTTCCAACTTCAGTGATGCTGTGATTTTGTGTGAGCCCTGCAGCCCCCAGGAGCCAGGCTGGGTGACCCTGCTGACCTCTGAGTGGGCTGGGACACCCACCCAGGGTAAATTCTGTGAGAGGGGCACAGGGCATAGTCAAGCTGTCCCCAGCATGAAGAGATTGTCTCCAGCACTGAGATGCACAAGAGGCAGGACCCTGGAAAACCTTGGCCTGGACACCTGGAAATCAAACTTCAAATCCAGCATCAGACCTCGGTGCAGTGCAGAGGTTTGAAGCATGTAACCACGGACAAACCTTCTGCACCCCAATAAATATCACTTTTAAATCATCTTTAAACAATGCAGCAGCCAATGCTCACACACAGCAGCCCCTGCACGCAGGACTGCAGCAGGGAGGGGCTGTCCTGCTCTCCCTTTAAATGCTTCCTATCAATCTGCTTTTCTGAAAAACACTCCGAAATAGCTTCTGGTACCCAGATGAAAGTTTTTCTGTGTAATACACTACCCTCTGCTGCTCACACGGGCTAATTACAATGCAGTGCTGGAATTCCTGTGCTGCTGAGCTCTGTGGGGGAGACCTGGTGCTTGGTGTTAATCCTGACATTAATCCTAAACTCACAAAGGGCGGGAGTTATTAATTGTTACCATCAAAAGGATGTGGTGGCTTGTCTGCTCGTGATAACTGGATTTATTTGGAAGGCATATCTGGATTCTGTCTGAACTTTGAGACTTTTTCCTTGCATCTGCACTGAACCAGAATTTGTTCTGTGCAGATATTAAGGCCAGAGACTTTCTGCATCAGAATTTACTGGGAGGTTCGTGGAGCCACAAACATCAATACCTGATAATTGTGTTTCCAAGGTGGATGTTCTGTCAGTCCATTCCTTCTGATTCAGCACAGGACGTGAAGCACATCACATCAACTATCAAAAAACAGCTTTATTCCAGAAAATAATAAAGTGATGATAATTTAAGGACAACTGGCAACTGGCAGTTCTGGATCACACCCTCATATATTTATTTGATTTAATTTGTCCACAGAGAGGCACATAGACTCATTTATTCCAGATCCCTTCCTGCTTCCTCTCAGTGCCTGGCACAGGCTGGAACCTTTGCTGCCTGCACCCTCACATGAGGGTGAGCCAAAGAAAAGAGAAATGTGGGATCACTGCACCTTCTCAGGGATGAAGGAGAGCTCCTGTGCACATCTCCTCTGTTAGAACCTGCAGAGCATTCCACTTCAGCCTCCTCTCACCTGAAAATGTCCCAGTCAGAGCAGCTGCATGCAAATGGATGTTTCTGTGGAAGTTAATTGCTGGAATTGCTTCTCCATTTTCACTGCCTAAACCAAACAGCACCAAATTCTCCTGCCTCTTGAGAGTCACCCACAAGCTTTTGACAGGGATGGGAGGAGTGAAAAATAATCCCCAAATCTGAGCCTAGTCTTCCTGCAAGGCTTGGACTGACAGTACAGAGCATGAAATCAATGTACCAAGATCTTTGGACTGCTCAGTGCCTCTGCAGTCATTGCTCCCAGCTGCTCTGGGATGGATCATACACAGAGACCGAGGCAACTTGCTTAGTTCAATACAGTGAGAAATTCTTTAGAAGATATTTCTGGTTTTCAGACCCATAAAACCTCGATGACTGACTTTCTTATTGCTTTACCTCCTGCCACAGACCCAGAACCTATTCCCAATGTTTACTGGCACTGCTTTACTGGAAGCAGAAAGATAACTCTTGATGGACTAAACAGCCATGCCAGAAGGTGAGACATACTTACACCTCTCCTCCTCTAAGGATCCTCAAAAGTTTCCGTAGAAGCACAGATTCTGCAGAAGAAGGAGTTGAAGGAGGAGGACTTTCAGCTCAACTCCTTATTGCAGCCACCCTTAGTTAGACCCATCTCTGAAAATCTTCAGTGAGATGTGATTAACCCAATGCTCTGGGCAGAGTCCCCTTGAAGGCTAATGAGTTTTAAATGCATAGGCAGTGGGAATTTATTCTGCTTGCAAAGCCAGGTGCCTGCATAAGTCTTGGTTGATTCAGGACTGTGCTCACAAGAATAAAAGCAACTGAACCCACTACACTTTGTGTGACCCTGCTCAGAAGAACTCCTGAGGATTTTTCTTCTAAATGTCCTGAGTTGGGCTGTAATCAACTTTCATTCCTTCCAACCCTTTCATCCTGATTTCTGCACAACAGCCCAACATCTTGCAAATAACAATGTGAATAGAAACTGTAAAGGCCCTCGTGAGCTGAGTGTCTGGTATTTATTACTTGTGGGAATTGATTTCTTCTTAGTGCAATATTGACCGTTTTAGGAGAATTTTTTTGTTGCAAGAGGCAGGAAAAATTGCAAGTTGGTCTCTCATTGGTTCTAGTGCCATTCTTCTACTCAACTATGTCTTTGTCTCACAAGATACCATTGCCTAATGCATGCAGAAAAAGCAGGCAAAAATATTTCTTTTAATTGAATGAACAGGAAGAAGATGATCTGACCCCTGAGCCCTCACATGGGAGGCATGAGATATTTGCCATGATGAGGACCAAAAGCATTCAGCCCACAACTGAAATGGCTCTTGAAATGTCTTAAAATGCAGCAGGACATGGTGCAAGGTCAGGCTCTCTTGTGGATTTGACCCTAGGGCAGTGTAATTCTGTGTGGATTTGCCCAGGAATATTCAAAGTCCTCACATTGCCTTTTTTCTTCCATTCTGGAGACTAGGAATGAGTTCCCATCTCTACCTGGACACTTCTTATGCCTTTTGGGTATCATTCCTACTCAATTTTTGGGTTAAAATTTAATGGCAAGACACATGCAAACAGCCAGCAAGCTTTGCCTCCTTAGGAAGTCAGGCTAAATATTCAATTAACAAACCAAACAGAGTCAAGCTCTACCTTGAAACTTCAGTAACTTATTAGCTTTGCCTTTGCAGGTGCTGAAGACAACAAAATTCCCAACATTGAAGCCCTAGTCAGATACTGAAAAGCAGCCAAGCTCCTAAGGCTGGGGCACTGGAAATAATCTGTTTCCCTGCCAAAACCAGAAGAATGTTAGCAACCAATTTAAGTTTCAAGGCAAGCTGCTTTCGTGTGCCTTGTTCATTTTTTTATCTTTGCCGGATAGGTTTTTGCTTCCTCTCGGTCCTCAGCTTGTACAAGGCTGCCAAGGAGGAGAATGATGTGGTGTGGGGAGGAACTGGAAGGAGTCTCAGACAGAATAAAAGTGCTTGTTTTACAGGCAGAGACAGAGAGGCTGAATCAGGTCCACGCTGCCAGACCACAACAGTCAAATGCACACTAAGATGACACCGTAAAGAAAGTCATCAGCCCACCTAATCCAGGGACAAGCCACAACATAAACCAGGCTGCTCAGGCTCACTGCTGATGCTGTAGTGATTGTGCCTTGTGGTTGCACTGCCTGAGAAGAATCTCAGATTTAACTGTGCCAGCTCTGCCACCCTCGGCCATCTGAGCCGCAGGTTCACGCGCTTGAAAATCCCTCTGTAAAGGGAAAAACAAGGTGCCAGCTCTCAGCAGACCACCCTGCAAAGGGCCAAGGAATCAGCCTGCCATAGCAATGATTGCCCTTCTAATAACCTCCTGTTTTAGGAGAAGCTCAGACTGTTGCAGCCATTTACCCTGGTGAGAGTCCTGGAAGGTTGACAGTCCTTCCCACTCCCCGTGAAACCCTTTAGCTCAGTCCCAGAGTGTGATTACTCAAGTCCTTCTGTAAGCCCCTATAATTCAGGGGCTGCTGCTTCTCCTCATGGATCGGCTGCTGACTGATTCTGCACTCATCTATCTGTGCAGGCTTCAGCCACTTCAGCAAAGCTCTTTGGAAAAAAGTACATCCTTAGAGTGATTAAAAGGTAAATCATTAGTCATTTACTAATGATTCTAACTTCAGCTCCCAGAATATTTCTGGGTTTTTGACTAATGACTGAATTTCAGTTGGAGGATTAATTCTAGAGACGTGTGTCCATGCATTTCCCCCTTCCTTCCACCAGAGTTTTTGAATCCTCCTGGATCTCAAAACCTAGATGATGATTTCCCTCCCATCCGAGTAGAGCACATCTCAGGACTAAGATATGAGAGCTATCCAAAAAGTTAGAAGGAACAAGGCTGGAAACACCCAGGCTCTCAAGGCCACCAAGTCTCTGCGCAGAGGGTGAGGACACTGCTCTCTTTTCTGTGGTGACAGGGACAGGACTGAGGGAATGGCTTGAAGTTGTGTCAGGGGAGGTTTAGGTTGGATATCAGGAAAAGCTTCTTCCCCCAGAGGGTGACTGGGCACTGAACAGGCTCTCCAGGGCAGTGGGCACAGCACCAAGGCTGACAGAGCTCAAGGAGTGTTTGGACAATGCTCTCAGGCTCAGGGTGTGACTCCAGTGCAGGGGATGGCTGTGAGCAAAGGGCTCAGGTGCACCAGGTCACAGCCACCTGTGGTGGTTTCAGAAGGTATCACTCCACAGCTCTCTGTTCCTCTGCCAAAGGGATGGGGTGCACGGCCAGCAGCAGCAATGTTTTGGGACATCTGCTTTAGGACACAGCTCACCTGTTTTGCACACACACTCCATCATCAGGCCAAGTAACTGTTTGAAAATCTGACCAGCTCCTGCAGACCAGTTTCTATCCATGGAAATTTGCCATCTTGGGGCTTTTGTTTAGTTTTGGGTTTTTGGCAGTGGTGATGTTTTGTTGGGTTTCCCTGCCCCCAGAGAAGTAATTCTAGCTGGGATGGTATTTCTCAAAAATTCACCATTATTTCCAGCTGTGCAATCTGTGAACATGTCGTGGTACTTCAATACTAGCATATGCCTGTGTAACATTTCTAATGAATATTAAATGTTTGGGTGTTGTTTATTTACAGAGCTCCAGAGCACGATGACAGACCCATTTAACCACAGAACCACCAGTCGGCAAGAAAATTCTTCATAATTAAAAGCCTTTTCCCCATCCAAACACCTGTTTCTCATCCTTTAATTTGTATCTCCATGCCAAGCACTGTCATGCTGAAATTCAGAAGTACAGCACTACACAATCACCTCTTCACTGGTCCTGTGGAAGCAGCTCCCTGTCTCAAAGGTCATCTTGGAGAAATAAAAAAAGGTCATGTGTCGTGGAGGGAGAAGCAGGTGATCTGCAAGATCTGATGGCAGGGATGATGCCTTACATTTTAGCTTTTATATTTTTCAAGTTCTGCATTCCCAGTGTGTAACTCTGCAGTGTCCTGTAGCCTGTGAGCTGCTGCTCTCTCATGCTGAGACAGACAGAACAAAGCCTCTCCAGGCTGCTCTCCAAGGACACCCAGCCCGGCCTAGGCCCAAAATGTGTAACCCAGCATCTTGAGAAGGGGGGCAAGCTGAGGGGAAATTACATCATTAGCTAAAGTTTAATTGGTGAAATTGGGTTGAGATGCAAATGGAGCAAAGCTATAAAAGTGTGAAGAACTCGTGACTCGGGGTCCATCTTGGGTGTAGCCTTTGGCCTGCCCAGGGTGTGCCTCTGAAGGCCTTTCTAATAAATATCCACCTTTATTCCCTTACTCCTGTCTAGTCTCTGTTTCTAGGTTGGCCTCTTTAGGCATCAGGGAAAGGCCACTGCAGTGAGAGTTTAAGAGGTTCCACAGACCGAATCTTCACACTCTGCTAAGATCCCTTTAGAGCACGAAGCCACGTGCACGCCACTGAGAGCAGCACGCAGCTTTCCAAGATCCCAAGGACAGCCAGCAGCTCACAGATCTTGATTCAGGTTCTGATGCTTTGTACATCTCCAGCCAAACTGCATTTGGGAGAAAAGCTTCCCCTTGCTGCAGTACTGACTGCAACATCCTTATCCACAGCAATTAACCTCCTGGTGTTCCTTCATCCCTCACTGCATCACTCCAGTGACAACTCCAGAAGGTGACTTAAACTTCAAGGGACTTGCCATAATCTTGCCCACAGGGAACAGGGCTGGTGATGCCTCAAAATACTTGCTCAAGTAGTAGCTGTGAGGTTATCACAGCTTCAACAGGTACAAAGCTTTAGACACTGACTTCACAGACTCATATGCATATTAGTTCCAGATTTTCTATGCATTAAGTTAGGCCATGAAAGTATTTAGATCCCAAAGTAGAATCACCACAGCCACTGAAAAGTACTTGAGCATTGATAATTAGCAGGGAATTTGCAAATTCTCTTGTAGCTGATGTCTTGGGCAAGTCTACAGGAGCTGTCTGGAATTTTCCACGTGTAAGGACCACAGACTCAAAGCTTTTCCCTTTCATACAACAGCTTTTGCCACCACTCTTCTCTGTGATCAGCAGCTACAGGAGCCACAGACCCCTGGTTCACATTCTGTGATCCATATTTCTATCATGCTGAAATCAGAGTTATTATAAACACCATGGGACTTCTCAGGCTGTAAAGGACATTTCTAATTCCTGTTTGCAAGATGAAGAGGCGAGACTCAGCAAATAGAGTTAAGGTGCTAAGGTCAAGTCATACACATTTCTTCCTGTACAGATTTATACTGGAAATGAGGTGTGTCCAGATAAGAGAAAACCAGCCTAGTAGAGCCAGTGAAGAAAAAAACTAAGTTTGATTTTAGACCTCTGTGTGTGGACTTCTCCTGTATTCAGCTTGACTCTGTGGCGTAAAAGCACCTTGAAGTGATGGGGTAACAACATTTCTGCCAAGGGAAGCTGCTGTTTGTGAGGTTTTTTTTCCTGACTCCTTCAGATTTTACAACATTTTTCAGAGCCTGGAAACAGCTGAAGTGCTGTCGTTAGCAGTAAGCAGCCAAAGAAAAGGAAGGAGAAAAAAATTGAGCCATTCTTCCAACCATATGTCTGTTCCCCAGGTCTGTCTTGAGAGTGCAATTACCAATAGATAATCACTCAATTTAGAAATGTTAGACCCTGTAGGCAGCTTTCATGACTGAACACAAGGGATCTGCAGTATTAAATAGTTACTCTGCCTCAAGAGATAATTCTCAGTAACACTTAGTGGGTCAGAAATCATGACTGCAATCGAATTCAGTTTTTACATCTTAGTCCAATAAAAATATATCAGGTGCAGTTTAGAAAAGGAATAAGAAACTTGCATACAAGCAAACATAAACCAGGAATTTTCCCTTCACATCCCCCTGCCCATCTTTTTTTATGTTTGCTCTGCATTAGAGAAACAGGGGGCTGGGACCTTTTGCCTCTTTGCTGTGTTGACTTCATTGCAAGGTGGGTCCTCCTCACAGCTCAACCAGATCCATGAGCAGAGGAGAGGGGGAAAGATGTTCAACCTTCCCCCTTGGAAGCTTTCCCTATCCACAGATGTGTCCTGCTTCTTCCCAGGTACCTCCTTCCTGCCTCTTGGATGGAGTTGCTGCAGCTGGGATGGAGCTACAGGGACATTGCTGGGGAGCCCTGGCAGCAGGTGCAGAGGGGAGGAAAGGCCCAAGGCTGGCCCTGCAGCTGAGCCCAGAAAGCTCGTGGCACAGATGACTTTCCTATTGAGGCATTCCAGATGGGGAGGTTCCAGTTCCCAGTCTGCTGAGACAGAGCAGATCATGACCAAGAGCAAATCTGTTTCTTGTCCCACTGCTCTGTGCCTTTGTACCACAGGACTCTGGAGCAGGGCCAGCACCAGCACTGGCTGTCTGAGCCACCACAAGGAGACCTTGCCACCAATTTATACCTTCAAGCCCCACTCAACACCAGCTCAGTGACCCTCTCCAGTAAGGGCCAGCAGGATGGATTTTTCCAAAGTGCTGAAAAACACTTCTGCAAACCACTTTGATTTCCTGAGATAGAAAGACACATAACTGCAAGGGAGAGCAGTTTCCCTTGCCCCCATCGAGGCAGCTTTATTTGTGTTCTGGATAGATCTGTGACAGTGCTCCTGACTAATGCACAAAGCACTCAGTGACCAGAGAGGGAGGTGCCAGGGTACAAGACTAAAACCCCAAGTGTCCACTTGAACAAGTGACACTGCCACCCCAGAGCCATCATTCCTGCTGCTCCTGAGAATGAAAGGGGGCTGGCTCCAAGCAGCACAAAGAGAGCAAGGGCCTGCTCCCAAGAACCATAAAAAAAATCCCCCCTCAGCCTCCCACCAAGAGCCCTGTGAAATTCAGGTGAAAGCCCTTAGGCTCGGAAAGGAAAGGCAGAGTTGGGTAAATCTTGGGAATACCAAGGACCATTCCTGGGATAATCCCACCTTGATCTTACAGACATCCAACTTGTTTTGGCCCAGATAAATCCCACTGAAGCACGCACACTGGCACCCTGAGAGCTGAACAATTTGAGATTACACACACATTTCTCCTGCCCTGTACCCTCCATCTCCTTCCAAAAGCCAAAGCAGATGGATCAATTTCAAGACTGATGTGGTGCAATACATCTAAAGGTTGGTTTGTTTCCTGCCTGGGAGGAAACAAACTTTCCTTTGAGGAATTTTATCAGGAGTTAGATGAGAAGCAAGCTTGGGTGATCAGTGTGGATAGAGATGTACAAATGACTTACCTTCAACAAATGTTATTTGGGCTTCTTTTGATAAGGCAATAGGGTAATGTGGTGGTTTTGTTTGCATCTTTTACTTTTTGTGAGATAAGGATTAGAAGAAAGGGCAAACCAGGCTCAAAACTTTAAAGAATACAAAGAAGTTTATTACTAACAGAATTAAAGGTAATAAAAGAATGATAAAGATTACAACAAACTCTCCATTTTTCTCTTCAGCACCTCTCCTCCCAGCACCTCTCCCCCCAGCACCTTCCCTTAATAATTTCCATACTTGCACAANCGGCCCGGCAGGGCCCGGCGGGCCCGGCCCCGCCACCCCTCCTGGCTCAGGGACCGGAAAAGAAGAGAGCCTTTCCCCTCACCAGTGCTTTTTATATGCAAAATCGTGAGAAGCGATTAGTCTAAAACCTTGTCCATCAACTCAGTCCCTTCAAACCACCACGGGTAAAAAGCCTTGAGATGTATTCATTGGTTAAGTTGGGAATAAGTTTTTATCACAGAAGCTATTTGACATCTACAATTCTTGGTTTGTTCACAAGACAACCACTTTCAACTTGACATAGTTAGAAATCAATGAGCAAGGTTAAAAATTACATTATAACTCAACGTTTTTGTGCCCTAAATGCAACTGTAGTTATGCTAAATCAATGGAATATGGTAGCCTGAATTTACTGCCAAGTCCCAGCAAGAGTGGTTAATTCATGGATATTGCTCTACCTGGTTTAGAGGTAAAAGGGTTGTTAAGAACAACCCTCTGGAGCTGTTCCCCCACGGCTGTCATTCATCTTCCATCCAGCCTGCCAGGCTTCTGGGTGTGCTGAAAGAGACTTTGATTTGAGCAATAAAAATAGGTAGCTCGAATTTTGCTTATTTTGTTGCTGTGCAAGCACAGCTCCCCTGAAATTATTCCGTGTGTTTCAAAGCTATCAGCTTGGCAAACATGTCTTTAACTTCATGAAGGAAGTGGAACTGACTTGCTTCTCTAAAAAGCAGCACTCACTTCATTTTTTAACTTTTTATTACTGTTTATACAAAAGTCATTCATAATAATTACAGTTAATACACGTGCAACCAGTTTTGCAAGCACTTTACATTTACAGCTGCCTTGCTTCTTGTTCCTTGGTAAAAGTATCTCCCCCAGGTCCCTGGATTTGGAAAGCATCTATCATTTGTGTCACTGGGTTAAGGAACATGGGGAAAAGCAGCAAGTCAGACACCTCGAGCTCATCAACATCATGTGCCTTGAATGTGGTTTAAGTATGATATAAACCCACCTCAAAGGCAAATCATGATGATAATTTGTTGTTGGTTGGTTTTTTTTTCCTTAAACCTAATTTGAAATTACTCATTTGAGTTACACAAGGAGAAAAATAAAATCTCTGTTTTCTCAACTACCATCCCTGTGCCCTTTGGAAGGGAGATTTTCCAGCATGCTTGTGCAGATCAGTGAGATCTGTATGCAGCTGCATGTTAAAAGAGGAGTGGGTTTCTGCTTCTCTGATGCTTTCCGTTAAAATCTCGCTTTGGGTTTTTGTGAAGGCCTTGCCATGTTGACTCTTGTGGAATAGCTGAGAAAATTTCTCTCTGAAATTAACTTTATATGAAAGATTACATGGCTCCACTGCTGTCTGAAGTGAGGGTGACTGGATTATGCATCGGTTTGTTTCTGCTAGAAAACAGGTTTTTGTCAAAAGGAATTTATATTCTACAATAAAATCTTTTTTGGCAGTCACCTTTAAATCCTTTTTCAGCAGGAAAATTTCAAATAAAGGAAATATTTGAATCTACTTTGCTTTTCAAAGAACAGATTGCAGAGTGAAAGCAGAAGTGGAATGGAAACCAACTTTTTTAACATAAAAGTGCAGGTACATGTTCTTTTATTTTATTTTCCTCGGAGGGTTAGAAAATAAATAGCTGTATAATAAAATGAATTAAAGGAACATCAGTAGGGTGCCTGACATGTTTCTTTAAAAGAAAAATGAACTATTGTTGTGTGTAGACCTGCATTTATAGATTTTTCTTTTTCTTTTTTTTTTTTTTTGTTATGGTCATTTATTTTGAGAGAGAGGAGGGTTATTTGTATGGTTATGGCTTCTTACCAGGATTATGGTTCCCCATAAGATGGTACTGCTCCATCATACAAGGCTCTGAATTATTTCAATAGGCTTTGATATAACTTTGAATTTCACGGGAAGGGGCAGGGGAAGCGGGAATAGAAAACTTCAGCTGACTTTTTTTTCCCCTTTCAGCCCTCAGTTCCTGCTCACACATGTTTATAGCCACTTCCAAGGATGATAACTTCTTTGAAAGGGTTGCAATTTGAGCATTTTTATACACCCCAGGTGTATTGCATCTATATAACTCTTATTACCATATAACTCTTTCTAACTATAAAACTCCTTTAGGGAACATAATATTGTTTGCATTAACTCAGGAGCTCAGAGCCAGCCAGCAGGAGCTGGGGCACCTTGTGCAGGGCACTGCACATGTCCACATCCTTCACTCCAGGATGAAACAGGCCCACGAGCCCTTTCTATTCCTCATAATGGCCAAATAGATTATAAAAACATTTCTCCGCAGGAGTGGCTCTGAAGATAAGAAATGTTCATCAGGATTCAACGGGAGTGATTTTAATTTCAACCAGAGCTATCTCTAACTTTGCTATTGTGCACCTGATACCTTCTCACGCTCAGCTTCGAGGGGAATAACAAAATTCCTGGCAGTGGAAAAACCAATAGCAGGAGATGAGAGACCGAAACCTCCTGGCACAGACGAATGTTTATAGCTGCCACGTGAACATCTATTTTCTTGGATTACACCAGAAGATGTGATAACAACACTGAAGGAAATTACTTTATGAATTTAATGCTCATATATTTCCTGTAGTGATTTCATTCATCTAGGTTTGGTGGCATTTAATGTGGATGGTAAGCTCTGTTCTATCACTATTCTTATTACAGCTAATAATCATCACCATTGTTATTATAATTAATTGCCAATTTCCTCCTGAAAATCTTCTGCGAGAACAACTGGGGAAAGATACAATAACAATAGAAATACAGAGGCATTTAGGAATTGCTTAAGCAGTCCAACTGCCTAAGATCTCGTGCTAAGGACTTCCTACAGCTAAAATATGTCTCTGACACACTTAATGGCTTTCTGCTCAGCACCAAAGGGATGAGATTACACTCAAATTAGGAATTTGAGTCCTTTTTCAAAAGGGCACATAGCGAAAGAGCCTGTCTCAAGTGCCTTGAAAGCCTCTCAAAGCTGCTCCGGTGGGGAAGAGAGGACTTGGCTGAGATGAAACAGAAGCTGATTTTGTGAGCACTGGGCACAGATTTTTGTGGGTCTATCTGCTGCACCTTTAACAGTGTGGTAAGTGAAGTGCAGACCCCCCTCACCTGGAGTACAAAAGATGAAGAGACACACACAGGCACAATTTAACATCCCAGAGTGGTACCTTGGTCCATCTGGGATGCACTGGGGCATGAGAGAGCCTCCTGGAGTGGGCACAAACCACACGGGACCTATGGAACTCCACACCCTTCTGTCTAATTTGGGCATTTGGGACATCTCAGGCAGCACCTGGTCTCTCCTTTAAAGTCTGTGTACCCTTCAGGGAGACTTCCTTGATCAATATCTCCTCAATCCATGCCACAGCCAGATCCATCTCTCTCCCAGTTCTGTATCTGTAATCCCCACACTCAGCACAAGCAAATAACACAGCACAGGACATTAACCAGGGTCAAATCATCTCCCATATTGGTATCTGTTGTTTTCATCACTAGACAAACAAAAAAAGTGATATCAACTAGAAATAATCTCTTTTAAAACATTATGCTGAGAGGCGTCTTTGAAGAGGTCTGGAGACCACAAGCAGTCTCAAAATTCAGTAAAATCAATGAGTTCTTCAAATGTTCTCCTCTTAATTGAAAAAGTCAATTAAGCTCCCTTTCCACCTAAAGACACTGTGGAATTGGGGTTGTGTTTAACCTGATCCATCCCATGATAGAGCAGGAAACTGCAGCACCACAGGGGAGCAAACACTTGGAGTAGGTGGTCTCACTGCCAAGAAAAGAAAAAATCTTGAAAGAATGAGACACAAGGTCCCAAGGAAGCGATTTTGAGTTTAATACATGAAGAAGCAGCAGGAAGGGCTCTGGTTATTGTCTGGCTACCAGCAGGTCAGGCTGGGCAACCCAAATTAGATATCAGAGAGAAGTCACAGACAGAGTCCGGGCCCCCCAAATGCTGCACTGAGTTCACCAGGACACAGCCAGATGTCCCTGTGTTTTCAGGTACAGGGAAAGCACCATTCAGCACTTGGGAGAGGAGTCCCTGCCTAGGAATGGTTCCCCTGTGCCCGTGTCTTTCCTCCTCCAGCAGTGCTTCAGTCCCATCACCACCTTGCCTGGCTCCCAGGGCACCCTCCCAGCCTCACCCATGACCTTCCTCAGCTGCCTTTCCTCCCACCTCAGTGGCTGTGTGCTCTGAGACAGGAGCACATTCCAGACATGCTTCTGGGGAGACTGAATTACTGTGACTTTACTCCAGGAGCACACAGACACCCTGCAGGATTTACAGCCCCATTTCTCAAGGCACCACATGGATGGGTTTGAAGAGACAGTCCCTTTCCTGAGCTGGGTATCAATGAAGCAAAAAAAAAAAAAAAAAAAAANTCTTCTCTAAATCTTTCCACAATAAACCGAAACCGAAATCAAAACCAAACCCAAACAAACAAACAAACAAACAAACAAAAAAAAAAAGAGAAAAAAAACCCCAAAAAACAAAACAGACAAACAAACAAAAAAACCCCACACCAAAACAAAACAACCAAAAAAACCAACCTAGGAAATTTATTATAGTTACTCAGCAGCAGAGTAAGGAAAAAAAAATGCCAGTCCCAAGCTTGGTGTTCTGCCCAGACCATTTTACCATTCCTCTCCTTTAATACATTTAACTTTCGCTTTTGCTGGCATTTTGTTGAAACAAACTTTATGGTCCATAACATCAACGGCACTAAAATACAACAATTAATCACAGTTAGCCGCCAAGCTTCCACTGAGTTCAAGCATTTAAGTCACAATTAGCAGACACAATATTTCAGCATCTCAGTTTAGTCAAAACATGGAAATGCTGAACCATATTTGATCTATGACATTGGCAGAGATGCAACCAGCCCATTATTGTACAGCTGTATTCATCATAATTTATCTGGTCTCTATCAAACTCTGCTGTGTTCACCAGGCCATGAAGGGAAGGACTGTAAGTTATCCTTGGACCTGCAGAGATGATGGTTAAAGCCTCGTTTGCCCAGCAGATTTTACTGTCCTGTTCCACACATGCACAGCCAGTAAAGTTCCCAAGAATAAGCACTTTAGGACCAAAAAGATCAATTTTTGCAGTAACAGGCTCCAGTAGTGCCAGACCAGCTATACATTCAGCTCCCAAAGATGCTGCCAAAGCAACAGCAACCAGCTCCAGAGCAAGGAGGGGTTCACCCACAGCTTTCTTACAGGGGAAACATTGCTCTGCTATTTACACTGTTCTTCACTAGCAGAGCAAACAGCCACCAAACACCAAAACAAAAGAGGAGAAAAAAAATACCTTTAACTGTCAGGGAGAACTCTTTCTTCACTTACCTCAGTCCCTGCAAGGCCAATGCAGCATTTCAGAGAGGGGCTGCAAGGGGACAGGGAAGATATTTGGGAATGTCAGTGGGTGGTGGAGCAACTGCTGAGGGCTCAGACTCAAATCAGCTCACCAGCAAATCAGAACTCGTTCAAAATCAGATGCAGGTGCAGCTGAAAGACTGGCACAGGTGAAGCAGACAGGGCTAAATCTGCCCATTCAGATGCAGATCCTGCTGGAGCTTCCAGCCTGAAGGATACTACTGGAATTACAGAAGTTACACACTTGACATGGCAATCAAGAAAAAGGGATCTATGGTCTGACTATTCTCATGAAGTACAACTCATGAAAAGAAGAATTTTCCCTCTCCCTCAAAAGAAACCCACAAAGAAATAGAAAAAAAACAAAACAAAACAAAACAAAACAAAACAAAAAAAAAAAAAAAAAAAAAAAAAAAAAAAAAAAAAAAAAAAAAAAAAAAAAAAAAAAAAAAAAAAAAAAAAAAAAAAAAAAAAAAAAAAAAAAACCAAACCTTAATGGTTGAAAGGAGAAAATCAGAAAGGCAAATTAAGAAATTAAAATTTTTTTTTAAAGACTGGTTCATTGTCTGGCAGCCACTGATGAATAACAGGGCAGAGGAACAAGAGGAAAAATTTACCCCAAAGCATCCCTGAGAACGCACCCAGCGAGGCTGAAATGTTGCTTACAAGTGAGCTGCCCTTGGAGGCTCATCACTGCACAGAGCAGATCCTGCAGGGCAAATTTATCCACCTCATCTCCCCATCCTCACGGGCTGAGCCTTCCCACTCCTCTGTCCTTGAGGTGTGAGCAAGGCCGAGGACAAGAGGCAAAGCCAGGACTGCTGGGTCTCTCTTCCCCTCGGTGCCCCACGATCCAGCCCAAAGAGGCAGCACAGCCCCGTGCTTGGTTACCCCAGGGGGGCTGCCCAGCCAAGCACCCCCATCCCCCTGCACCCACCTCCTGAATGGAACACAGATCTCAAATCCAAGCCATCCATCCCTTCGTATGGCCGTGGTGCTCCAGACGTTTGCTTCTGGTGTGGGCCAGCCCTGCCCCTGTGCCATGCTGAGCAGGAAGGTGCCTGCAGCCCAGCCCAGACTGCTCCATACCCATCAACACCTCTGCCCTCCCTTGCTGGGCACGAGCCATCTGGACTCTGACACCTTCACAGCGTTGATATGGATGTCTCCGAGCTCTCAGAGCGACGGATGCCCAGCCCAAGTCTCCACATGTCACCAAAATGTTCTGCTTTCCCCACTTTCCTGGGTTTAAGTCTTGTAAAGAGGTTGCACAGAGCCTATTTCTGGCTTGGCAAAGGTGTGCTCATCTCCAGGGTGGACTCTTTTAACCAATTGTGCTTAAGATGATTTATTTGCTTCCAAGAGCCAAAGTCAAACCACATCACTGGGTTATTTTTGTATTATTATTCATGAAGCTCATTCAAAGCTCGATTCAAAGGGCATCCATACACAGTTGGGGAAGAGCTGGGACCCCCACTGTAATAAATGAGTCATTTCTCAGTGGAGAAGGAAAAACCATGTCAGCAGGAACAATGCACATGGCAGAGCCTTGAGAGAAAAATAAAACAGGGTTAAAGGAATGGAAATACAAAGAAATCTTAAGGGAAACAGAGAGAAGAAAATATACAAGTGGGAAGAGTGTCAGATGGAGTTGTACAAGGAATTGCTCTCATGAAGCTTTCCAAAAGCTCCAGAGCTTCAGAATGAGAGAAAATCATTCAGTTTGTAGAACTACTTTGCACCTCCCTTCCCACCAAGCTTACTTCTCAAACTAGATGTCCAGGTGCAGAAGAGATGGTGCAAGGACTCCCAGACTGAATCAGCCTTGTAGACTTCAATCCATTAATAAACTTACCCAGTCAGGGAATTATTTTCTAGAAGGTGCTTGGCTCAGAGCAGACTGGATGGCAGGGGAAGGCCAGTCCTCAAACCTACTATCATTGTTCTCCAAGGAGAGAGCAAGCATCCAGGTAGGAGCATTCACAGTAATAGGGAAAGCAGGCAGGAATATTTTCGTACTCTTGCTGCACTGTCCATGACGCATTTTTGGTCCTTAAGGACAAAATTTTCTCTTGCACTGGGCAGCATCAGCCTTTCCTGAACTATCTGGAACTTCTGCCTGGTGTTTTGTTAGAAAAGTACAAAGTGGCCTTAACTTTGTGTGAGCTGAATCAGAGCTGGGCTATGTCAGTGTCTCTGCAGGGGAATTCAGGGGAATATCTGTTCTACAGGGGCTGCCAAATCAGAGCCAGCCCTACCAGCTCCAAGGATGAAGGTTGGTAACCTGCACAGCTGGCACTCTCACACTGCTGCTGCTGCTACACACAGAGGGAAAGATTTCTTCCCAGGATAGACCAAAGCTTCCTAGCTCAGGTGCCAAAGGTTCATCTGCCTCTCAGGCAGGGCTCAGCTGGAGGTGGTTCAGTTTCATTAAAATAACAAGGTGTTAAAACCACCACTGGCTCCAAGCCTGTTAAAAAATATTCCTGGTCTCACCTGTGTCAACCTGTGCAGCTGGCTCCTTCCCTGCCAGCTGTCCCCAGACCCAGGCAACTCTACCAGCCCTCCTGATGTCCCCTTCCCATGTGAGGACTACACTTTTGGTAAAAGTATCAGTTCTTTTAATTCACTGTGCTGTTCTCAAGAAAATCTCCTGGCTGATGATTTTCCAGGTACTTCTATGTTTGTTCTGAGGAGTTTGCCTTCATCACTTTAAAATGTGTTTCATTAGGAGGCTCCTTGCTCTCGTGTGGCTAGGAAAGCCTAAGTGACAGACTCACCTCTTACAGCATCATTTGTATGCATTTCTTTCAGCAGAAGTTTTTTTGTGAGACTGATTATTTTAATTTTCCTTCCCTGAGCTCTTCTTGTTGCTGAGGTTTTTCACAGAGCTGCCAAAAGTACCAAGAGAGGCTTTTCCCCTGCATGGTGGCTGATGCTGCAAAGTCCATCACTCCACGTGGGAAGCAGGAATGGTTCTATCTGGAGCAGGGAGCCCCATGGATCAGCACCTGGCTCCACAAATGAAGCAGTTTTGAATTGAATACCTCAGCTCTTTGCCATGATCATTGTTGTAATCCTTCACAATTACCTCCAAGAGGCACTTGCTCCCATTCAAATGAATAATCTCCTGCAGGGACTGCCAGGAACACGTGGAGGGAGGGGGAGAAAAGGAGGGATAAAAGAAGGATATAACTAAAAGGAAAGAGAATGCAGCAGATCTTCTGCTTCTTTGTCTCCCTCCTTCCCTTGTTTTTCCTCTCAGAATTATAATTATGGCTCAAAAAGTGTAGGTTGTTTACAGAAAATGCTGAAAGGGTTGCACCAGCAAAGGTGATGAGGGATCCCAGGAAGATGGAGTGTGGGATTGCTACTCATGGACTTGATGATGCTTGTGGGTCCCTTCCAACTCAGGATATTTTAGGAGTGGAGGACCCTTCAATGCCACAAAGCTGTGGTTTGTGCTACCTTCCACATCACACTGCTTCGTCTTCTTGCCCCTTCTTAAATCTTAATGCCAAACTGGACTGAAGCCTTTTAATATATCACTTATGTCTTCCTGAGGTTTGTAGATAAATGAAAGAGAAGCCAAGAAATTCACTGGACATATTTTGCCACATTCAGAGAGTCTAGGAAGCAAAGCTGATTGTGAAGCAGAAGCACAACTTTCATATTAACCATGATGGCCAAGAACAGTAGGATTTCCTTTTTCCTTTCCTTTCCTCTCCTCCTGAAGATGAGTCACCCCCCCTCTAGACCAGGCACTGAGTAAAGAAACCAAGCCCTACCAAAGTAAATAATTCAAGTAGACAAAATAATTCCATGTAGACAAAGAGCTTAAAACACCCAAACTCTGCTGGGGGCGCTGCAGAATCAGGCTGCAAACAGGAAACTGAAGTGTGGGATTACAGTGGGGATACAGAGCAAAAAGCAGCTTTATGTTCAAATAAAACATTTCTGAAAAATGATGCTGCTGCCCACCTGGGCTTGCTGCAGTGACCTCGTTGCTGACCCTGCTGTGAGCAGGACACTGAGCCAGAGGCCTCCTGAGGTCCCTTCCCCACTTGCATTATCCTGTGATCCCCCAGCCACTCACCTCCTGCCACCTGGGTTGTGTACTTAGCTTGAGTTTCCCTGAGGTGAAGTGTTCAAAGGCTTTGCTCAAAGCCCTTGCAGAGCAGTAATCCATGGTACAAATCACTGTTTTGCATGGTTTGCAGGCACACACCAAACCACGAACACATTAGGAGCGAGCCCTGGGATGATCTAACCAGGTCTGCAGGACAAAAATGACTTAACAGGTGTGTAGGTGTTGAAGGCCAGAAAGAACCATTATGGCCATTGAGTGTGACCTCCTGAACACACAGATAAAAGCATTTTAGCCAATGTTCTGCACCAAACACCTCTTTGCCATGACCACTTTGTCCATAAATGCAGAAGCATTGCAAACGCCTTCAGAACTGAGATACCTGAAGGTCTTAAGGCTGGATTTTACTTCTCCAGTCAGGAAAAGACACACATAAAACAAACAACTGAATAGGATAGAAATATTCCCTAATGGAATGCCAGCAAGCTGCTGCTCTCACCCTCTCTTTAATCACCTGGTTCTTTAATCTCTTTAATCTCCCTGGGAAGACTCCAGCCTGTGCAGTCCTTGAAAAATCTCCACAAACCTGAATTCTTGGGATACTCAGTGCTGGGTATTTCTCCAGCCACATGGGAACAGGGTGTTTTATCACAGAATCGTGGAATGGTTTGGGCTGGAAGAGACCTTAAAGAACACCTCATTCCAACCCTCCTGCCATGGGCAGGGACAACTCCCACTAGACCAGGTGACTTCAAGTTCTCATCCAGCCCTCGGATGAGACTTGAAGATCTGGCTGATCTTTAAGGTCCCTTCCAACCCAAACCATTCTCTGGTTCTGTGAACCACCTGGAAACCATCTCTTGCCACCTTGTAGCCCCCAGACCTGAGGCAGCTCGCTCACATCCATAGCAGAGGTATGGTCAGGAATGTAACTTTTCCATTTCTTCCTTGTTCAGATCCTCCCCGGAAGCTTTGGCCAGGTGGCTTAACAGCTTTGAAGATGGGAACCTGCTGCAAGGCAGAAGGGTCCTCAAAACTCCATCTCTAAAACCCCCAAAGAATTGTCTCCTTTCTTATGCCTTTGCAAAGGGAACTATTCAAAAGGACTTTATGGCTGTTCTGTCTCCAGAGGGTGCACAGTTCCCCTCCTTTCAGATTCTGAGCTCTCAGGTTGCTGGAAGGTCAGGTTTCCAGGCTTTTCTCCACAGCCTTGGGGTACAAGCTCCCAAAGTGCCCCTCCAAATGGAGACACGGCCACTGCAATGGGCTGACAGCCTCACAGGGACACTTCTGGATTCCAGCCTCTAGAGCTAGGCACTTATGGAGCAGAATTAAGTTACAAGGCACGCAACAAGAACTTGAGAGTTGGCAGCAGGGCTTTTGGTCTAAACTTTCAGCTGGGTTCCTCTAATCCAAACCGTCTTCAAGCTTCTGCATGACTGGCATCCAGGAGATCCTTAGAGTCAAGGGGAATTAAACAAACCCCAGCTCATTACAACTATCCTCTGAAAAAAAAAGAAACATAGTTTGAAGCTGTAAATCCCAGCACTCAGGCTCTAACAACATAAAAACAATCTATCCAGCAGAAGATGTTCTCCCCATCCTGCAAGCATTATTCACACATTAAATCAGAACTGACAAGGCAATCTTTTCAGCTGAGCTGTTCTCATCCTTCTTTTTTTATCATGATGAAATAATTCCCCTTTTTAACGACTTCCAAATGTTCCCACGGATGCATTATTGAAGTGACAATGCAGATTCCGAGAGGATGATGTGTTTGGGGTTTTTTTCAAAGCAGTAAATAGACAGGATGTTAATGAATTGGAGAAGTATTAAAAATTTGTTTTGCAAAAAGAAGTGCTTTTTAACTCTATAAACTGCTGCAACAACTATTGATTGTATTTCCACCACAACAAGGCAGGCAGGCAGGGGCTGATTTATGACAGCAACCCACCCTAACTATCTAACCAGATTTAATATAGTTGCCATCCCATGACACAATGATGTATACTTCAGTGGCAATCTAGAAAATAATTTGCAAGGAGTAGCAGCTCGTTCTTCAGGCATCAGCCATAAAGCTGTCACGGGAGGGTCCCCAGCCCTGTCTGTGGGACAGTGATGTAGTGAGGACAACTGCAAAGCCTCATGGGCTGCGGGGAGAATGGAGGATCTCAAATTTATGGACACGAGCGTTTTCAAGAGACTGTGTTGTTACTGGGTTTATTTAACCATAAACCAAAGGTAACAACATCTCCATAAGAATATGCAGTGTTTACCAAAACCTCACTCTTCACTGTCTGACAAAAAATGCAAAGGGCCCCTTACTGTGTAAGCTGACAATGTGGTGTTTAGTTATCTGGAGAGAGCTGGAAACAGCTTTCCATCTGGGAAACCAGAGACAAGGTTAAGGAGAGAAGAGGAGGGTGGAGTTCCTCAAGGAAGAACACCCGTGTCCACAGGCTGCTGGGACACAAAACATTGTGCAGGACATGACCTGAGGTACCTCCGCAGCTTTGCAGGTCCAGCCACCACCCTCACTCTTGGGCTGGCAGGGCTAGAAAGAAGCTCCAAATAGGTTGGAAATCAGGAAAAATCTTTTCACAGAAAAGGTGGTCAGTTATTAAAACAGGCTGCCGGGGCAGTGGTGGAATCACCATCCCTGGAAGTGTTCAAAAGCCATGTAGAGGCGATGCTCAGGGACATGGTTTAGTGGGGACCTGGCAGGGCTGGGTTAACACCTAGAATTGATGGCCCTGGAGGCCTTTTCCAACCTTAATGATTCTGTGATTCCCACTGGAGGAGAAGCCTGTTTTCTACCCAGTCCTCATTAAGTGCTTCACACAAGATAATTTCCACCATTCATCATAAGCAGAGCTAATAAATACCTTGACAAGCAATTTCTTTTCTGTGCTTCAGTGCAGGTTAAATGGTTGAGCAGTAAATACAGACAAGACCCCACCCCTCCACCATTCCCTTGCTGCCAGCTCTCTTCTGCCTCTGGCACTCTTCAACATCCCCATTTTATGGGGTTTGGGGATTTTCTGTCATTTTTGCCATTGCTGTATCAGCCCCATTCAGGGTACACTGGCTTCCCCACCAAATCTCAAAATCTGATCCACAGGATACACCCAGAGGTGCTCCAAGCAAACTTCGAGGTGGAAAGCAAAGAGGACAGGAGGACTGCAGGTGCTTCAGGCTGAGTGACTAACACCACAGCAGGTTTCCCTAGGGGAAAAAAAACCCCATGTTTGAAACCTCTAAGGATGCCTTATTTGCCAGCAGGAATAAAAAAATGAACAAACAACAATAACCCCTAAAGTTAACCACAGAAGACAGCCCCTGCTGGAAACAAGCTGAGCATATTTTCTTTAGTTGACTAATTCTTGTTTATTCTTTGAAGGCTGATGCTATAAAATTCACAATCCAATTACAATTTCCAGGCTGAAAGAATGGCTTCTAATTATATTGTTTTCCATCACTGCACGAAGGAGTGGATTAATGCTGTATGATTTCATTCCCTGTACAAAATCAGATCTCGGCGTTCTCAAGTGTTTTATAAAAGACACATTAAATAAATTATTAACTGTGTTTTTGCTACAGAAATGGGCTGTACCATAAATAGGACAAATTGAAAAATACAGATTTGCGGCTGTGTTTCAGTGCATCAGGAATGAGGATGACACAGCGCATACTGAGTAAAATGGTGCTAATTTAAAATTGAAAGGAAAGCTTAGGTGACTTTTAGAAGTGTGGGAGTAGCAACTTGACTTCCAACATGACTTTGGCCACTTGGCCAAGGGGAGGGAGGTTGCAGCTCTGGGCAGAGCCAGCCAAGCTGTCCTGCAGGTGTAGCTGTCTCTAAGTTTGGGTGTCTAAGTTTCTGCTATAACCAGGAGAGGTCAGTGATCAAACACATCCACGTGACTATTTCACAAGTTCTGCTGTCCTTGCCTTGTTTGGTGTGGGTTGTCCAAGCACTGGATTCCACCACAAGTCTAAACTTTGGGATATGGATATGGATCTTTCCCCAGATTCCATGTTTCGGGACAGGGCTGAGGCTCAGTCTAGGCTAGCATCTGTGAGCTTTGGCTGGATTTACATCCAAGTCATCTATACTCCGGGGAAGAAAAAAAATTTAGTGCCTGTCTTGAACAAACATAACAGTTGCCTACAGAAAGATAAATAAAATACACTCGGTTAAATGACTGCAATGATTGGAGGCTAAATCTGCTGCCTGTTGCTTCTCCTTGCAGCTAGGGCTCCAGTCAGCAATCAGACTTGCAGTCTGAAAGCAGAACAAGGAAGGAGAGGGTGACCTTGAGCAAGGCACCATCCTTCAGGGCACAAATCCTTCAGAGACATTTTACCTGCAGGTGCCTGCACACATCTGGCTCCACACACACAGCAGCTGCTCCCAGACACAGCTCCTGGCCCACAGGAGCCCTGGCAGTGTCTGCCACGCAAGGGCTGCCACTTAACATCTTCAATCGTGGAGTCACAGAATGGTTTGGGTTGGAAGGGACCTCAGAAGAACATCCAGTTCCAGCCCCCGTGCCGTGGGCAGGGACACCTCCCACGAGACTGGGTTGGTTCCACTAAACCAAACTGGTCTCGTGCCCAGCTGGCACTGAGGGGAGCAGGACTGGTCCCAGCCCTGATGGCACAGCTGACCCATTGCCCTGGGGGTTACAGAGCCTGGTGGGCACAGCAGCATGGAGGATGCTTCTCTTCCAAGGAGCAAACAACTGGATAAAAGGAAAAAAGAGCAAAGTCAGAGTTGTTAAACCCTTGAAGAAACAGTCCAAGCCATTTCTTGCCTGTTTCAAAATGAAGGCAGGTATTTCTCTAAGGCAGGTCCCATTTGACTGCCAAACCCACACAGTTCAGATAACACACACCACCATGAAAAACAAGAAATTTCAACATCACCAGCATAGTGAGAACACCATGAGGAAACCAGGCAGGTTCTCTAACACCTCTCTCCAACTCACATAAAGGATATGATCATAAATCAATCTAACATTCAGAAAGAATAAAGTAGCAGTGGTTTGTTTCCATCTTCTATTTCTCTGGCACACTTTGAGCCCGAGCTCAGAGCAGGAACCAAACCCATGTTTTGGAGTCAAAACCTGCCACCTAGAGAGCAAAACAGCAAATGGAAAGGAACAGGCTTGGAGGCTGGTGGGGTTTTTTAAAGCAACTATCTCGTAACGTTACAGATGTGCTGGAAACTATAAATTTGCTGTGCTGCCTTTTACAGCAACAAAACAGATTTTAAGAGACCCTCAATTACGTATCTGCACAGCACAGACATCGTTACAGGATACTGCTCCTACTCCCAGCACAAACACTGCTCTGTGTGGTTACTCATTACAGCACAGAAACACGGGTTTACTCCCAGCCCTATAAATTTATGTGGTTTGTGTAAACACAGAGCCATCTCTTGCCTTTTCTTTTGAGATCATGTAACCGCTGCAGAAAGAAACTCAGATTTAATGAAGGTTTTTGGATGCTCTGAGTGGCAGCGAATTGCCTGGGTCTGAGTCCTATGAGTGAGCTATGGATGGTCAGCAGCTCCAACAAATATCAGGTGGGACCTGGAACCACCAAGAAAAAACCCCCCACAAAAAAAACCCAAATCAAAGCAAAAAAAAACCACCCCACACAACAAAAAACCCCAAACACCACACCACACAGGGAACAAAGAAACAAACAAACAAAACACAACCCTGGCACAATTCTGAGCAAATTCCCTGAGGTTTTTAACTTGAGCAAAACTCTCAGATTTCCACTTCTAGGAAAATATCCTGTTTGCATCTCAAGTTCAAATGGGACGAGCTGACAAATTCCTTTGGAAATTTGAGTGTTTCAGCATTTCTGAGTCAAGAAACTTTCCAAAATTGCCAACATTGGTTTCAGGTCAATTAAACACTAAACCAAACTCATAGAGATACAAGGAGAGCAAACATCCTGAGGTAACCTCTCCCTAAAAATGGTACCTAACAGGTTTTAATTCCTGTATGACAGTCACAGGGCTCCATGTTTCATCATACAGCCCAGGCAGGAAAGGAGGAAAAGGCAGATAATTTTAGGATTGTGCTTTACCCCACATTTTGAAATACCTTACCCAAACCACTCACCTCAGTCAGTGAAGGGACCTCAGAGCTTTGGGCTGCACAGAGCAAAGGTTGGATGCAAATCAAACACCAAATCCCAAATATGCTCTTGCCTGTAGCCTTAACTACAGACCAACTGCACCACCCTGAGCTGGGGTATAAACTCTGACAGAGAAATAGAATTTAACCCCTTATTAAATAACTCAGGAAAAACAATTATTTAACAATGTGGCCAGTAGCACAAACCTCATTTTAATTGCTACTGGAGTGCTGCAAGTTGATTTCCAAGACTTTTTTTGTTGTTTTGGTGTTAAAATTTCTGTGGAAAACATCAGACCTGGACTCTTCCCTCTTCTTCAGCTATTTCTAGTCATCCCAAAGGTAGAGGCTGGGTCAGCACTCCCAGCCCTGTACAGATGTTCCAGGAGGAACAGCCCACTGTGTAAAACACCTGGAATCTGCTGCTGCTAGGTACCCACAGCAGCACAGCTCCTTCTGCCACCTTCCAAAAACCTCTGCAGGCTCCCCGCCCATGGGATCAGACAGCCCCTCCTAGGAAAAGCTCTCATCTAATCCTGACCAGCAACAGGCAGCAGGAAAGGGAAGGTGAAGGTGATGGTAAACTGAGCAAATTATTATGTTAGTGCACGAGATTTAATTCCACACTTTCAAAAAAATTGAGACTTTGTTCTTCAGGCATCACAATTTGGGCATTGCTTTGAAACCACCAGCACAGAAGTCAGTCTGAGGTTCTTCTTGAAATGTATCTCTCGTGGCTCAGATCCTGGCATTTTCTGGTCCAATTTGCACTGACACCTGGCTGCTACCAGGGGATCCAATCACTACAAAGTATTAGGGATCATCCAAAACCAAATATTGCCCAGTAAGAGAAAAAAAACCCAAGGGGGTCTACATCCTGCTCCCTTTGTTGAAGAAAATCATCATGGCAATAAATTTCCCTGACCAAAATGAACTTCCAGAATTCAACTCTCAAAAGTCAAAGTAATTTACGATTGATGCCATTGTCAAGTGTAGATCAAAAAACACAAAAAGGAACATTTCATAAAATGTTACGGGAACACCAACACCGGCAGCATTTCTCTTGCACATAAAAACTCCCTGGGTTATACCAGGTTATAGTTATATAGGTTAACTACTAGGTTATAAAGTAGCAACAGCTCTAAGGCTGTTTAACAGTTTAAGGCTCAACACTAATTTAAGTTCTGCCTTTTAAAAAGAGCAAATAAACAATTTTCCAGATCAGATTACTCAAAATATTTATCCACAAGAACATATGGTACTAAACAGATGTGAATATGTTTTCCAAAGAGATGCTGTCATTAATTAGGTGGTATTTGTCAAGCACACATTTTTAGGCAGCAGAACAGTGCAGACCAAACCTTTCTATCAGACAAGGTCAGGGTCCCTCCCCATCCTGAGGTGACATCAGTTCCAGGTTAGCACAAACTGCTGCCCAGGCTGGAGCAGGTCCAGGCAGCTGCTGAGGCCCAGTTGCAAACCTCAGAATCAGGGGTGAATTGTTAAACCCATCCTCAGATTTCAAGATAGAAGGAAACACTTTCTGAGGGTGCAGCAATCACTGGAGTTTATAGCTGTCTTCTAAAATAGCTGGTGCCTCTAAAAGAGCTTCCAAGGAGCAATCCCGAGCAGGAAACTCCCTCCATCTCAGTTGTCCTGGAAGAGCATGTTGTAAGGATGGAATTCAGGCAGTTCATCACAGAGCATTGCCCATCCCAAAGGGCACCTGCACAGCACTACCACGAGTTACTCTGATTATCAGGCTCATGAGAAGACTGGCTGTAATTCCCTGACACCCACTGCTGAGGAATTGCATTCTTGCCCAGACTGAGACAATTTAGCACTGCTATTTCTCTAAAGAGCACTCGTTGGTCTTTTTGCCCCAGATTAAAACAGGCACCACCAGAAAACTGAGCAGATGATTTGCTGCTCACTGCTGCTTTCAGCTGTCCAGTGACAAGGTGTCAGGCTCATTTCAGTAAATCATTCCAAGGTGAACAATGCAGCACCTGGTCTCTGTGTCCCAAGGCCTGGATCACCTGGCTGATGCCAGAGCATACATCAGGTGCATTAATACACCTTCAGTGTGCAGAGATGTGACCTGTCCCTCATGCACTTCATCAGGGCTTAGCTCTAGGAGCTGCAAATGTCAGTATTGACACCTGCTTGCTTCAGGAAGAGAAATTCCACCGGAATTATGTGAGTAGGAAAACTAAGAACAGTTTTAAATAAATAACGACACGAGTTTTCGTAACAGCACCTTTATGGAACACAAGGTTAGCTTTAAACAAGTGCCAGGTTACATGAACTTTCAGTCCTCTATATAAAGCAATCTGGGGTTTAGTCCACCCTGATAAAACTTGCAACATTTATAGGCACAATACTTGGGCTATATCCACAGTAAAAAAAAGGGGGTTTCCACTACAGTGCTGGGAGTGGTTAACAACAAAGTTACCTTATTATGTTCTCTTCTAGAGAATAGTAATTCTCTTCCACTATGTCCCATTGTTACTTGGATTTCAGAACACAAGCAGTGCAATGTTAGTTAAGATAAAGTGGAAATTAGGGTAATGTAAGCTAAAGACCAAATCATCTTCACGGTTACAGACAATTCTGAATATATAGTTTGCATGTGAAATTATATTAATTTTTATCAATAACAATTCCATCTCTATACACAATAAACAGAATTCCTTGACAGTAGAGGACTGCACTGTGCATGGCTCATCAGCCTTGGAGAAAGTCTGGACCTCAGGCATATCCAGCTACGTGGATCAACACTGATCCCTTCAGATCCAGCAGCTTTGGTTTAAAGGACGGAAACTTTGGCCTGTTGTTCAAAGGTACTGGCCAGCAACAAACGAGCAGGACTGGACTTCTTAAAAATAAAGCAAAGTGTGGTATGTGCATAAAGTCAGTGCCTTGATCCTTAAAAGCAGCTCTACAAGCAGCTTTACCTTAAAAAGGGGCAGTGTTTAAGTTACAAAAGGTTTTGTTTATGATGACCGAAGAAACGGCTCTGCTTCAGGAATTCAAAAGATGGGTCAGATTTAGTAGTAGATTTATTAATTTGCTGTGATTTACAACGGGGTGACAACGTCTGAAACAAGGAGACATCAAAACAGGTTTAGCCAGGAGGTTTATGGCTTCCGAGTCAAATTCATTGACCAATGTCAAGTCATTGGGGCAACTGAAGATTAGCAGACAAAAGGGAAGCGGAGGCCGGGTGCTGCACTGGTGTTTTGGAGAAAGTATTCCAAAGTGTCTTCTCTTACAGCAATTTCCTTTTCTCAAACTCCTGCAAAGAGCACACAGATGTTACCAGCGGGAAAACCAGAAAATGCTTCTATTACTCTTCTATTTCAAATTACTTTGTATTTATCTCAGGAAATCTGATGTTAAGAATTAAAAACTGAAATTAAAAATTAAAATATAAAATGCATGAAGTGTGCAAGCTAAGGGAAAGCAAAATAAGCATTCCCCCACCTCACATTAACAAGCCAGCTCTGGAAAGCCAGACTGCAGCCACTGCCAGACTGCAAAGCTGTCAGGGAACCATTTGCTCCCAGACACAGCATAACGGGCTTGAAAAACACCAATTCTGCACCAGAACTGCAGTAGAATCCTCACAGTCAAGGACTCAAGCCAGAAAAGCAACAAAATAAAGATTTTTCATTTCAGTAAAGAAAAATCACAACAGAAGAAGGGAAGAATCCCACAGCAACCTGTGGAGATGCTGTACTATACAGTCACCACAGGAAACAAAAAATACCTAACAGAGCTGAATTATGCATCTCCTCTAGCTGTGAAGCAATCCCTTTTTTTGGATATGAATTAAGTCAAATGCAAATAATCCCATTCCACACCTCAGTTTTTCAGCTGTATATATTCAACCATAACTCTGAATTATATGCCAAGGCTCTCCTTCCTCAAATACCCTACTTAGAAATAATGTTCTCATCTTTTAAATTAATTCAGGCTCTTTGCATCCAGAAAACAATTTGAACAAGCTGCTATGTTTGAAAGCAGAATGTAATCTCTATTTTGCTACGTTTACTTTTCTATAAAACAATATTAAATAAAACTGCATGCACATATCTTTAATGTAGTAATTTCAGTTTGTCCAGCCAACAGAGTTCTTATGTTTAAGCAAGTTCAGAGCAACAGAGTATCTGGGTAAGAGAAGTACTCCCAATTCCTATTCCCTCAGAAGTGGCTTCTTGCTCTGGATGAGCCAATGCCTGAGGAACCAACCTTGTAGATGGTGCTGCCCAGCTGAGCAGGGGACATGCTGACCACAACCCCTGCACTCTGGAGGGCTGCAATCTTCTCCTTGGCTCCCCCCTTTCCCCCAGCAATGATGGCTCCAGCGTGGCCCATCCGCCGGCCCGGAGGAGCCGTCAGGCCGGCTATGAAGGACACCACGGGCTTGGCGTTGGGGCCCTGGAGAGATAAACGTGAGATAAACGTGAGATAAACGTGAGATAAACATGAGATAAACATGAGATAAACGTGTTACGTGGAGCAGGGTGAGAGGAAAAGCAGTTCCAGGTGGCAGATTGTTCATTTCATATTTTTATTTAATTATCAACTCGCCAGACAAAGTTATTGAACAGCTCAGACAGCTCAAAGGAGTGTGGAATACTTCCTCTCCCAATAATCATCATAAACCAGAAGCAAACAGAAACTTTAAATCTCTCTACAGACCTATGCACACTACAAAAAAGAAATCACTACAAATATTGTTACAGGAATAAAATTCTAAAATTGACACTGCTCTCCAGTTCACAAACCATAGAATATGTTTGGAAAGACCTCTAAGATCGTCGAGTCCAACCTCGACAACTCTTAATTTCTACTCTTTTTCTTTACAAGTCCCATGACTGTTTGGAGTTTTCGTAAATAGTGATTAGAGACTGAACTGAGTTTTCCTTGATGTGGAAAAAGCTGGCTAACTATGAAGGTGTCTGGAAGCAAAGTGTTCTAAGACTTACGGAATTATGTTCTTTCAAAAATGCCGCTGCATCTTCTTCAGCATTTCCTCCAATCTCCCCAATCAATATGATCCCCTCAGTATGAGGATCCTTCAGGAAGACATCGAGGCAGTCAATAAAATTAGTTCCATTGAAGGGATCACCTCCAATCCCTGAAAAAAAATTAAAACCACAAAAAAAGAGTTACTCAAGATAAAGATACTGCCTTTACAATAGAAGTTTAAAAGTAAATTTCAGCATGAGGAGTATTCCAAAAGGTTCGTAAGACATAGCTCTGAAGGCTCTATCCAAGTCAGAGGGTGTCAAATTCCTGCTCCAAATACCTCCCCCACAATTTACAGAAAGCTTTGATATCTGAATGCTCACCTTTCAAACCACAAACAAAATGTTATGAACACAGCAGGAGCAAGACCCCAGCTCTAGAATTGTTCAGTCAGGAAACTGAATTTGCTTAACACACCCAACTAAATGCCTAAGAATGCCCTAATCCTTTATAATACTAAACTTATTGGGAAAATCTGTTTCCAAATTGGCATCACATTTGCTGGCAGTTCTCTGTTCAAAGCTGGTTTTAAGGCTTTTATTAACCTGATGTGGAAATGATAACAGAGAAGGGCTATACTCTTCACAGCACACAGGGATCCCATTTCTCAACACAACTGCCATTCAGCAAATTCTACACTTGCAAAAAGGAATTATTTTGGATTTATGCTTGTGAAGAAAAAGCAGATTAGGCTGATTCTGAGAGAACCTACCAATGCAAAAAGACTGCCCCAACCCAACTTGTGTTGTCTGATGAACAGCTTCATATGTCAGGGTTCCAGATCTTGACACAATACCTTGAGTAAAGAAAAGAAGAGAAACTTAACACTAACACAGCACATAACTAGAGGCAGCTGTTCTTATGTTAATGAGAATCACCTCAATAAACAACATGAGATTCCAGGTTTTCCAGCTGTTCTTGCCAAAACACTCTGTAAGATTCTTTCTGTACTATTTCTTGGTTGTCACCTTTTGACACTTAACTGCCAGTGGACTAAAGCTGCCCAGGAACTCAGTAATATTTTTGTCAGGCTAAAGCCTTACCAGGAAAGAAAACTGAAAAGCAAACAGAAGAACATACTTCTTATATGTGAGTAGCTGACACACTGAACTTGAAACAGAGTTGCAGCTCACCAGTTAACCAAAGAATTCTGTATTAATCACATCCCCAGTATGGGGAGAGAGATCTTCCAGAACAGAAGAATGCTGCACAAATGCAAGTTATCACTATTAAGGTATTTGTTGCTGCTCTACAGAACACATCTGGCATTTACATTGCAATATCACAAGAGACCACAACCCCAGTTTTAAATTCAGGATGGAAGGTAGCACAGAGCTTAGAGCAGGGGCAAAGTATTTGCATGGCTTTTTGCTCATTTTTTCAAAAACACTACAAAAGAAAAGGTTTTCAGGAGAAATAGGCATCATCTTCCATCTCCTTCAAGCCATCTAACAACGAATATAGTACATACATTGCATGAACAGAGGAGAAAACACACCACTAGACTAACAACCTTAGTTTTATCAACTGTTTATACTGTTGGCCAGCTCAGATGTGTTCTAGCACAGGTTTTTTTCTTGCTATGTTTGAAAAGGCCTCCCTGTTTACCATTAAGATCAAATTGCCTCAGAGAAGCTACAGATGAAAGTCCAAAGACTGTGGCTATTTTTATACCTTGTATCACAGTATATTCAGATGATTCTTGGATGCCTCACAGTAATAGAAGGCTGCAGAGCACATCAACAAAGGTCACAGTGTTAGATGAAACTGGGAGAGTAGCAAAGCTACATTTTTATTCCTTGATCCTTGGATCACCATTGAAAACATTTCCAGCAATGGCAGAGCTACTGGATTCAAGATTTTAAATATTTTTTTGCACTCAATGTGCCTCACATTCAGATTCTAATAACTTGTGACTGCAACACATTTCTTGTATATATTTAGAAAATCAGAACACGACTTTGATGCAAAAGGGAGCTCAGGGCAACATTGGTTGTTGTTACCTTTTACAGTCATAGAGTAATGTCTCAGTGGTTTTTATAAAGGGCATAATGGCAGCCATTTGATTTTTCAATTCCAGGTTTATGGGTACTTGTGAGAACTGGAGGAGGAACATGAGTGTTAACACACCTTCCAGCATTCCCTAGGTGCAGTCTATTCTCAAGTCCGAAATGGTAATGCAGCAGAGATAGCTCCTCATGTTAGAAAAACTGCACTGAGTTCCCTGTAGTTCAACAGCATTGAACAGGCTTTCCCATAATAAACACACCTTCCATCAAAAAAAATGGTCATGTTGCAAAGGGCACTACTGTGCTCAAGTGAAACTGGTTACCTTGCAGACAGGCAACAGCAGCATGTGCTGTCTACAACAATGTTTCTGAAGCTCTACTTAAGTACAAATATACATTTTGGAAGAATTTTCTCTACAGCTCCAGAGCTGCATTATTTGAAAAAAAAAGAAAATCAAGTTGTTATTTCTATAGTTTCCAACAGGGAGCTGAGAGAAGTCAGGACAAGAGACTTGTGTGTAGCAGGGTGTGTAACTCATTAATTACACACAGGGGGTGTGACTGACAATGATAATGAACAAGGCACTGCCTTTCTGCCCTTAACCACACTGCCTGAGAAATGGGTATAATTTGTCACTTCCACTTGGGATGGTTTCACAGTTGTCTAAATTATGTTATAAACTTGCCTGTAGTCTCTCCTCTCTGCTGAAATGCTGAGATCACTGTAAGTGTAGGATCCCAGTCCTAAGCAGCCAAGCTGTTGGAAGGAATAGTGTAGGAGAACTTAGTGCTCTCAAATCCCAAGAAAAATGGAATTTTCCTTAAGACTTTCCATTAAGGATACCAAGTCAATGAAACTCCCAACTGCTTTGCCTCTACCATCAGTACCCTGTGCCCACTATGGAAGACTTTCTGATTTTGGTCTTCAGGATTGATAATGCCAAAATTCATACACAAACTGAGGACACACAAGCTGTCCCACAGTGCTATCAACTCTCTTCAGGGCAGGATGTGCCTTGCCTCATGAGGAAGAGCACTAGAGCACCAAACTTGTGTTTTAGATGACGCATAAATATGCAAAAACTCACCAATTCTTCCTTTCTTGTGAATGTGACCAGGCATGATACCAATTTTACATTCTCCAGGCTAAGGAAAGAGTGGGAGAAGTCAGATGGAACATTCAAACCACCACTAGGAACAGTTCAGCCTTGGAGCAAAGCCAGAGGTCACTTACATTGATGACTCCGGGGCAGTTGGGGCCCACCAGCCGGGTCTTGTCCTGCCGCAGCAGCCTGTGTTTGACCCGCACCATGTCCTGCTGGGGGATGCCCTCAGTGATGCACACCACCAAGGGCATCTCTGCATCGATGGCCTCGTTGATGGCAGCAGCAGCAAACGGGGGAGGGACGTAGATGACAGTGGCTGAAGCACCCGTTTGTTCTTTGGCCTGCAAAGGACACAACAGAAAACACATCGTGTGTTTAGTGGGGCTGGAGAGAACATTTGACAACAAGCCATTTAAAATACATCCATTCTCAGGCATGAATTAAGGATATGTATTAATTTACAACAATCTAAGCAAGCGTTCAGTTCCCTGAAGAGGGGACACAAGCAGGGAACTGAGAACTGACCACTGTCTGGAAAGGATCTGCCCCATGATCACCATCATAAATACTCTTACATAACTGTTTGCTAAAAATTCATCATGCACACCAGAATCAATCAGAAACTAGCTGCATTCATAAAGCAAGTGTACCCAGACTCTGTAAACTTCACAGTGGAAGCCAAACTTGTGCCTGACCACCCTGAATGCTCCCTCTTTTACAAGGCTTCTATTTCACTCTTTGCCCAGTGACATCCACGGCTCAAACATTTGTCTCTCCAGTGTGAGCAATGAAATAAGGAGCCTTTCAGCAGCTTTAAACTCTGTGCCCTCCAGTCACTGCTGCAAATTACCTCCTTCACAGAATTAAACACAGGCAGACCTAGATGAGTTTTTCCCCCTTTCCCTGGAGAAGTTCCTCCAACTAGATTGGTGCCATAGTCCAATGCCTGTTGGCTGTGAAAGGTGCCCTATGAGAGAGAAAAAACCTAAAGTTAGAAGGCATGTAATAGCAAATAAAATTAATCAAAAAGTTTGATGTTATCTATAATTCTAAAGGCAACTTATGTCACTAAAATTTACAATAAGAAGGGAAGTTTTCACTACCCATATAGAATCAGATATTTTGAGGAGTGCACCCACATGTTTTAAATGCATTTGGAATATGCTAATATGCTCTGCTTTTTTTTTGGTTTTTTATATCAGAGCATTGTGGTTGCATGCTAAAGGATATTTTGTTGTGTGCTGTTAATACACCTGCAGACACAGCAGCCACAGTTTCTTTTCCACATCAAGTCTGGCAGATGACAAACACTACAGTGAAATAAAAGAAATTAGCATGCTCATCCATGACTAGCTCATAGTTTTACAAAAGCAGCCTTCTCTGCCTGCAAATGTGTGAGTGAATCTGAGAGAATTATTAAATATCCTGAAATAAAAACAGAAATTTAATTCACAGGCATTGATATTGAAATGCATTTGTGAAAGAAGCACTTTTAAAATGGTCAGGTTTTTGCAGTTTTTCTGCAAACAGCCTTTAACAAAGAAACCCTTTCAGCTGTATACAATATGAAAAACAAAAATGAAAAGCACTATAATAGAGATGACTCAAAATTAACTTTCAAGCTTGTGCACAAGTATTTGGGCCAAAGAATGTAAACTACAGTGCTGAAGGGACCTTCCTGATAGTGAAGTAAATCCAGTTTCCTATAAACACAGACAAAGGCAGTATATAATCCATTTCATATATTATTATGTTTTCTGAGCAATTAACTTTCTGACTGAAAGGGCAATAGAAGAAATGATTTATAAACATACCTGTTTGCCTGTAAAACCCTGACAGATAACCTTTGTGTTTTTGTTAACATACAGGTTTTTCCTGGATGCTGTGTAGGAGCAGTGTCGGACTCCATTCTGTTGAACTGGAGAAAAAAGAGAAGAGAGCACAAACCATTAATCCCTCCTTTTTTAGACTTGAGTCAAAAGATGTCCTACCAAATAAGCACATATCAATCAATGCTTATATCAAAAAATCATGAGCAGCTCATGTTTTCAAAAGCAGTCCTGAAGCCTCATTCAGTGCTTGCCATTCTAAGACATCAAACACCTGTAGTTCACCCTATTATGATGATTACTTAGTTTACTAGAAATCAGGGGAGGTTTCTCATACTGAGTACTTGATATCAGGATTCCTCCTCGACAAAGACAGAAGCAACCTCTTAAGCACTGCTTTCATTTGCAAACGAGTACGTATTTATCTTCTCAGAAATTCTGCCAAGTGACAAAGCAGAACTAAAATCCCAATATCCAGAGGCTGCTAGAACACTGCTACTATGTTACACCTCCTGTGAACAGAGCACAGTCCAGACTAGACAAGGAGAGATACTGAGGAGCTCAAGCGTCCCTGAGCCCAGGAAAAACCTAATGCCAAGTAAGACAGACAGCAAGAGATCTTTTTCCAAAAGATTCCTAGCTATGGCATCGCTGCTGGACACATATTTGGGATCGTGAGGAAACACAGCTCTCCAGATACTCCACTAGAGTGATTTTCAATTTAGTTCTCACAACTCTGGTGCTGAAAGGAGAAAACAACACAACACAATTGTAGAAAAAGAGCACAGTGCGTGCTGGCAACAAAAAGCCAAGGGGAATGACTGCATCTGTGCTGAAGGGAAAGGAATGCTGACAGCAAACACACAGAATGTCACCACAGAAGAAAGCTTGAAAGGAGGAAGAGGGAGAAGGCTTCTGGTATAAACAGGGTGCACACCTACGTTTATTGCCACGTTTTTTCAACCAGAGTTTTGAGGGGATCAGATTTGCTCCCTGCAAGTGTTTGACATAAAAACCTTAATTGATACATAGAGTGACCCTGGGAAGGCACAACCCTAATACAGAATCCCCAACATATACATCAATATGTTACTACATACCCCTTTAGCTCTTTTAAAACTTTAGCAACTAAGACTTAACAAAGTAAATAGTAAAGTTGAAATCAAAATAACAGATCCTGAATCATGGTCCCCAGACTGTTCCATATACATACTTGGGCATGTCTGAACAACAAAAGAATAATTTTTTCTTTTTCTCTTTTTAGGAAGAAGTTAAAGCTTTTAAGGAGAAAGAAGGAAAAAAGTATTTTTATGATAATGTACAGAATTTAAGATGCATTATTAAATTCTTACAATAACACAATTTCTTAGGGTTAGTAAGAGAGTGCAAAAAATGTTTAAGATCCATGTACATACAGATTTCCCTCACAAGGCAACACGGTTCTCTTTTGCCAACTAAAGTTTAGTGCTACACTGCTTTTATGCTTCAGTTGTATTCAAGTGAATGGAAGGAGTGAATAGAAAAACCAAACCATGCCAGAAGCAGCCTACAGACATCAGTGCTATTGCTAAATCTAAAGTCCTTACTCTGTTCTTAGAAAGTGCTGGCAAAGCCAGGATTTAATTCCAGCCACCTTCTGCTGTTCTCAAAGGAACTGCAGCAAATCCTCAGCTTCACACAGATACAGAGTAAAACGCCGTAGAGAAAGGTACAGACCAGGATGCAGTAAACTTGTAAGGAAAGTGGCAGAAGTGCACTTCAGCTTAGTGACCTGCAGGGTTTTAACCTAAATCACAACAAATACTGTTGCACAACTTGTTATGCCAGGAAATACAAAGCAGTAACAGAGACAATCCATGTGAAATCCTTAGGAAAAGCCATACAAAAGCCAACTGTATCCTGGAGTGCATCCAAAGCAAGATGGGCAGGTTGAGGAAGGGGATTCTGCCCCTCTGCCCCACTCAGGTGAGACTCCACCTGCAGAGCTGTGTCCAGCTCTGGGGTCCCAGCACAGGAAGGACCTGGAGCTGCTGGAGTGAGTCCAGAGGAGGACACTAAGTTGATGAGAGGGATGGAGCACCTCTCCCATGAGGAAAGGCTGAGAGAATTGGGATTGTTCAGCCTGGAAAAGAGAAGGCTTTGGGGTGACCTAATTCCCTTCAGTACCTGAAGGGAACTTACAGGAATGATGGGACAAGACTATTGACAAGGGCATTTAGTGACAGGACAAGGGGGAATGGCTTCAAAGTGAAAGAGAGCCCATTTGAATTAGATATGAGTAAAAAACCTTTACTGTGAGGGTGGTGAGGCCCTGGCACAGGTTGTCCAGAGAAGCTGTGGCTGCCCCATCCCTGGAAGTGTTCCAGGGCAGGTTGGACAGGGCTTGGAGCAACCTGGGATAGTGAAAGTTGTCCCTGCCCATGGCAAGGGGGGGTGGAACAAGATGATCTTTAAAGTCACCTTCCAAACCAAACCATTTTGTGATTCTATGATTTTATGAAAATATGTCTATGGCTGAGATTTAACGAACAGGGATATCAGGCTGGCTGTGGGAGGGGAGAGAGAAACCACAGCTACAGAATATAGCACAGGATGTTCTTTCTCCTTGGCTGAGGACTTGGCCTTCTGCAAGGCCCTGCATCTGCATCAACTCCAAGGCACATCTGGTGAAGAGCAGCCTGCTTCCAGCAAAGGAGAGGCAAAACAAGCACAGGAACAGCTGGAATGCTGGTTAGGAAAGCAGGGAATTGGTCTACCTGAGCCCAACCACTCAGGCAATCCCTCACGGTCAGGAGATATGCCTGGGTGAAACCCAACCCTGAGGACAGCAGAGGACGATCCCCCTTGGGAAGGAGCTGTTACAGTCCTTACCACCAGCAATGCCTTGGGGAGAACACTCCAGGATTCCAGGAGTATGGGAATGACTGTTTGAAAATGGGCCTGCAAAGGGAAAGAACAAACAGGCAACACTAAACTGATTCAGATCTATGTTTTACAGACTTTGTGCCAAACCACTGACAAATCCACCTGCGAAGTAAGAGATGGATGCTTGCTAGCCACAAGTCTTTCACTCCGCAATTTCAGTACTTCGAAAAAAATTTTTTCAAAAATCCCAGAATGGGTCAGGTTGGCAGGGATCACAGTGGGTCATCTGATCCAACCTCCCTACTCAAGCAGGGTCATCCTATAGCACATTGCACAGGATTGTGTCCAGATGGTTCCTGAATATCTCCAGTGACGGAGACTCCACAGTCTCTTTGTTGTTAACAAACTGACAAACAGTCACATTTCTCTGCACCTTACAGCAATTCTACACTCCCAGTTCACCTGTTCATTCCAGATCTATTTTCAGATATTTATAACATTGCACAAAAATGTTTTTGAAAGCTTAAGTTTGTCAATTCTCCATTTTCAAGAGACTGTATAAATATATTTTTCAAGGATAAAAAGCTTTTGAGCATTTTCTAAATTATCAAAAAAAAAATTAGGCGCTGATATCTAAAAGGCAGCTTAGAATTTAAGCTTTGTATGGATTTACCCTTGAAAACCATATGTGCTTCTTACATTGTTGTATGGCCCTGCTTCAGAGAAAACACAGCTGGTTCAAAAAGCCTGGCTATAGATTTGAGCCATTTGCTGTCTCCAGAGAGAGGCAGCTTAGCACAGTCAAATGTCTGGAGAGCAATATATTTTTGTAGCGATTTATGGAAAAAAGAACCCTAAAAATCACCTTGAAGTCTCTGGGCTGGATGAGCCTGAGTTTCAGGGGTTTTTAGAGTGGCTCGATATAGTTCTGTACTTCCGCTCCTGGCCCCGCCTGCTGCAGGAACGTTTGCCCCAGTTATCAGCAGAGAGGGAGCAGCAGGGGCATGGGTCAGGATGAGGTTCTGCTCCACGTGGCACAAACAGCAAGTCCTGGGTGCAGGCAGCTGGCAATTTAGTTAGGACAGATACAAGATGAGAAGCAAACAGGTGGAAAGTGGAAATGGCATGCCCAAGTTCACAGCAGGTATGAGTCAGAAATAGAAGCCAAGTCTCAGCTTCCACCCAGGACATGCTTCCCAACTTCCAAACCCCTTCAGATAATTGATTTTACTAGAACAAATCCGGGTGCTCGGGTGTAAATGCATGCTGCTTCATGAAGACTGAAGGAAAAAAAAATTTAAAAAAAACCTGCTCTTCAGCTGTGAACCAGCAAAAGCCAAACTCACTGGTGAGGCTATTTTAGTTCTCACATCTAAATTACAGGCCAAGTTACAAAGGTGAAGGCTCCAGATGAAGTCCTACAGCATAAGGACAAGTCTTATCAAATCCAACTCTTCCCAAAAGCATGGGGGAAATGTTATATTTTGTCAAGTCGGAGTTCTAAGGTAACATTACCATGTCCAACAAAGGCCTGTAACGGATCTTTAGGAAAGTGTATTAAAAATAAGAGTCTGGACAATTTTTCCAGGCAGACCATTCATTTCTGTCCCACTCCTGTTCAGTTTATGGTTTAAAAATAAAGTTACACAAATAACAAGATGCATTTGTTTTGGTTTTCCAGTACTTTAACTGCTGTATAGCTAAAAAGTGACACGTACTGGGGCAAGAGCCTACTTTGGTCCCTCGTACAGGACAACCAAGCAGCTATGAAAAGTGCTCAAGTACCCAACCCCTGCTGTCTCAGGAGAGATTTGAAAAGCAAGATCTAAATTTAGCAATGGGGTATAAGCCTGTATATGGAACACCAGTTGTTTTACAGTCAAGAAACCTTCTTAGAAACTAAGGGACAGAGTTACTCCAACACCACACACTGCTGGTGGTTATTCTGGCATTTCCAGGCAACAAGGCCCCAGGAAAGAGCAGAAATCACTGCAGTACAAATAACTGGAAAATCCACCTAATTTACCTCTTAGGAAAAAACTCACAATCTGTAGGCTCAAGCAGGACTTAAAGCTCACTTGTGTATTACAATTAACAAACCTTTCTAAAAAATACCCTATTATTTACCATGGAGTCCAAACAGGAATTTACATGTTAAATAGAAAACTGATCCATTTACAAGGTACGTTAAAGCACACATAGAATTTAAATACTGTTTACTGAGCTTTCAGGCACTCAAAAACACCTCACAGGCACAAATCTCATTTAAAACAGTGCAACTCAAGCTACATTTCATAGAACCGTAGAATGGTTTGGGTTGGAAGGGACCTTTAAAGGTCAGCTAGTCCAAGCCCTTCCTTATGTGGGCTGTGCAAACCAGGTGACAGCACAGATACTAAAGGCTGAATCTCTTCTTCATCCAAACTATACAAAGCTCAAAACTTGTTATTTTCAGGACCTATTGTAAGATTTCCTATGGACACAAATCCAACCAAAGTGTCTCCTTCTTACCCGTATTTACCCCAAACCAAAAAAAAAAGGACATTTGGAAGCTGAGGTAGCATCTGAGGCTACTCATAAAACAAGCCCAGTATAAAGGCAAGGTGAAGCAGCAGATTCCTCTCTACAAGGACCTGAGCCGACACCTACATTGCCAGAAGACTGAAATTCTTCCTCTGTTGCTCCTTGAAATAGCCACAGAACTTGGAGATATAGGAAGATACTCCTTTTATTTTCTATAACCTATGTAAGGAAAGAACAAAGCCTTAGAAATCACAGGAGCTCCAACATAAGTGGGGAAAATGGAGGCCACTGCAGGGGAAACTCAGGGAAGGACCAAGGTATGAGGAGTGCTACTTAAAATGCTGGGTCTTTTTTTCCACACACACATCCCAAACCCCCCCTCTTTATCTTCCATCAGTTACGGACCTTCAGCTTGCTCCTGAGAATTCCTTTCAATATTTTCTACATGTTTAATTTACATTTCTATGACCATCTCGTTTCTCCTTCCTCTGCCAACAAATGCAAGGCCTGAGGAGGACACAACAGGAACAGTTCTGGGGAGCTCCTGACAGTGCAGAGGAGCATAAACCCATCCCCAGAATTCACCCCTGAAGTTATCAGTTACATTAGCAGAAGATGCTCCTTACGGACAAAGAGGTCTTCATGCTATTGAGGGATTGTTCAAAATACCTTACTCCTTTGTTTAAGAGGATTATGCACTCTAAGCATTCCTGTTTATCAGTCCCCAGGGTCTCTTCTCTCACCCTTCCCTTGCCAAATTCCTGTTAATTATGGAAACCCGACCTGTGACCATGAAATAGGAGTTGAGGAATTAAGTAAATTAATCATGCTGCAAAGGGCAGATGCAGTGCCTACACTACACTCATCACGTTAAAACAAATCTAGGACTAGTAGGAAATGACATTCAGAAAATTTTCAGTCCTTTCAACACATCTTTTTTTCCCTAATTAAAAAGTGTCTCCTCAGTACAAATAATCTCTTTCTTGTAAGCCAACAAGCTGCTTTTCCCCAGGTATCCTCCACCAAGAATGTGAGCAGGTAAAGGTTTGTGAACTTCCCTCCCTCCACACTGTTGACATAAAAACAATTAAGGAATTCTTCAGTTTGGATTGTTATTTCTGCAGCAATCCTTTGCCAGGGTTACTCACATAATTACTGTAATCTTTTAATCTAAGAGTTCTCCAAAGCCTTGTAACACATCCAAGACATGGAATCCCCAATCCTGACTCTCCAATCAGTTCAGAGGCCTGCAAAAACTCTTCAAGGTGGGGTATGGACAAGCACAGGTCTCTCCTGACTCTGTCCACACACCAGCAGTGCTCTGAGCTGACCTTTGGGCAGCACCTACCATTCATTGACATATTTCATACACCATTTCCACAGCTTCCTGATCTCAACCTTAGGGATACATACCCTGCATGCTTCCTTCAGCAATGCACCAACAAAATCAGAGTTTGCATCTCTTTTGCAACAAAACACATCCGAAACTCATGATTTCAAACCACTCAGAGAAGCAGATGTTAATTGTTAGTGAAAATGTATGTACAAAGTCCAAATTTAAGGTTTCAGCAGTCTTTTAACATTTTGCAGAATATCAAACCAAGGATTTCCAATTAAGGACTGTTTCATCTTGCAGGAGTTTCTGTGAAAGACTTCACGAACAGCTGTAAAAAGACACATCTTGAGCCACTTAGATCTTTTCCTCCCCTCTACCACTCAAAATAATTTTAAGAACTATTCCCTGAATCTCTTACTGCTATTTGTAAAGGGAACAATGCAGAGTTTTAACACATAAAACTGCACCCAAGAGTAGCTTTGCTGGGAGTATAAATTAAACTAAATTGGAAGGTGCTACATTCCCATCTGTTCCCCTCCATCAGAACCAATTCTCATTCGGCCCAGGGGAGCCAATTCAAAAAGCTGAAGTGGCAGAAATTAACAGCATAAATAGTTTTCTGGTCCTGCTCATGGTGAACAAGAGGCAGGAATGGATACCCACCTGGACAGTAGGTGTGCCACAGGAACTACTCAGACCAGCTCATGGTTGAGAGATCATGTTACCAGACCTGTGAGTCACCATCCCACTGAGACAAAAACACTTCGTGTGCAGTGAAATGAAGTAGGTTTAAGTCTGTTCATTCATTTTCAGCCGCAAGAACCAAATTCATGCACAAATTCCTCTGTTTAGATTCCAAGAAACTGCTCTTGTGCCCGGGCATAGCCACACTGATCTCACACAATCACAGAATCATTTGGGTTGGAAAGGACATTAAAGACCTTCCTGTTCCAAGCCCCTGCCATGGGCAGGGACACCTTCCACTAGACCAGGCTGCTCCAAGCCTGGAACATCAATCTGGCCTTAAACACCTCCAGAGACTGGGCAGCCACAGCTTCTCTGGGAAACCTGTTCCAGTTTCCTCATGGTAAAGAACTTCTTCTTAATATCCAATCTAAACTTACTCTCTTTCACTTCGAAGCCACTACCCTTGTTCTATCACTACAAGTCTCCTCTTCAAGACGATGCAGCACTAATTGTACCAAAAAAATGCACACTGGAAAGAAAAAAAAAAAAGGCGGGAAAAGCACTTTATTTTTTATTGTGATGTTCAGAACAACACACATTAAATGTTTCGAGCTGAAGTACTAGTTTCGGACTGCTCGTGTTCTCCACAAAGGGAAGCCTGTAACCTTATTCTTGGTAACAAAAAACACTTTACCACGCTGTGCTGAAACCACAGGGTAATTCAGGGGCCTCCAGAGGCCTTCAGCCCTCGCAGTGACCAGCCCCAACTCTACGGGCTCCTTCCGCCCCTTGCCCTTTGGAGTCTTTCCGGGGCTACAGCGCAGCGAACAACCTTTCCGTGTCCCCGCATCTGCGGCCGCCCACTCTCCGCGGGAAAACTTCCCATTAC
>VWZT01008703.1:6324-41734 GCA_013397055.1 Pachycephala philippinensis | reverse complement strand
GGGGGGTTTAGGTTGGATATCGGGAAAAAAGGCTTTTCCCCCAGAGGGTGGCTGGGCACTGGAGCAGGCTCCCCAGGGCAGTGGTCACAGCACCAAGCCTGAGAGAGCTCAAGGAGTATTTGATCAATGCTCTCAGGCACAGGGTGTGACTCTTGGGGATGGTGCTGTGCAGGGCAAGGAGCTGGACTCGATGATCCTTGTGGGTCTCTTCCAATTCAGCTTATTCTGTGATTCTGTGACTCCATCACTTTACAGAATAACAGGATGGGTCAGGTTGGGAGGGACCACAGTGGGTTACCTGCTTCAACCCATGCCATGAGCTGCCTCGGGAAACATGTCCTGCAAATGTAACCAGTACAAATATTTGTGTATTTATGGGCATAGATGAGGGAGGGAGGACTGTGGGAGTGGGTCGAGAAGAGATGAAGTATTGCTTCAGAACAAAAATAAACATGCGAAGTCATGCTCTGATTTCTTCCTGATCAATTAATTGTGTCCCTAAAACTGAGGCCAAAAGGAGGCTGTAATAAATGAAGCATCCAAATGATCAGCTTCTTATGAGGTATATGTGATCCCCTTAGGAGGACACACACACATTGATTTTATGAGGAACCCCCTCACTACTAAAAGATTTATACCTGGATCCATTTCCAAGTCAATTTTTCCTTGAGGCTTTCAGTAAGACTCTTGTGGGGATTATAGAATTTGAGTTAGATGCCAATGCATTCTCATTCTGTATACAGAAACATTTTGCTTTTTTAGTGTTTTTAATAATATGAGGTTTGGGGTTGGTGATTTGGTTTTTTTTAAACCTCAGTAGCAGAAACATCTCTTCAGTCTTTTGCATTCAAAACCTTATTGTGTATAGAGTCATTTGACTCTGTAACTAACATTGATGCAAAGCATCACTCTAACTGTTGAAGTTTCAGGGCATGGAAACGAGCTGACAGTATCTAATTGGCCAGACATACTTGGAATTGAGGAAAAATAAACCTATTTTCAATTGTTTTAATGCAGTGATTTGGTTCCTGTCAGACAACACTCTGTCCCACCAACATTAATTTTGCTGATTGAATCAACTGCCTAGAAAGAAACCGTTCAGCCCAGGGAGAAACAATCAGCAATTAGCAACACTCAGGTAACAGTGACAGGGGCTGCCTTACAAAGCTCAGGTCAGACCAAAGGATTGGTAGCCAAAGGATTAAGAAAGATTTGGGGATTTAATCTAAGAACAATAATGTTCAACCATTTTAGCAAGCCCAAAGATGGGGTCAGTCCCTAATGCATTTTAATAAGGGTAATTTTAAGAGAAACACAAACGTTGTGGTGAGCTTCCCACCACCTAGAAATCCTTTGGGATAATCTTGTTGCCCAGAAAAACTGTGAATTCCCCATCCCTGGAAGTGTTTGAGACCAGGTTGGATGGGGCTCTGAGTAACCTGGTCTAGTGGGAGGTGTCCCTGCCTATGGCAGGGGGTTGGAACTGATGTTTTTTAACATCCCTTCCAACCCAAACGATTCTGTGATTCTATGGCGGGATTCACACACTTGATCCATACAATAAACTCAGGCATATTAAAAAGCTTGGGGTTGTGTTCAGCTGTACAAACTCCACAGTTGGTACAGCCACAAAATGGACTTTGTGGGCAGGTATTTAACAGCATAAATATACCGCTGATGTCCCATTCAGAATGTGAAACAGGTTTGTCTCCTGGTGCTGGCCAGAGCTAAAAGACATCCCTTTGACAAATGCAGGTTCCAATAGGGAGGGTTTAGCAGGAAGGCCATCCTTGGAGGCCAAGGCTGTATTTAGGGAATTGCTAAACTAGGGACAAGTTCTTGAGCTGGTTTAGCCCTTACTCACCTCAGTGATGACTCTGGACCTACGTTTCTGGCATCAGCTGATGTTTGACCGCTGTCTCCCATCTTACCCTCAATGAAACAACCCAGCAGCTTGAAATGCTCATGAGTCTTGTTAGTTGTAGTGGCATCATCACCTCCTATCACTGGAGCTTAAGGAATTGTAAACAAATTGGTCATTCCCCACCATCTCCCTGGAATCAAGGCAGGGACCCAAGCATGAAGCTAAACCCTGGCCTCACGTCTATCCAGCTTCCAGCAGCTATGGGGAGCTGACCCTTCTGAAAACAGACTATTTTGTGGGTTTCTATACTTTAATTTATAGGTTGTAAGTAAAAATAATCCCTGCATCTCAGCCCTGGGAAAGTCACCGGGAGGAGCTGGACCACTGCTCTTCTTTCCTTTGTAAAGAGCACAGAGAAGTTCAGAGCTGAGGATTCCCTCTGGAGGGATTAGCCACACTTGTGCTTTAACCTGCTTTATTTTTAACCTACTGTGGTTTTTCATAACAGAGCTATGGCTGAGAGAATCTGCTGAGGAATTAGAAATGGACTTGCTGGGACTTCTGGTGTAACTCCAGAGAGCAGAGATAAGAACCACTGGAGAGTTATGGCAGGGAGGGTGTAGGTGGAGCAAGAAAAGGAGCATCCAGCTTGCTCTTTTTCTGTGCAATCCCCATTCTGCTTTCAGCAAACAAATTTTATATTTTGCTTCTGAAAAATCCTGCAAACTTTTGTGGTATTGCTATTAGTATAGTTATTTTAGGGTTTTTTTTTTCAGTATGAATAATCCCAAATGAAAATAAAGAAGCACACAAACACTACCCCTCGTCCCCTAAGCTGTGCCGTGGCTTGGTATTTCTAAAGAGGCTGACACTTCTGCGGTGCTTCACAAACAGGAGATCAGATTTCAGTTTGGCACCAGCTGTGGTCACAACATCCGAAGTGCTTCCGTGGGAAGTCCCAAGGATGGACACTGAAATGGTACCTGCAGCCTGCCAGTCCCAAAATGATCCTTTCAGTTCCATCATGGCTTGGATTTCTCCTGGAAGGAAGATGCTGCTGAAGACCTGTGGTCATTTTCACCTAAATAGTGCAGGTTTTTCCTTTGCTGTGGGATTTGAAGCCAGCCTGGTGTGTCACATATCAGGGGCTTATCGGAGCTTACTCATTTTATTCAGTAAATTTTGCCAGAAATGCTTCAGCAGCTCCAGGTCTTAGAGAAAAGCTTGACATTTGATGGGTTTTTGTAGCAGTTCACTGGGCTGGAGCCGTACACCTCCCACTGCCTTTCTCCCTCCTGGAGACGGGGCAGCCAAGCACAGCGATCTGGTTTATTAAAAACACAGGTGTCAGACCTGGGGCTGCCCCACAGTGCTGGGAAAGGTCACGTCCTGCAGACCTGCTCTTCCAGATCATCAGGTTGCACTGCTGGTCACGAGGAGTGGAGAAGACCTGAAAATGGGAGGGGTTCACAAAGGGAAGACAGCAGATTGGGACAAATTCTGCTCTGAGAGACGCTGCACAGGGTTTTCCTGGTGTTGGAGCAGGATATAGGATCCTGCAGAGCCTCTGCCATCCAGGAAGAAGCAGGAGCAAAATGGGATCTAAGTTCCTTGAAATGCATCTGCCAGAAAAGGCTCTGGTCCTGGCTTGTCCCCTGCTGTAAGGAATTGACATTGATTCTGTTGATTCTTTCATAGAATCATGGAATGGTTTGGGTTGAAAAGACCTTAAAGACCAACCCTAATTCTTTGCCCTGAAAGAGGCTCCACTGAATACCAATGAATCCCTGTGTGATAAATAAACTCAAGCCTCCTTCCCTGGAGGCCAGGTTGGTTTTTAAGGTTTCAGGATTGTGGGGTGCATCTCACCAGGAGTGAAGCTGAAAGCTGATAAAACCCTGACATCTAAGGGCCAGAACTGCAGCAGTGGAAATAGGCACCTTCCTTTTGACCTCAGCATCATGAAATGCTTTGGTTCATGTGTCTCTGCATAATTAGGCATGGAGCAATGATATTTTTTTATCCCTCTGGGGTTTAAGAAAGCCATAATTCTGAAAATCAGTGTCAGAAAACAAGAGAGAGGTAAGGAATGGGAGCACCCAAAAGCTACATCCAAGAGGAAGGTCTCAACCTCGCTAAATCTAGGTTTAAATCTAGTACAGCCTACAACAGATCAGGTCTGGTCTGGTGTCCCAGAAGTCACAAACACATGGAACAAGCACCTTCACCATGGAAAACAGCAAATCCAGGTGCTTCCCTTTTGTCCTGCTCCCCGTCATTGGCATCAGCTATTTCATGGGGAGATTGGTTGGGCCACTGCAGGACCACTGGGCAGGGCTGGGCTCTGCGGTCCTGGAGCAGGAAATGGTGGCTTTTATCAGCCCCAGGTGACAAACTTCCCCCTCTAGCAGTCTCCTGGGGCTATTCCCTTAGTTCCAGTGATGCTCGCCCATCTTCCCTGGGGACACACACACAAAAGCACAAAGCAAAACTCAGTTGCAGCTCTTATTTAATTCTGCATCATAGAGCAACAGAATGCTTTGGGTTGGAAGGAGCATTTAAAGGTCCTCTAGTCTGACTTCCCGGTCATGAGCAGGGACACCTTGCACTAGACCAGGTTTCTCAGAGCCCTGTCCTGTATGAATATATGTCAAAGCCTTAAGAAATGCTGAGTTGACAAATTACGGCTTTTTACTCCCTTTTATTGGATGCCATCAGCTAATTTTCAGTGGTCAGACAGATCACCTGCAGTCTGGAAACCCCAGAGCGGGCCACAGCAACTTCACAAACACATCTGTTGGAATTATTTGCACTAACATTTTTTTCAGGCACTGTGGGATTGATGAAGAGTAGAAGTTCTCTGGAGTCCACCGTTTCCCTGGAGGCTTAACAACCCCAGAATAAAATACGAATATAGGTTTATGCCATGGCAGGATTTGTCTTTCACGTAAAGAAAAAAAGAATTTTGCTGCAATTTGTTGTTACTCTGTAGCCAGCTTTGTCCTTGCAAAAGCAACTGACAACATTAAAAGTACCCAGATTCTTTCTAAAGCGAAGAGTTTTGAGGTTTTTAATTTTGCAGAAATCTTGCTGACACAGCAATGTCAGTGTGCAAAGTTCTGCAGGACCAAGTTAATGTTCTACTGAAATCCTTTGCTTCAGGACTAGTTCTTGAATGTCTACAAAATGTATGAAAATGTCTAAACTAAATCCACAGGGGCTAATCCTCCTTTCACATCCTTGCAGGTGAAGTTGGAGCAGCAGGGGTGAAGGCACCTCAACAGCAGCACTTGAGACTTCGTGACCTCTGTAGGATCCCTCTGGCTATTTATCCTTAAAAGCACAAAGTCAGCTTTCACTCAGTATACCTATTCCTACATTTTTATTGTTATTTAGTATATATTTCTCATTGGCCAGAGAAGCTGTGGCTGCCCCCTCCCTGGAATTGTTCAAGTACAAGGCTCTGACCAGCCTGGGCTAGTGGAAGGTGTCGCTGCCCATGGCAGGGGTTAGAACAAGATGATCTTTAAGGTCCCTTCCGACCCAAACTATTCCACGATTCCGTGATTTTGCCGTGCGCTGTAACAGCCACAAACACCACTAGATGTCACAATTGCTTCACTGTTTGACTTCTCGCTCCTGAACAGCCTTGGCTGAAGAAGGGCTTTTGAAGGTTTAACTGAGGAGCAAAATACAAACACAACGAAGCAAAACCAAGGTTTTGTCCTCAGGAAGTGCAGGGTGCTTTAGGACACACCTTTCTTGGGAAAAGGAAAATCATGTGTGTCTCAAATCCCCTGGTTTGGGGCACAAAAAACTCTGCAGTTTGCTCAATATGAAGGAAATTCATGTGCAGGACCACCCTGACCCTTTGAAACTACAGCAAAAAACTGTGGAGAAGAAGTTTGATGTGGGACACAAACAACTGTGCTGAAGGCAGGAAAGCAAAGTGACCACAGGATATTATTTTTGCTTTTATTCTGATAATTCAATGCTGGAAGTGACTTTCTTGCACTTTCCCCAGTTATGACATATGGAATTTGTGTTGTCGCTGTGGTTATTGATGCTTGATGGTCCTGGAACACACAAGCACCCACCCACCTCCTCCCACTGAAACAGTGAAGAAATAGCAATAACATCAACTGAACTTAATTAGGCCAAACTCGAGGTGTTTTCTGTTGAAGGAGCTAATTTTAGATGCCAAACTGCCACAGAGGCTGGCTGTATCTCTGCCCTATTTTAGCAGCTCGTGGCAGAGTCAAATGATTGGAAGGTGAAGGAGTGAGCACAGTTGCTTCAGCCCGTGTGAAGGTCAGGGAAGAATATTCTTCCTCTGTTCCCAAGGCAATCTGATTTCTGTCTCCGCTGGTGTCATCCACAGGAACCTGTTCATCCTCAGGACTTGGCACTGAGGTTGCCACAAAAGAAAAAGACACTCTTTTCGGAGGGAGGTTCAAACTAATTATCTCCCACAGGCTTTTAGAGAGTTTTTCTCCCTCCTCTAAACACACTGTAGTCAGTGCACCAGCCTGTGCCATCATTATGTGCGTGAAAATAATAGCAAAGCTGAAGATAATTAATTCATTTATTCACTCTTTCATGACCAGTAATTGCTCCTGTGGATTCCTTTTTCACTCCAGTGACAACAATTATTGCAAACAAAACCAAAACTGAATTCCTGTGAAATTGCTGTTAAAGCATTCCCTGAAGGTGAAAAAAAGTAAAATTAAAAAAAAAAAGGCAAACTAAAAGCAATAAAATGGTACAAAGAAAAAGAAAGCAAAAGCGGTTGTCAGAACAACAGCACCTTACAAAAAGCAGTGAACATCTTGGTGGGGGTGTTCTCACTGTGCTGAAATGTGAAACAGCTTCTTTGTGAGGGGAGGAGAAAGGGCACTGATCTCTGCTCTGTGGTCAGGGACAGGACTGAGGGAATGGCCTGAGGTTGTGTCAGGGGAGGTTTAGGTTGGATATTAGAAAAATGTTCTGCCCTCAGAGGGTGGTTGGGCACTGGAACAGGGTCCCCAAGGCAGTGGTCACAGCACCTGCCTGACAGAGCTCATGGAGTGTTTAGACAATGCTCTCAGGCTCAGGGTGTGACTCTGGGGGATGGTGCTGTGCAGGGCAGGAGCTGGACTCGATGATCCTTGTGGGTCCCTTCCAACTCAGGATATTCTGTGATTCTGTGAAGAACCTGGTTTAACTTCATCCCTAAAATGGACATGAAATGGGAAAGTCCAGGAACTTCAGCTGGATTAATTCATATCCCAACTGTCCTTTTCTAAAAGCTGAGTGCATTTAACGGGAAAACAGATTTAAAATCCCACAGAAAATAAATGGCACTTTTACTTTGAGTGAGCTTTGAATCAGACCTGCAGTGGGTACCAGAGGAAACCCACTGGAAGTGCTTCTACCTCTCTGGGAGATGTTCCATCACAGGACATTGGAAGCAGAGGCAGGAGCCTGCTTTTCCTGAGCAAGGGGCATTTTTCGGCTCAGTGGGGTTTCTGCTTGGTTACACCACTTCAGTGGGTACCACAGAGGAGTGTTAGCTGTCTGCTCTCACACTCCACTGAAACACCCAGGCACATTTACCCTCAAACTGAAATATTTGCACTGTTTAAATTCACTGGGATTATTCACGGGGTTAGAATGAGAGAAGCCCGGGTCCTGAAGGAGGCCACCCCGAAGCACCACATGTCATACACCTGTGTGTGACAAAATGTGATTTTGATTTGATTTACTTGTGCAGGACAAGAAATACTTGAAAGGTGAGTTTTTAAATGGCTGATGCTGGCTGTGCTTCCTGCACAGTGGGGTGGGCTGCAGAGGAGGAGGTGGACCCCAGAGCAGGGGGTGGGCCATGCATTAGGACACCATGGATCATGGAGGAGTAGGTGACCCACGTCTCTCCACTGTAACGGGAACCCAGAGTGGCACAAAGGTGTCTGAACTGCCTCAAGCTTGGGCAGAGTTTCCCACCCTGTCTGTATTCACCTAATTTGCATGACTTGCCCTTCACAAGATTATTTATTACAGTGGCTTTAGTCAAATTCCTCTTCCTCACTTCAAAGCAGTGCTTTGTCCGTCTGACTTCAGATGCAGCCTAAAACCAACTGAGGCCAATGAGTCTGCTCAAGCTGACAGGCTTTGCTAAATGAGTGTCTCTGCTGGACTCAGTGGTGCTTGCTTTCGAGATAACACCAAATCACAGCTCACCCAAGCCTGGTGCCAAGTCCCTTCATGACTGGAGGGAAGGGAAATTTTTCCCCCTCCTATCCTTACTATGTAGCCCAACTTTTTCTAAATGAATCTAACAAGTCCTAGATGAAAGCATGAACAATCATAGCTATAGATATAGCCCCTGCTCTGCCCCATGCCAGCCTGGGAAGTGCCCTGTGAGACCCGGGGAGGCTCCCTCCCTTTGGTGAACTTCCCAAGCTGTGCCAATTGGACCAGCCCATCCTCAGGGCTTGGAGCTGTATCAGAGACACCCCAGGTGATCATCCTCAAGACACCAAAGTTTCCTTGTGTGTTTTGCCTTGCCTGCTTGGACTGACCTCCCCCAGCATTGCAAATATTTGTCTGGAGAATCCTTGCCTGTTTCCAGAAAAACAGGATGGTTTCAAACCATCTGTTCATCAGCAGGAGTGACAACTACTATTGCCAGGTGAAAACTGAGAGCTTTCATCTCTTTTGTCGTCTTGGAACTGTGTTGCAAAACAAACGGCCCCATGAGTGGTCAGGTTTGGTGATGACCCAGAAATTCTCTGTAGCAACCTGGCTGCTGGCACCTGAGTGTGTTAAATCAGAGCTGTGTGGGTGATGAAGGCAAGGACAGGGCTGACACTGGATGTAGGGGGTGACGAGCTGCCTGGCAAGCAGCCCCATCCCCAGCACAGCCACTTTCACCATCCCTCTGATGGGCAGGTAAACAACACAAATTTGAGTGTGTTGGCTTCGTCCCACTCTTCAAACAGCACCTGTTGTGTTTCTGCAGTGACCTGGCCGGTTCCCAGAAAGCATCCCCCGCTCCCACACAGGTTCCATGGAATTTTTCAGCACATGAATCTCCGTATCCTCCCCCGATCACACCTCGGCACAGAACAAGCCCAGTGAATGTGTCACATCAGGGATCTTTCTGTGAAACACCTTGATTTTTAAAACTGCATTTCACTCCAACTTGCAAAACATCTCTCCTCTCCATCTGTGAATCCATCTGCAGCTGACAGTGATTTCTGGTTCGTCAGCTCCACCCACCTCACTGGAGCTGTTCCTGCTTGGTGTGGAGGTGAGGAACCCTCACCGTGGGTTGTCACCCTCTGATCAGTGGAAGCCTTTTACTAGATCATGTTTTCCTGGTGAGTAAGCAACAGCTTGGGCCAACATGAGGTACTCTGTATACTGGAGTAGGTCTGAAAAAATCTCTCTGCATCCTCCATTGAATATTCTGAATTCAAGAAAATTTTGTAGCCATCCTTTCCACTTCTACACATCCCTCCTAGAATTGCATTTTCTGCTCTAAGCAGTGCAACACTTTATGCTAAAGTGTTATTACAGTTCTCTGGTGTTGAGAGACTTGTAGGCAGGAGGGGATGTGGCTTGCCTTTGTCTGGGGTAGGCACTCCTAGGAGGTGAGGGATCCTGCCTAAAATAGATGGGGTGAATCCATTTGGCTCTTTCCACAGGGCTCCAGGCTTGTCCAAGCTCACATAGCTTTTGAGTGGGAAGTTGTGTGACAAATCCTACTATACTGATGTGGGAAAACTAGGAATGAGTTGCTCCTGGTCCTGCTCTATCCATCTCTTTGATCAGCCAGATGGGTGCAGGGATGGATCAATAGACAAATAAATGAATTATAGCAGACAGTATTTGTCCGTGCTTGGCCAGCCATCTGGCTAAATAGCAATATTGATCCTATAAATAATGACACCCCTGAAATACCTCACTTACTCCTCAAGCAGTAAATACAGGCCTTAGGGCACGAATTTCTCACTGAATTTTTCTTGGGGAAGGCAGCCATACACCACAGAGTAACAGCAGCATGTGGATTCTCTCTCTCACATGGCTTTTATCTTACCTATTTCTCTTAAGTTCGTCAAATGAAAACTAGAAAGGCATCAAGCTTCTTTTCCATCTCTTTTACTGAATATTCAGTTTGGAATTCTGAGTATTATTTAATCCAGAAATGTTTGCATTTTCTAAGCATTCATTGACCAAACAAAGCTTATTTTTCCCTTTATAACCAAAATGTTCCCAACCTGGATGGTTGAAATAAGCTACAAGAGCTCACATTAAGCACTTAGTGACTGCACCAGTTTTAGGCAGCCGAGTGTAGGAGCTGAGTTAAAACACAGAACACCTGTAGAAATGATCCCCCCTGTGAGATGCCCCCATCAAGGCTGGGAGAGAAATCAAGGCCCAAGGCCAAGTCGGTCTGATCCAGAGGGACCCAGGGGGATCCAGAAGTCCAGAGCGAGGGTCTCTGTGGGGCTGTGGGCACCGGGGCTATGTGGGAAGGGTGGGATTGAACCAGCCAGGGGCTCAGAGGGGAAGGCAGGGGCTGTCCTGTGCTGGGCACAGCCAGTCCCAGATGGGTCTGTGGTTGTTGGGGTGCTGGGGTGTCCCTTTGTGACAGAGGCACATTCCAGGGCTCTTTGTGCCACAGGGGCCATGCTGTGCCCAGAGGCCACTGCGACCCCTGGGGGAGTTTTTGGGGCACAGAGGCACCTCTGGGGTGCCACTGCCCAAGAGCACCTCTCTCAGGAGGCAGCAGCTACCTGAGAACCTCCGCAGGAGAGCGTGACAGAGCCGCCCAAGGGGGAGAAGGTGAATCCCAAATCCTTGCCCACCCAGGGGCTGCTGAGCCAGAGGAGGCGAAGGATGAGGGATGTGGCAAGAAAGAGAGACTGGTGATGGGACAGGGCTGGGCTTGAGCTGTGCCAAGACGGCCCCCTCCACCCCATGCCTCCTCTGTCCCACAGATGGACCTCGAGCAGCCGCAGGAGGACCACAGGCAGTCACAGAAGGAGCAGCACTGCCCAGATGCTCCTCCTGAGGCACAAGAGGCAGCAAAGGCAGCAGCCTCAGGCGAGCAGGTGCCCTCAGCAGGGGCACAGAGGCATGTCCCAACCCCGCAGAGCCCCTGCTCTCCCCCAGGCCCCTCACCCACCCCGGGGGCAGCCCAGACCCCCAGCGGGCAGCGGTCAGTGCTGGCAGCACCAGAGTCCAGGCAGGGGGCCCGGGCCAACGAGGAGGAGAAGAGCGAAGTCTGCAGTCCCTATCCCCTGTGCCAAGGGCAAAACCTCATGGAACAGGAGCTTACCCAAGGGGAAATCGACAGATTCCGGGAGCTGTGCCAAAGAGAAAACGACAGCGACAGAACACCGTTGCATGAAAACTGGACACGAATCATCATCCGGACTATCTGGGTCAACCCCCGGTACCGAGAGCTCCTTCAAGACCGTCTCCAGCAGGAGGCAACGGCAGCAACTCCTCCTCCTGCCTCGGAGGAGCAGGTGCCAGCAGCAGAGGCCCAGAGCCCTGCCCCGGACATCCCCCGCTGCTCTCCCTGTTCCTCGCATTTCCACCTGGCAGCCCAGCCCCGCAGCGAGCCGCAGGGTGTCCGCAGGCAGCCCTCCAGCCCCAGGCGGGCTCTGTGGACTCTGTGCACCCTGCTCTGGTGCTTCTGCATCCAGGAACCGCTGGACGATTAGCACCCGCTGCCAGACTCTAATTCAAATCAGCTCCGTTGTTGTCAATAAATATTTTTATATTTGCAAGGAGCTCGGGAGGATTGTCGTTGTCCCTCGTTACTGTGCAGAGACTCAAAGCAACCAACTGTTGCTGCGGGGCTTTGTGCTACTTAGTAGCAGCCACAGTCCTCCTGGAGAGAGCGTCCCTGCAGGAACAGCCTTTCCAAGGGCACGGGCGAGCCTCCCTGGGCAACGGGTGATAGCAGCCAGGTAGCAGCTTCTGCTGCTACAAGTGATTCCAGCTCTAGTGATTTCAGCTCTTGTGAGATAAGCTCTGGCGGTATCACCCAAGGCGACGCGGGGAAAGAGAGACAGGAGCCTCGTGTGGCGGTTCCACGGAAGCAGCTTCTCTATTGCCGGGCCACCCTGACGGGTCAGGGCTCTGCAGCAGAGCTCCCGCAAAGGGAGGCCAGGGACAAGACTGCCCTCACTCCAGGATGCCACCGCGGCCCTATTTATGGGGAAAGCAGGGGTGGGGTGGAAACCAACTAGCCAACAGGGTGCAGGGGATTTACATAAAGAAACAAGGCATGCTGGGTTTTGCTGGTTTTCTCGCCGTAACCCAGGTGACTTGCTTATCTCCGAGTCCTCTAGGGACGCATAAAGAGTTCCTGCTTTGAGGGTTCACAGCTTTCCTCAACCAACAGCTTTCCTGCGGGAGGACATGCCAATAAAAGATGCTGATTTTCCAGCAGTGCTCAGTGGTCCACCTTGGGAGCCAGATGGGCTCCAGCAGCACCAGAGATTTGAAAATCAATGGTTTCGTGTTCGTTGTGGCCAAGACAGCCACCAATCGCCACCTCACCCACGAGAGCCTCTCTGGGAACAAGCAGCAAACCTCTCCACATTAGCTCCCTGAGGCCCTCTGCCAAGAAGTTGTCACCCAGGTGTCTCAGGAATCTCCTGGACCTTTCTTTTCCAGCTGTGGAGTGTTCCCAATTAACACCTGGCCAGTGGAATTGCTCCACAAAGACAAGGCCAGTTGGGTCAAGGGTGTCCTGAGGGTCCTTAAAGAATAACTCCAATGTGCCATGTCCTGGCTGGGTCCCACAATGCCAGTGAACAATATCCTCTGACTGGTGTCCAGAATTCTGGGCACTTGAGGTGAAGAAATGTCACTTTCAGATAAAGAAAAGGAGCCTGGATTAAATATTCCCTGCTGACCTGGCATATGGGAGATATTACCAACTTTACTTTCTGTTCACTGTCGCTAGATCATCCATGATTTTTAAGGCTCAGGTATTAGATTTACTCCAAGGGAAAAAAACCCAGCTAAGTAACCAGATGAGTTTTCCTCCTCTCAACTCAACACAGGGCAGCCTCAGCTGTGAAGAGGAAACATGGAACTGTAGCTGCCTGCCTGGGAGCTAAAAAACATGTCCATCTGATTTTCAGGAAAAAAAATATCCTACATTTTAATCTTTTATACAGGACCCAAAACTGATTTAGTTGAAAAGCAGAAAAGGCAAGAAGTTGCCCAGGCAGGATGGATTAAAAAATATTGAACCTCTGAATAATGTTTTGATGTGATTGTGAGTGACACGTGGCAAAACCTTGCTGTCACCTCCAGCTGTACAACCCAGTGAGCAGAGATTTTTCTAATGATTCTGCTGCTGAAGGTGTTCAATCTGCTAAAAGTTTCTTGCTGACTTGCTTTAAAAGTGATAAAAAGCTCTTGGCCAGCCTCGCTGGTGCTGAGGCAACGGTGTTGGTGAGGCAGAGCATCCCAGGAACTGGAAATGAAGCGCATTGGGCATTTGTGGCCATCAGAGATACAAGTTACAGCAAAGCAACTCCTTGAGCAGCTTCCAAGGATGAGCTGAGGGAGCAATGATGGCCTTGGGCTGCTGGGAGCCTCTGGAAGGAGACTGGGAAAGGCTGTTGATAGCCAGGGCTAGTCACGGCAGCAAATCCACAGGAAAAACATAGAGCCCGAGCAAAAACACTCAGTGCAGCCCCAAAGCCCCAGCCAGGGTCAGCTGGTGTTGCTGGAGCTCTCAAATAAGGATGAAAGGAACATTTCCTAAATTATAAACCACACTTCACAGCTGACCTTTAGAGAAACCTGCAAGTACCCTGTCAAAACAGTGGTGCTCTGTGGCAAAGAGGCTGAGTTTTCCCCAGGTGCTCAAATACAGTGGATCATACCCTGAAAACCATCTCAGTGAAGAGAATCTGCTTGCTCTTCGATTAGACAGGATTTTGGTACATTACTTATGAACTGTGGATTCGACTCTTCACTGATCTGATCCAGGCCAAGTTATATATAAAAGTAAAGGAAAGAAGTATAATCTCCTCTTCTAATACTCCTTTAAGGGTTAGAGGAAGGCAGGACTGTCTTTTCTTTTCCAGCAATAAATTAAGACAGTAATAAAAGCATCCCAGTGTACCATCTAAATTTACAGCAGGGTTTTTCAATTTCATTTGTCATTGCCAAATATATTACATTGGGATTAAACTGTACGGGTTATTAAATACTGATTACATGAAGACAGCGTGCTGTGGCAGGCAAATAACTTGCAAGTTACTGAAATCAAATCTTTGAAAATGTTTTAAGGGAATTAATGTTTAATTAGAGATTTTGATCTATAAGGCATTCTAGTAATAGCTTCAGTAAGAGATTACACAAACCTGTGAGACATTTATAAGTAGAAAGGATACTTGATGTAGTATTTTCTTTAATTAATCTTGTACTGAAAGGCCACCATGAGGGAATTTAGAGTTTGGTGCACAATAAAAAAGACCATTCCAGTTAGCAGGCACTTCAGCTTCTGCGGGGCTTTTTTTTGCATTATCAAATTCATGTGCATGTATTTTTCACAATACGGCATGAGATGAACTTTGAATTTAGTGTGATAAAGAGAATTTCTAATTCAACATCCCCAAGTGAACTTGGATATTGAATCTTGGGAGGTTTACAGATCTGAGGTATTTGGCTTAACAGCCGCTTTTGTTCTTCTGCCGAATTTCATCTTTCTGTTACTGACTTCCAGAAACAACATAAATCAGCAGAAGCACTTTGCTTTCCAACATGATTGGTGGTTTTATCTTTCACTCAGACATTCTTGTACAAAGTCTTCTCTTTTCACTAAAAAATAGTTTATGTAATTTCCTGTAGTCAAACCAAGTGACTGATTCTTTACTGTTTTGCTCACTACATTTACTCTCCATGATCTGACATGATTTTCACAAGACCAGAAGTGTCATTAAGGGAGTGTAAGAGGTGTTTGTGTTGGTAGGTGTAAAAGTACAAACTGAAAAGTCTCATGCTCTGAAAAAAAACCCTGTCTAAGCTACCAGGGTTATGGAGTTAGAGGGATGATAAAACTCCCATTAATGTTACTGGAAGGGGAAATGAATAAATTTCACAAGTTTTCAGTACAAAAACCTGGCAGTTTTAGGTCTTTAAGTTCATCTTCAATCTGAAATGCATCACCTTTCTGCTGATGTACTGAGTGAAATAAAACTGCAAAAACGTTTTTGAGGATTCAAAAGGCTTGATAAATTTGAAAAATCACTTTGAAAATGAGGACATCTTTCCTTTTCCTCCTTTCCTGGTGCAGCTGGACCAAAGACAGTGTCATTACACAATTTTTTGTTAAATCCACACAGTTAAAAAATGGATCTGGCTTTATGTTTAAAAGATTTTAATACATATTACAGGTTACTAATAGTCCTCACAGCTAATTGTTATCACTGGTTATGCTATGCTGATTTTCTCCTCATCACTTTAGCTGTAATTGTTTGGTTTAATACCCAGAGCACACATCCTCTATGCTGCCTGCTTAATTATTTTCACCTCTTTTTATGTCACATTTCTCAGATCAGTAATTATGTCAGATCATAAATCCCATCCTACACTGACTGTAATAACTTGACAGATAGTAATACTTTCTATGTAACATGGAACGAGGTGAGTTGGTTTAACAAAACACAATTTCTTTCTAGTTAGTTTAATTAATTCATCTTAATTATTTAACCTATTAACCACAGGTTAATTAAATTGAATCCGATGCACTCTTAGTATACTTATATTGCCTTTTTTTTTTTTTTCCTGAATGGGACTAGTGTTTCATTACCTCTGTTGCTCATTAATTTTAGTGCTGCTGTTGCTCTTTCTTGAAACGTTTGTTTCCTCCAGGGCCAAGTTAATCCATAATTCAGTGCTAATGGTAAATCTCTGTGCATTACCCACCATGCACAACCCGAAAGGCAATGTGGAGGGGCTGGACCACGGCAGGCAACAGAACCCACTGCAGGAATGCACCCTAAATAGCCACAGCCGGCCTGCCTTGGGTGTAAAAGGACACCTCCTTCCACCTGCTTTTGATAGCCTTTTTCTCCCAATGCCATCTTCTAAAAATACATCCCTGCTTTTCTTCCCAAGGTGGAAGGGAGAAGCATGGAATAGAACTGGCAGCCCCCTCTCTAAAGGCTTCTGAAGGCTCTTTTAAAGAGCCCTTTGAGCAGTGAAACCAGCCAAGGTGGTAAAATCAAGTTCAACAAACAAGCCCAGGAGCTCTTGGGAGCTGCTTCTACCCAAGGAAGTGACAGGGAGCTGCAATGCCTGCCCTCAGCTGGAGATCCACCATGGCATGCTCATCTATAAACTGTTACCTCTCCAAAAACACATGTAGTAACGCTGATACCCTAGGAAAGCAAGGACCAGGGACTGGAAATCCCCCTGCTGCCTGTACACTTCACTTCCTTCAAAGAAGCTCGTGGCAAGGCAGCTGAGCATCAGTGTAAGCAGGCAGTGCTGGTGGCAGGGCAGAGCCGGGGCACAAAGCCACCCCAGGAGGGGATGGATCCCCTGCACCACACCTGAACGTGCTGGCAGATGGAGATGAGCGTGGTCGTGACAGATGAGGGAGCCTGGGGCAGCCTCCAAGGGAAAGGACATGACCATTCCTAAGAGCCCCTTAAGTCAAACGCCATCTACTGACTCAGCAAATGTGAGCTGGGGGAGCTTTCATGAGGGTTCAGACACCGTATTTTCTCCAGGGATTTTAATTCCACAGATATTTTAATTCCAGCTGTGTGGTACAGTGCACACTGTGCCCATAACCCACAGCCCAAGAAACACTCCAAGTCCCACCCCAGCAGGGGAATCTGCTGCAAAAGCCCCCACGGGATCAACCTGCACCCCAAGCACCCAGAGCAGCTCAGGAATCAGACCTGCCCATCTTCAGGCTCAGACCTAAGGAGCCCCTGCTAAGCACAAAGCTGAATGAGATCACAGCTGGTCCAGGGCCAGAAAGTAATGGTGCAGTAATGGGTTTATTGGCTTTTTGAGAAGGAGCTGTTTGATTTCAGACAGAGGAGAGTCAACAGCAGCACTCGCTCCCGCTAATCTCATTTCCAGCAGCACGCTGAGTGAGAAGGCACTTGGACACAAAGCTGTGCTCGATTGCTCTCTGTTTATCCAGGATTACATTAGGAGCCCAAGAGCATCTGAAAACAGCCCCTGGCCAGAGCCAGGGCTTTGCAAATGGCTTCTGCAACACCAGCCTTGGGAGAAAAGAAATGCCAGTGTTTCCAGCAAGCTGCTGGCAGTTTGCTCAGTACAAGAGCTGGATTTAGACACACAGGTTTTAGATGTGCAAATTGAAGACAGTGTCTGTTAAAGAAAGCACTGCACGTAAGTGTTGGCCAGATAATCTGGTTAATTTTAAATAACACATTTACCTTAGGCAAAAAGAAATCAAATGCAGAAGGGTGGATTTAGCCTGGGTGAGGGATTTTTGCAAGGGGGAAGTTAGCAGAAGTTGGTCTGACCATGATCTGCCCCATTATCCACAAAATAAGTTACTCTGAGAACAAAATTACCACAAAGTCTGGTATAACAGCTCTTTATTTCAGTGTCTAAAACACAAAAGAGAGGGCTTGCATTTGGACATCAGAACCATGCAAAGCACCTATACACCAAAAATGAGATATTGAACGACTGTCTCTCTCCTGCTACACGTGGAAAATTTAGGCAGGAAGACTCCGTTTTCCTGTGCGTTCTGCTCTATCCTTCCACAAATCAACCAGCTGTGAGGGGTGATAACTGACCTTCATTCCAAACCAAATCATTTGCCACTGAACACTATTCCATACTGCCCTAAGCAGCTAAAATATGCTCCTGTAAACTTCATCAAGCACCCAGTTCTGCTCTTGGTCTACAAGGACAAAGTCCCAAACATCTCCAGCTACATGATAAACGTTAATCAGAGGTACTGAATTAACTGAGAGCAGAGTTTGGCTCAAAGGATGAATGTCTCCTCCATACAGAAGCCCAGAAAAGGCCCTTATGAGTGTCCCAGAGAGGGGGACGTAGAGACCACCCTAGGCTCAGAGAATTGTCACGTGCACAGAGGACAACCAGACATCCTGAACTATTAAAAAACAGTGGTATAGAAAAATAAAAGGCATAAAATACTGAACCAAAAAGGTTCCAAATAAGGCATCAGCAGGTCCCAACTGGATGTGCTCCTACATCATGTTACATACATCACCCTCCCAGCCAGGATAGTTAGGAATGATACATTAGGATTGTATTTCTGACCTCCATCATTAAGTGCTACGAGCAACCAGAAGGGTTCAAGTTCTCTTCGAGAAAAAGGAAAAAAAACCTCCGAACACAAAACCAGGGAGTATTGTTTTTGGTAAGCATTTCTTAGAAAACAAAATAAAAACGTTAAAGCAATTCATTGAAACGACTCATTAAAAAAAGACAACATTCCTGTAAAGTAAAAATATATATATAGAAATAGAATCTATTTTTTGTTCGTTTGTTTGTTCATTTGTTTTTTTTTTAAAAAAGACATTCAGCATCACGTCAGCGGATTCTGATGGGCTTTCCCGCGGGTCTCCTGCGACAGCCGCTGCTCCTTAAGGCAAAACGTCGGGTTGGCACCTTCACAACAGCTGAGTCCCCGAGGCAGGGCCCTGTCAGCAGGGCTGCTTCTCCCGCACGCTGACAGAGCCGTCCTCCATCCCAAAATACACCACCTCGGCCATGCCCACGAACAGCCCCGTCTCCACCACGCCTGCGGAACGAGAGATCACTGGTTACTGCCAGAGCCACCCCTGCGCTCGTGTCCCCTGCTCTGCCCCTGGGTTTGCTCATCACAAAGCACCAGTGCCTCCATCAGTGCTGTGAGAAGTGTCCAACCCATACCAACCACACAGGGAGCTGCTGGGAAGTCTTTTCCATGCAGCCACTCCCAGCAAAAACTCTCCAGAGACTGAGAAACAACTCCCAAAGCTCCCCCAACATTCACGCTGCCCCAGCCACCACTGTTGAACCAATGATGCCTTACGTTTTAGCTTTTATGTTTTTCAAATTCTGTATTCCTAGTGTGTAACTCTAAAGTGTCTTCTAGCCCATTAATTGCTGTTCTCTCATGCTTAGACATAAAATCCTCTCTAGGCCTGCTCTTTAAGGACACCCAGCCCGTCCTAGGCCCAAAATGTATAAACCAGCATCTTGAGAAGGGGGATAAGCTGAGGGGAAATTACATCATTAGCTAAAGTTTAGTTGGTGAAATTGGGTTGAGATGCAAATGGACCAAAGCTATAAAAGTGTGAAGAACTCGTGACTCGGGGTCCATCTTGGGTGTAGCCTTTGGCCTGCCCAGGGTGGGCCTCTGAAGGCCTTTCAAATAAATATCCACCTTTATTCCCTTACTCCTGTCTAGTCTCTGTTTCTAGGTTGGCCGCTTTAGGCATCACCACCACAATCACAACAAAAGCATTTTCTGCCATCTGATGACCCACGGGAGCAAGAGGAAGCTACAGACACCCACAGGATTGGGGATTACTCCCTTTGCCTTTAATCTCATCTAAAAGACTATCCCATAAGAGAACACCTGGATAACACTTGTTCAAATGTTAAGACTCGGCAGCTCTGGTGCTACCTCTGCAGTTTGTAGCCCATTTGTAAATGTACTTTTGGTTGCATTTAATTATGGGGTGCTCCTAACTTCACAGTGATCACTGAGACACAGCCAGAGGCCAGGAAGGTGGACAGAAACAGAGGACAAGGGCTACCACAAGCACAAGGTGGCCAAAACCCTTCTACCAGCACTGCATTTAGGCTTTAACAGCCTCACATTTAGGCTCACCCACTTCTGGGTAGGGAAGGAGCTCTTCTTCCCTTAGCAGGTCCACTTCTGAGCAGTGAAGGGTGCTGGGACCACACCCACAGGATGGAACAGATCCCATCACTTACCATTCCTTTCTCAATCAAAAAGAAATGCAGGGAAGAAGTTCCTGCTGTGTAGAGTAACCAGGCACTGTCTGCCTCTTGCACAGAAGCAGCTCTAATGATACAGAGATTTGTGCAGCCATGGGCAGCAGGTGGATTAGGATATGGAGCACTGCACCAGGGGCAGCCCAGACCAGCAGCGGTCACCAGAGATCCCTTTCCAACCCCAACAATTCTGTAATTCTGGGATAAGCAGTACTGAGGGAAGCAAAACCACTGACCAGAAACAACTACAAGTTACTGGTGACTCTTCACCCAGCCTACACCCACAGCCTCTGCCCGGTCTGGTGTTTCAATTGTGGAGCCAGGACAATATATGGCTGCTTTGTGGGGATGTTAGGGTTTGTGCAACACGATCCCAACCTGTTCTTGCATGTTCTGGCAACACATGAGCAGCCAGTGAAGGCAGCTGTGTTACGGACTCCAGGGGCAGGCTTTGCCAAGATAACCAGAGAGACGTCCAGATGCTGCTCCCCTGAAGTTCAGAGAGTGCCAGTGCTGGATAGTCCAGAGGCAGCTCTGGCCTGGGCAGATCTCATGCAAGCCAGGAGTCCTTGCAGAGAGGCTGCTTTGTTTGCAAACAGAGCACTCAGCCACTGCTGCTCGAGCCCACCAAGAGCTTGGGTACACTTCATCCTCACAGCAAGGCAAGCATGGAGGGCTTCCCAATGGGAATGGGGTGCAGGGCTGTAAGCAGCTTCTGGAAAATACCACAGCACAGTGCAAACCCTCCCTCCAGAGTCCACCAGTGCTTCCACTAAAAGTCACTCTCTAAATGGGCACAAGGAGAGTAGGAAGAGGACAGAACTGTTGTGCCTAATGGGAAACAGTGTCAACATCAACCAGCATTGCTCCACATTTTCCCCACCATATAAAAAAGCCACGTGGGCACAGTTGTACCAATTCAGCTGACTTAACTCTCGAGTAGAAACAAATGTAGGGACCTGCAGGAGGGCAGCAAATACACACACATTTCCTCATACCCAGGGGAGAGCTGCCACAGTCCAGGTTACTTCTCACACACCAAGCCTTAGCCAGCTTTTGTGGTTTTTAAAAAATCACAGACATCACCTGGTATCATTTTTATAGCAGCGTTCACTTCCCGCCACTCGTGAACCTTGTCAAACTTCCAGTCCAGGATGAAGTTCCCGTTGTCTGTCACCACAGGGCCCTGGAAGCAAACCCAGCTGTCATGACATGAGCCCCATGTCTCCTGATCCCAGCCAGGGATTGTCACAGCCCTCACTGGGACCAGCCGTCCCCACTGCAGTGGTTTAGAGTCATCATTCAAGTAAACTGGGGCGGTCCCCACAATAAACCTGTCAGTGAAACCATCACCCCCAACTCGAGACCCTCTTTGGCAGCACAGACTGCCCTGCAGCCCCCCAACACCCCCAGAGCAGCAGGTCAGACCCAGGCTATCAATCCCTCTGCTCCCTGCTCCGGGATGTTTCTTTAGGGGTCACAGCCAGAGAGGCTTTCAATGAGCAGCCTGAACACCTAAATACCCAACTCAGTAACCAAAGTATAGTAAGGAGGAATTCCACAAGATGCCACTCATGGGAGTGAAAGCCCAGATTCCATTAAATGAAGGGCGAGACCTCTGGTCCTCCCTTTTCCCACGTTCGGCTGGTTCCTCAGGGGAAGCAGGGCTGGCAGGGACACTCACTGCTTTGTTAACAGCCATCCGCAGCTCCACGACACCGCCAAACTTTTTGGTCAGGGCTTTGGTGACAGGGACGTAAGCCATGGGGATGACCTCGATGGGAACTCCCTTCTTCCACTGCTCCCCAAGGCGGTCAGATTTTTTCCTGAGGGAACAGATCGAGGTGGGATTAGTGTTGGACATTACACTGCTGACACCACTGACATCACCCCAGGCCCTCTGCAAACCCCTCAGGCACAGGCTCAGGAGGACACAGGGTCGGTCCATGTGTACCCATGTGCAGCAAGAGCCAGTTTAATGCACAATGCTCTATCCACTCACAAGCCCTGTTTTGACATGTTTTGGACAAGCAGAACAAGAGTTGTTTTTTCCACAGCCCCATGGCTGGAAAATTTATCCCATGCTGACAATCGCTGAGCTCAAAGAGCAGAACTGCCACTTCCCCACAAGCTCTGCTGACTCCCAAGCAGGCCTGCTGAGTCGAAAATTAAGAAAAAAAGATAAATTGAATTGCTGAAGTAGTGGGAGCCAGGCTCATTTCCACCCATTCCTGCTCTCCTGTAACCACTGGAATGACAATAATGGCCTAACACAGCACCATCTGAAACCTCCCATGGAGGAGAAAGGTATAATGAACAGTAATATCTTCACCTGTAATCAGCAATAACAATGAAGCACTTTGCAAATCCTGCAACTATCTTCTCCTGTGTCAAGCAGCCACTGCAAGGGGGAAAAAATAAAAACAAAACCAGAAGACATCAGACTGCTCCCCACTGTGCCTAATGGCCTTGAAGTCCAGTCCCCTCCATCATGTTCTTGCTGGTTTTGGTGCTGTTTCTACCCCACACCTTATCCTCCTTATCCTCACCCCTCACTTGTGCCCCTTGTCCCCGGCAGCATTGGCCAGGAGCCATCTCCCCTTGTGGGTGCACACACAGGATCCTCTCCAGCCCACCCCAGGGACACCCACAGCCACACAGGGATGCTCAGAGCCCCCCCCACCAGCACTGGGACAGACAGACAGACAGACAGACGGACAGCAAGGCTCACCCGCCACCTTTGATAAGGTTGAGGTCAGAGTCCACCTCATCTGCTCCATCGATGGCAACGTCAAGCTGTGGGAAGAGGAGAAGATTGGTGTGGAAACTCCTCCTGTGGAAAACCTGCTGCTGGTGCAGCTCCGGGGGTGGCGGGGCCCAAGCAGCAGTCACAAACGTCACCAGAGCTGCAAGCACCTTGGTGACCAGACACCAGTGTCTGATGGGCCACCCAAGGATACCCTGAGACCACCCAAGCCCCTCTAAAAACCACAGGCATGTGAAAGCAGGAGGAAGAGAAACCCAAACCAAGTGCTGGCCTGCAAGGCACATCTCTTTAGCCTCTGGTGTCGTTTAAGGACCAGCGTGCAAGATTTTCCCAGGAAAAATCTTTGACAGTTCAGCAATATTCCTGTCCCAAGCCTCATCTTGGAAGTGATGCCAAGCACTTGGAGGCAACACAACCCAGCAGCCTTCTTGTCATCTAAAGGTACAAAAACCAAGACAGAACTTGGGGGAAAAATAAACTAATCCTGTTAAAATCATAGAATCATTAAGGTTGGAAAAGACCTCTAAGATCATTGAGTCCAACCATTCAACAAACCCTGCCAGGTCCCCACTAAACCATGTCCCTAAGCATCACATCTATATGTTTTTTGAACACTTCCAAGGATGCTGACTCCACCACTGCCCTGGGCAGACTGTTCCAGTGCTTGACCAACCTTTCAGTGAAGAAATTATTCCTAATATCCAATCTAAACCTCCTCTGGCACAACTTGAGGCCGTTTCCTGTTGTCTTAACTCAAATTCTCCCTCATGTTCTGCAGCGTGGCCGCCCAAACTCAACCTCAGGGGAGGACAAAGGAGCCCGGACGCTTCCTGAATGACCAGCTGAGAGGAAGCTCAGGTGACATCTCACCTCCGTGGTCCCACTGACCTCTGGATTTCGGTCCAGGTCACTCAGTGTTAGGCCATTCTGCAGGATCAGCTGACGGGCCTGTGCACCAAGAAGACAACAAACACCATTTACCAGTGGCAGGAAAGGAAAACAGACTCGTGGTGTCATTCCCTGGCTGCAGTAAGGATGGAGCCTCCCTGGGAGAGCTCCACTGCTCCACTCAGCTGGTGGAGAGGCTGCAGCAGGAACACACAGCAAGGAGAAACTGATGTTTCCAGATCAGAGCAGTTTAATCAAAAGGAAATCCTGCTGCTGATTCAAACTAAAATACTCAGATGGTGCAACAGGACTCCTGGGTTTAGTAGTCTCCATACTAAATAGCAGGAGGCCTCATCAGCTTGGTGGGAATCACTTGTATCAAGCAGATACGGAATTTTTAAATCCTATGTTGTTTCAGCTTGGACATCATTCTCCCTCACACCTATCCAGCCCTTCTTATCTCCTTTGGCTGAAAAATTGGACCAAGAAAATTAAATATTTACACCACAGCAATGTGGAACTAACAAAGAAAGTATTTTTCATATTGGAAATAAGCTAAAACATAAACAAACAAAAGCACAACTCGTGGGAAAAGTGTGGGAAGCTGCTGAAACAGCCACTTGGTGGCTCTGATCTACGTTTCCTGAAGTGGCCGTGTGTTTCCCTCTAGTGGCAACACAACTCAGGGCACCCAGAGCTGCCCTCGGCTCAGTCCCTCAGCTTAAACAGGGAATCACAGAATTGTTTAAGCAGATTTAGTAACATCAAGTCCAGCCATTAACCCAACACTGCCCAGGCCAACACTAAACCATGTCCCCAAGTGCCACACGTACGTGGCTTTTACATCCCTCCAGGGGTGGTGACTCCACCGCTGCCCTGGGCAGCCTGTTCAGCGCTCAGAAGAAATTTTCTTTAATATCCAATCTAAACCTATCCTGGCACAACTTGGGGCTGTTTCCTCTTGTCCTGTTATTTATTACTTGGGAGAAGAGACCAAATCCCACCTGACTGCACCCTCCTGTCAGGGAGTTGTAGAGAGCAATAAGGTCCCCCCTGGGGCTCCTTTTCTCCAGGCTGAGCTCCCTCAGCTGCTCCTCATCACACCTGTGCTCCAGCCCCTTCCCCAGCTCCGCTCCCTTCTCTGGACTCACTCCAGCCCCTCAGTGGCTTTCTTGTCCTGAGGGGCCCAGAACTGGACACAGCACTCGAGGTGCAGCCTCAGCAGTGCCCAGCACAGGGGACAATCCCTGCCCTGGTCCTGCAGCCACACCACTGCTGACACAGGCCAGGTGCCATTGGCCTCCTTGGTCATCTGGGCACATCTTGGCTCACGTTCAGCCACTGTCACCAGCACCCCCAGGTCCTTTTCTGCTGGGCCACTTTCCAGCCACTCAGCCCATGGTCTGGAGCTCTGCAGGGGGTTGTGGCCAAAGTGCTGGACCTGCATTTGGCCTTGTTGAACCTCAGACCACTGGCCTTGGTCCACCCATCCACCCTGTCCAGATCCTTCTGCAGAGCTTTCCTGCCCTCCAGCAGATCAACACTGCCACCCAACTTGGTGTCATCTGCAGAATCTCTTGACTGGTTGAATTTTCTATGTTACAAATCATCATTTGAGCGAGATTCCCTCCTTGCACAGACTCTGCTCGAGTCCAAACTTGCTACCATACTGCAACAAGATCAAGAAACCCCAGTGCAATAGCCTGGATCAGCTGATTCCCCCGAATTCTACCCACTAACACTAACAAGGTGCATCAATCACAGGTACTGGCATGCCAGAAACATTAGAATTAGCAGGTGGCACTCCTGGCAATGAGATATGATTTGAATAGTTTATCATGGCATTTCATAGCATGCAGTTTTAACACCCATGGGCTTTGGGGCCCTAAGGACTCACAAAATGATAGGAATAAAACTCAGTGGGTTGGCATTCATCACATGGTGCCCACACAGGGAGATTTCACGGATCTGGGGAATGGAAAGCATTGAAAAACACTGTGCTGCACATGCAGGCCAGACCCTGAACAGGCTTAGAGTCAGCGGTGTGGCAACGAGGTGGCTTGGCTCTCTCCAGGCTCTGCTTGCAAGGCGATGGGAGCAGTGGGAATCAAAAGCAGAGCTCCCATAACTGGAGGAAAGGTGGTGATAACTGCAGAGCACCTGGCAGGAGCAGTCCCACTCCGTGCTCTCGGCCCGGTGAGAAGAGACAACGCAAACACCAGGGGACAGATACTTACCCTGCTCTAGCTTTACTGATGGTGATGGATTAATGACCTGACAACAGGGAAGGGAGGAGTATAAAAGCCCACTGAAACCAACTCTTCCTTGCCAGTGACCTCAGGCAGCCATCTACACCTGTACACAGTGAAAATAAAATGCTGTTTTGCTGGCCTGGGAACACTCCACTCAGAATTGGTTGAGGTCTAAGGGACTGCAGGAGATACAAGGCAGCCCCGTGTTGGGAATTTTGGCTCCTGCAGGTGTATGATCTCTCTCTTCCCTTTAACAGCAATCCTTCTGTTTTACTGGTAAGAAGCTTGGTGGTGTTAAATGAACTATGACAACATTTGAAGGCACGACAGGCTCCAGCCCACACTCACTGCAAGAGCTTCATCAATATTTTCTTTAAGAACTAATAACTGAACTCAGAGCACTTCTCCTGGATTCAAAGACGACATGGCATTTCAGGGTGGGAATCATTTTAGATCAAAGACAGACTCTCACCACAGTCTATATAAGCAACAGAAGTACTGATGTAGGTTAATTTTTTATCTTTTTTTCACTTTCTGGCCTTTGCAGCACCTCGCATTATATCCCAGTTGGCCACTGGCTGTTTGCCACAGCTGGGAAGAGAGAGCCCTGTCACACACACACTTAAACAACTGCAGGGTAAAAGAATGTTAAGTTTTCCTAAGATTTTAGGATAATTCAGGTTGCTCTCTATCCAGCCTCCAGGTCAAAGCAGGGTCAGCTCTGAGGTTGCTCAGGGCTTTACCCACCCTGAAAACCTGACAGGACAGGCTCTGCCCCGCCTGCCACACTGCCTGCCTGTCCTCACAGGTATAACAAAAGTACAGTGCCCAGCTCCACTCCAGAACCATGAGAAGGACACATGCACAATTCCTCAACTGGGGTATTGACACCCAGCCTTGAAAACCCCTCAGGTGATCCCCACCATGTCACCTCTCCCTGCCCAAAGGGAGGGAACAGAGGCAGAGACCAAAGCCAGTTGCCAAAGGCATGAGAGATGCTCAGAAGCTTCCCCAGCAGCTCTGTATCCTAGCACCAAGCCAGGCTCTCCCTCTCCCTCCAGCCATGAACCAATTCCTGCAAAGGCTGCACAGCAAACAAGAGGTTAAGCCAATTTCTCTTCTGCAATTTCGTATCAAATCCAGCTGATGCATTTGAAGTTCTCCCTGAAAACACAAGAGTTTGCTATTATTCTTTACAGCTGTCAGGGCTGATACAGACTACAAGGAGACAATGTGTCTCCAGTGAGCTTTGCGCTATGTGTCTGGTTCACCACTAAGCAGCATTTTCCTGCAAGTGGGACCCAGAGAAAGCCACACACCAACCCTGACACAACCAGCCTTACCACACTGGCTCAAAATGCACCTCCCAGCCCTGAGCTCAGGTCAGGCTAACACAGCACCATCACCTTCTTTGGGAGGTCTGTCTGCAGGGCCTATCCACGACTGCTTTCACTGGTGCTCTTGGTTAATTCACACCACTGTGAACCACAGAGAGGCAAGGTGGCCTCTCACAGCTCAGGGATCTCCTGCAGGAGTGTTGGGACTGGCAGGAAGCAAAGCAGGAAAGCACTCACCTGAAAGGATGTAGGGATGCATACAATTGTCAGGTTCTCCTCCTTAACTCGCTCAGCTGCAGGAAAAAAGCAGAAGCCTTGGTTTGTTCATTGTACGACGTAAAGACACAGCAACTTTCACTTTAAGAAACCTCAGTACAGAGCAGCCCCTCTGATTCACTGCGATTACTTGCTTGGCTTGCAAATAACTCAGTCACGCTCAAAACGCAAACAGGTGCCACCCTCCGTAGGCTGGGGCTCAGTTTCAACAGTCAGAAATGTTTAAACACCCACTCTGGCCCAGCCCAAGCCACTACGAGCCATTAACCTTTATGTCTCCAGCAGCAGAGGAGCCCCATCAGCAAATCCTCACCTGGGAAATGGGCCCCATCCCCTCTCTCACTCCATTAGACAGGTTTTTGCTGCTCTCCATGTAAACACAGAGCTCCAGCAGCTGTCTGAAAGGTTTGCTGGCTTGTTGCCCTGGGGACATCACATTAATTTATTATAGAGCATTTAAATACGTGGCAGGGAAAGGACTAATAAAGTACAGTATTCCATTAAATGGAAGGAAATATTTCCTCCCCCAGGCTAACCTCAAATGACTAAAATCTATTACTAAGGTATCATTATGGACAAAATGTTATTTTAGTAATTACAATACTCAGGCACAAGCCAACAGCCCAAGAGTCAGCAAGAGCTCCTGCACCAGAGCAAGCACATGAGCTACATGTTCCAAGGTAACGCTGCTGCTGGAAGGATTGAACATGCAATACATGAGGCTGGATGTTGTTACAAGCCACATCCCAGTTCTAAAGCAGTCAGGAGACGTGAAAAGCCAGAATTCGCAGCCTGGAACAGCCACTCCTCTTCAAATACAATAGCCATTTATTTAGAGACTGATTCTGTGCTCAAGGAGGGAGTGGTTGCAGTACTGAGCCAAGCCCAGAAGGCTGAACAGCAGCTCCCAGACAATGAAGTGCATCACACACACAGTGTGCGGCCAGCTGGGTGCCAAGGGGCAGCCCCAGCCCTGCTGTGTCCCTGCACAGTGAAGGGCTGGGCTGTGCTCAGAACTCAGCCTGCTCTGGGCTGCAGGACAGCTCTGCCCAAGGGAGAGGGAGGTCACCAGGGGACTCCCCAGAGAGGCAGAGCCACCCAGGTGGGACACACTGAACTGTGCTGCCCAGAGAAGGGGTGGAATCTTCATGCCTGGAAGTGCCGATGTAGCACTTGGAGGTTTGGTTTGGTGGTGAACATGGGGGTGCCGCGTTGGATTTGAGGATCTTGGAGGTGTTTTCTGACCTTAATGGTTCTGTGGTTCCCTCTCTGCATCCAAGCAAGACCCCCAATAACAACAGGGCTGATCCTGCACTCCCAACCCACCACGGCCCCCACAGCTGCTCTGCATCCAAGGACATCCAAAGTTCAGCACCTCCACAAGCAGATCTAGGGCTGAGAGTGCCCTGCAAAGGAACTTTAAACTTCTGCACCTTCTGTAATGAGGCGTGACAATAATTACCCTCACACTCACTTTGCAAAACTGCATTTGCCTCACTTGAATATTTTGCTGAAATTTTCTGAATCACACCCTGAGCAAACCCCTGCACCTGGAGAAAGCAGGTAAACCTGGCTGTGGGGTACATAAATAAAATGCGGCAGGATTTCACATTCCTCATTTTCATTACACCTCAGCAGGGCCCTCAATGCGAATCATGTGGATGTGGGGAGCAAAATGAGCCACAGGCAAACGGGTTAAAGGAAGCAGAGCAGCTGCATGGCCCCGAGCCACACAGCAAGTCAGCACTGGGCAGAGCTGGGCAAAGCTGGAACCAGACCAAGGAGCTCAGCTCCAGTTTGAGGTGGGTGCCAGTGGAGCGCTGTTCCTGGCTGTGTGGGGAGAACAGGTGGCGAATCATTACCTCCTCAGGACTCTCAGGAAATAAATTTGGAGCCCAACGCCCAGTTTTAACCTTCAGCTTCAAGCAGGACACAGCAGCCGGTGAATAGACCCGAGGCATCAGCCTCAAGTCAGCATGCAGGTGATTTATGGTGTTTTTCAAGTAGTTGGGGCAGAAGGAAAAGGGACTTTTTGCGGTGGGAGGGACAGGAAGGGGATTAGGACCCTACCTAATCGTTGCACCGCGTGTACAATCGTAGATCCGCTTCCGATCCCAAGAACTTGATTGTTCTGCAAATCAAAGAGAGACAGAGGAATGCTGTCACTGGAGGCTCCAGATTGTCCACCTTCCCCAGTGAAATTGGCACTATAGACACATGCAAGAGGAGCCTTGTCCAGGGATGCACGTGGACACAACATCTCAGCACTCCGCAGGCAAGGGAGGGAACACGCTGTGCCAGCGAGGGCACGGCCATGGTGTGCGGCCAAGGGATTTTAATCAACTCTCCCTCTCATTAAAGGACATGTGCTTGCTAATTACCAGCACGGTCCGATCTCAGGGTGTTCCAAGCACACTCACTGGTGGTTGCTGGCATTCCATGAAAGCTCTCCTGCCGGAAAGCTGTGAATTTCAGACAATACCACAGAGGAAGAAGGGGAAACAACCTCAAGATAAAATCTCCCAAGGAAGCCACACAGTAAAGGCTGGGTTTGCTGCCAACCGTATCGTTAGTAAACAGCACAGATGCACCAGCAGCCAAAGCAGAGAGCACAGCAGCTGTTCCTGTGAATAACAAAAAATGTTTTCCAAAACAGAACGTAAAGCTGCCTATAGGAGAGTCTAGCAAAACTTGGAAGGTGGGTAAGCCTGGCAGCATGTGCTGAAGTGGATGAAATTTTAACCACAGCTCCATCCTGCCCTTTCTCTGCATATTGCCTGGTTTAAGAAGGATCACTGCCCTGTCATCCATAACACAGATACACTCCTAAAAGGTGCTGCAGGCTGAGGGTGGATGGGTGCACTTGTGTTACTTCTGCAAGACATCTTCTCTGCCAGGTCAGTCTCTGTTTATTACCAACTGAGTTTCCCACCCTCTGTAAGTGGCCTGCAGCCTTCTGCACTTCCCATTTGCAGTGTACTTCATTTTCTTTGGATAGGATCCAAAGCTTAAATTGACTTAAAGAGGCCCAGTATCACCACAGAGACTTCATACGAGGAAGACTTGAAGACAACCAGAGATGCAGGCACAGAGCTGTTGTGCATTATCTGTTGGACATTACACAGATCTGGAGCTCTTTCCTCATGTGCAGCAAATCCAGAGTTTGGCAGCTGCGGAAAAAACCACACCTGCAGCACTTCAACCAGCTAAAACCTTGCTGTCACGCAAGTTTACCTGGAAAGGTGGAGTTCAAGGCATGCCACAGTCCCCTAGGATTAGTCATTTCTCTTGCTTCTGCAGGTTAAAAGCTTAAAGAAAACAGAAGTTCTCCAAAACCAGAGGCTCAGCTTACATCCCAACCCTCACTAACCACCGTGACTCTGCAAAAGCTGGGGAGAGCAACAGGTCGCTGCTGCACACCTGCAACCTGGCTGCAAAATCTCACAAGTAAATTCTGACTGTCTTTAGGTCTGACTCTGTGAGACTTTCAGACCAAGTGTCAATCTCATCAGAAACCCAACAGCTCCTGAGGTTTCTCAGTGTCACCCACCCAGCAGGCAGAGCCAGCCAAGGCCAGCCAAGGAAGGGGCAAGCAAAGCTGTGCAGAGGCTGGCAGGACATGGGTAGTACCAGTGTTCCCAAAAGACTTGTTTCGACCTGGGAAGAGGCAGTTTCTTCTCTTTGCCCTCATTTCTGTAGAGTGGGACAGCTTCTTGGAGCAGCTGGGTACCCTAAAGGGATGGGGAAAGCCTCAGCATCAGCCACTCCACTATAATGAAGCAGGAAGAGCTCACAAGGGTCCCAGCCCATCCATTTATCCATGAGTAGAGGTGAAGCAGCACTTTAAAGTCAGTCTAAACTGGTGCTGTCACAGCCCCTGCCTTACAGTGGCTCCCACCTCTCCCTCCTCAGCTCCAACCCCAGCCAGACCAGGGGCAAAACCAACCACAGAACATCTACTTTTAAAAACAGGAGCAGGGCAAACATTGGTAAGAAGCAGAGCACTGAGGAGCAGCACCTCATGCAAAAAAATTACGTTTCAGGTTGTTTACCAAAAGCCCACCAAACAAAACCAAGGCCCTGAAGCACAGCACAGCTGAGGACCCACACATAGGTGATGTGGGGAGCAACCACAGCACTTTCTCAGCCAACTCAAGGGCCTAAAGACACTGTCCAGCGTTACAGAAGCCAACAAGGGAACACACATGGAGCAGTATTGGCAGCACACAGGGACTGGCCAGTCCAACCTAAGTTTACAAGGTTAGAGAGCAAAGAGCTCCAGCTAGAAGTAGTAGATAAATACAGAGCAAAGCCCAAAGATGGCTCAGTCCTCTCTGGGGCAGCAGGACAAAGGGCTCCCACCTGTATTTTCATTTCTAACAGAGACGCTCACAGGGCCCGCCTTCACAGGAGTTGTAGAAATACAAAGCCAGCTCTCCCCAAGCAGCTTACAGCTCTAAAGCCCCAAGGCCTGCACCAGCCCTGCTCCCTCAAGCTGTCACAGCCCCACAGTGCACGGCCTCTGAGGTTGGTCACCTCAGTGTCCACTCCAGGACTGGGGAACTCTGCTTCTGCAGCTGCCCATATCCCCCCTCCCACCTGCAGGTTTGCATCTGCCACACCAGGAGCTGCTGTGCTGGCACAGGCAGGGATGGGTGTGAAGGAGGACACCAAGACAGGAGCCTCGCCCAATACCAGTCCCAAGCCCCCAGTGCCATGAATATATGGCAGAGTTAAGTAAGATTTGTCCAGCAGAACCAAACCCTGAAGTTAGTGGTGTCTCCCATACATCCCTGCTGTGCAACGGAAGCCTTAGCTTTGCTTTTAGAGATAACCCTCCCCCCTCCTGAGAGCTCTAACAAGCACACACAAATGTATCCATTACAAACAGCAGCTGCCCCCTGCCAGTGCAAACTGAGAGCTGAGACCATCCAGCTCTTGGGCACTGACTCTGAGCTGCTTCTGCACCGTTCCTTGAAGCCAAAGCCTTCCCAAGAATTGGGGTATTGTCCCAGACACTGCCTAATTTACTTAACCAGCATCACAAGCTGGACATTGAACTTTAATCAGCTGGGACACAGCCAGAAACGTTAGCCTAACTTTGCCTGGCCATAAAACAGCACAAACGCCAGCTATTTCACGATAAAAGTCCGAAAGTATTGATTTTACCCCAAATCAAAGGAACAGCCACATGTGATAGCAACAGTAGTGTCTTGGCTCCATGCCTTGAGAGACAAGTCCTTCCTCCACGACCCCTCAATGCACAATTTTGGACTGGCCTTGGGTAAGAAAGGGGATTTTTATGCAACTGCCAGAGCCCTCAGGCTCCCCCATCTCACAGACTGACCACTTTTGATCGTGATGGCCTGGCAGGGGGTAGGTCTCAGGCAGCCCGTGGCTCTGTTCTCTCAGGCAGGCACAGAGTGCTCCAAGGAAGGGGACTGCGAAACAAGCCAAACTTTCGTGGGACATAAGGGAAGCCATCAGCAACTGAACCTCAAAACGCCAACCCAGCGAGGGGGGAGCAGGAAGGAAAAGGGATTTTTTTTTTTCTCCCCTAACTGCTAGTATCTACTTTCTTAGCAGCAACTTCTCACCCCGATTTCACCACGGCTGTTGCGAAAGGGCTGGCACGGCAAACGCTGCGATAAACCTCAGTGACTGTAACCGTTGATCTTCAAAAGCCTGTGATCAGGCTGTGCCAAACGTCAAGCAGCTCCAGCCCTATCTGACATTGAAGGGGTTGCTTCAAGCCCCTGCCTGCACTTCTTTCCCTGCAGAGGACAGGACAGAAACCCCTGGTCAGCAGCTGTTGTTCCTTGCTCGGGGGGTCAGAAATAGGGTGCAGCAGCAGCGCATGCTGGACTTGGAGAAAGAAGCAGGACATGGCATTAGCGTGAACTCCCACCACAGCCCAGCTCGCAGGAGGGTGCACAGTGGAAGTTTAGAGGTGCAAGACATTACTCCAGATTCAGCGTACACAGTGCTGAGCTGGACGAGGCATGGAGCTGCTGCCAGGGAGGCGCACACTGGGGAAGGAAAAGCAGTTTTCTTCCTTCTCCCCGGCCAAAGGAGTGGAGTCCAAAGCGGAGAAGGAGGCTCAGCAGGACCCATCCGTGAACCCAGGGTCCCTCCTTGCACCCAGGACTGTCCATGCTCCGAGTGGGGGGTGTATTCTCAGTGCCCCCCACTGCATCCACGAACCTCGGGGCTGCTCTATGCACTGGAGCAGTCCGCGCCACCTGAAGTCCATTCACACCCTGGGAGTTCCATACAACCCGCGGCCATTCCATGCACTGGGGAGTCCTGGCACCCCATAGCCTGTCCCTGCACCTGGAGCTGCCTCACACACCCCTGGGTCTGTCTGCACTGGAAGGCTCCGTGCACCCCTTGGCCGCTCTGTGTTTTGCGGGGTGCCGGCACCCCAGAGTTGTTCTGTGCACCCCAGGGTCCGTCCGTGCACCAGGGATTCCGTGTATCCCATGGCCCCTCTGTGCATTGCGGGTTCCCAGCACCCCAAAGCCTGTCCCTGCACCCGGAGCTGCTCCATGAACCGCAGGGTCCATCCGTGCCCTGGGAGAGTCCATGGCTGCTCTGTGCTTAGGGTGTCCCTGCACCCCAGAATCGCTCCGTGCATCCCAGGGTCCGTCCGTGCACCGGGGGACTCTGCACACCCTGTGGCCGCTTCGTGCTTTGGGGAGTCCCGACACCCCAGAGCCACTCTGTGTGCCGGGGGATCCGTGCATCCCGGAGCCTGTCCACGCACTGGGAAGCTCCGTGCACTTCACTGCCACTCCGTGTACCGAGGCGTCCCGGCACTCCAGAGCCGCGCCATGCACTGGAAAAATCCGTGCACCCCGTGGCCGCTCTGTACATTGGGGGGTCCCGGCACCCCAGTACTTGTCCCTGCACCCAGAGCCGCTCCGCGCACCCCGAGCTCCGTCCGTGTCCCGGGAGACTCCGCGCACACCGTGGCCGCTCCCCTGAATTAGGGAGTCCCTGTAACCCGTGGCCGCTCTGTGCTTTGTGGAGTCCCGACACCCCGGAGTCGCTCCGAGCACACCAGGGTCCGTCCGTGCACACCAGGGTCCGTCCGTGCAGCTCACGGCCACTTCGTGCATTCAGAGTCCCAGAGCCCGTCCCTGCGCCCGGAGCCGCTCCACGCAGCCCGGGACCCGTCCGTGCCTCTAGAGACTCCGTGCACCATGTGGCCGCTCCGTGAGTTAGGGGGTCTCTGCACCCCAGCGTTGCTCCGTGCACCCCGAGCTCCGTCCGGGGATTAGGGCGTCTCTGCACCCCGGAGTCTCTCCGTGCACCCCGAGCTCCGTCCGGGGATTAGGGCGTCTCTGCACCCTGGAGTCGCTCCGTGCAGCCCGAGCTCCGTCGGTGCACCGGGGAACTCCACGCACCCCGTCGCCCCTCGCGCACTGAGGAGTCCCGGCACCCCGGAGCCTGTCCCTGCACTCCGGGATCTCTCCGGGTACTGGGGGTTCCGTGCACTCCAGAGCCGCTCCATGTACTGGGAAGTTCCGTGCACCCCATGGCCGCTCCGTGTACTGAGGGGTCTCGGCACCCCAGAGCTTGTCCCGGCACGCCGGAGCCGCTCCATGCACTCCATGGCCACTGCATGCACTGGGGGACCCCAGCACCCTGCAGCCGCTCTGTGCTTTGGGAGCTCCCTGCACCCCGGAGCTTCTGCTTTGGGGGTCCCTGCACCAGGAGCCCCTCCGCGCACTCCGGGTCCCTCTGTGCTCCCGGAGGCTCCGCGCACCCCGCGGCCGCCCCGCGCTCCGGGCGCTCCGCGCACCCCGCGGCCGCTCCGGGCACGGGGGCTCCGAGCCCCCCGCGCCCCGCAGCACCACGGGCTGCCTCACCTGGACGTGCTTGTCCACGGCGGCGAAGGCGGCCCGTTTCTTGGCCTCCTCTGCCATGGTGCTGCCGAGCCGCCCGCGGGAGAAGCCGCGCCGCGCCGCCGCCCGCCCCGTTCGGACCCTCCCCGGCGGCCGGGCAGCCAGGGGCGTGCTGCGGAGCA
>VWZT01008701.1:558391-684771 GCA_013397055.1 Pachycephala philippinensis | reverse complement strand
GAAGCCAATTATATGACACTTATCCCAAGAAAAAATGATCAGACACACTAACATGAGAAACTTTGCATCAAAATGACCAAATTTTCATATTTTGTTTTTAACTGATGGATTAGACAGTTGAAATAAATCTTCTTAAAAGTACTAGAGAGCTTGAGGGTTTATTAAATTAATCTGAGAAAAGGAGCAAGTATGATGTGCACTATGCAATGTCTTTCAACCTCATTGCCTGCCTATTAGGCTGCAAGAAAAGAATATTTAAGTGTCTGTTTATTAACTGATTGTCAAAGAAACCTGATTATTTCCAGGATATAGCTTTGCACAAGAAAGAGTAAGATGAACTGAAGAGGAACAAAATGATTGATTCATTTCCTTTGGGGGAGGGGAGGGTATAAAATAAAATAATGAAACATAAATGTGTCAGATCCATTTATACAGGATTGATATTTAATTTAGCTCCCTTTGAAGTTGAAATTAAATTTCTTAAGAGGTATTATTAAAAGGGAGATGGAATGTAACCTTCCATCAAGCTACCATTATTTTAATACATCTTTAAAAAAATGAACTTTTTTCCTGAAGTGTGCTGGTAAATTGATTTATGCAGTTCTAAGCAGTAATTATGAAATGTGCTTATCTAGACACCTTCTGTTTCTATTGATCCTACATGTTATTCTGATGAAAAGCTCATAATTCATAGCATTCTCAATGTTTAGAATTCTTGGAATTATTTATAACTTGCAGTCCAAGGGTGCTGCTGGTGAAATGGGGTTTGAAGTTGATTTACAATGCACCAAATAGTCTGTTTTCAGGCCCTGAGCACAGATAGTTACAGCACTCTGCTTTGCAAACCACAAATGGAGAGTGCAGCACCACTGTGGAAGAAAAAAGACCAGTGGAGGGTAGGGAAGTGACAGAATTCCCAAGAGTTTCAGAAAAGGAAAATGGCTAAAGCAGCAGATTAAGAAACTTGTAGAACTGCTGCAAAAGAAAAAATAAATGCTTTGATGGGCGCTAGGAAAAGAAATGATTAAATCTACCCTAATGTTCATCTGCTAGCGGCAGTTACCTCCTTCCAAAACCTGTGGCGTTTGTTTTATTTTCTTCAGAGATTTCCTATGAGCCAAACCATCTGTTGAATTGTAACTGCTACTACTACTAGAAAGTGCTGGGGGAAAAAATAATAGCCTCACTGAGCAGTGAGGACTGAACCAAAGGCTTCCAATCCTTATCACAAGACTTGCTCCAAAAATACCCCCTCATGCAGTCATTGTAGGGGAACATGTCATGTGTCAGACCTGAGAGCTCTTTCCTACTGCTCTGCTGTGACCCGAAACCCACACAGGAGCTTTTGCAGAGGAAGCAGCTTCCACTCTGTGGCTGTGCTGGGAGGGAGGAGTGTGAGGACAGGGGAAAGAAAAGATAAGAAATGAGAGGACAGGAAATTTAGTGAATAGGTGGTATGGCTCCAGCCATTGCCATTTTAATACATCTTTAAAAAAATGAACTGCTCTGGGGGCGTGTGAAACAGGGGTGAATTGTTGCAGCATTTTGCTGTTCCTCGTGGTGCTGCTGGGATTTGACTGTCCCTGCCCGTGCTTTTCATGGGGATAAACACCAGCATTTGTGGCCCAGCATTGACTTCAGGAGCTACCTGGCTTTTCTTTATCCTTTAACTCCATCAGGGACAAACCTTACCAGAGACTTTTTGGGCACCCTCTCTATCTGCAGGAAGTTCATGTACCATGTCAATTAGAAGACAGGGTGGCATTAATGTTAAACCAGGTAGCAGTGACAGCAGATTTAGTCCGTGGGAGGAACATTCTGAGACACAGCGATGGCAACACAACCTGACAGCCATCAGAGTCATTGTCATTTATCAGTGTGGTACCAGCCAGCAGCTTCAAGGACATCTCAAAAGTCCCTTTAGTGGCACATTTCTAGTCCCACAGCAGAAAGGAAGCTGATCTATAATACCATGGAGATAATACTTGGAAATTTCTGGTCCACATCTAAACACAGCGATGCACAAAACAAGATTTTTATTTTCCTGTCATTATTACCCCTTTGAATGCTACTTTGGATTAGGATGAGGACATTTTTCCTCATCCAGACAGGCCTCAAATGCTTTGATAGGTCTTCTATAAGTATGCAACTTGGTGTTATCCAGGATAAAATTACGGTCTGCCACAGGCTCTGTGAGACAACATTGCAGGCCACAGACCCAGAGGCTGTAAATTACCCATCTCTCAATTAAGGAGAACAAAACAGGGCATATCCATGGAGCTGTCAGGAACACACGATGTCACAATGAGATACAGTGCTCTGAAACCAAACACAGCACGAGGATATTCTAAAACAATTCCATAAAGAAGTGCACAAAGTGCACAATTAATTATAAATACTAAACAGATCCATAGCATTTCTTTTAAAATCCAGTAGAACTTCTTAAACTGCAGCCAATTTACATCCCTGTTGGCACTGATCTTCACATTTGAAGATTACACTGGATCTCAATAAAACTAGGAAATTGCAACTGCTCAGCAAAAAGAAAAAGAAATTAACCCACCAATAGCCACACACTCCATCCAAACAGCTGTTGAGCATAGCATTTACAACATGAATTTAAATTCTAAGGTAGTCAAAATTACCTTTATTTAAATTCAATTTGTGCTTTGTTTGGTTTTTCGTTTGCTTGTTTTTTAAAGAACTGACCATCAACATCAGAATTTTCCTTAGATGTGACTACATAGCTGAAATTTCATTTAGGAAAACATTTGTAACAAAAGGGATTGTTTTTTGTCTCATAATGACTTCTTATTTCTAACTCTATCGTCAGAAAACAGGCATTCAAATAAGGACAACAAAAGAAACAAAACATATTCAAACAATTCTAACGGCTTGAGATGAGACTGCTTTTCATTACCAAGCTCCTGGGGCTTTCGGATTCATTTTACAGAATTGTTCAAGAATACACTGAAAGTTGCTTTGTGGAGCTCCTTTTTCTTACAGTGACCAGTTATTTCTAATGCTGTGTTTGACCTGCCTGTTTTGCAAGCCTCAAACAAACCTACCCTTACCTGATGTTAATCCCAAAATAATACACTCAACCACTCTCAGGGCATTAGATGGGCAAGAAGCAGTGACAATGTTTATGAAGTCAAATGTGTTAGTAAGTGATTGAATTAGGATTAATTTACTTTTCCAAAATCACTGGTTTTGCCCCCTATCCTTCTTTCTTTTCCAAAGACACCGTAATAGGAATCTTTGGAAATTGTTGATCAACTTAAAGGAAGCTTGGTTCCCTCAATAACTTAACCAGAAACATGCTCTCAACTTCAAGTAAAATTTTTTTCATCTTCTTTCAGAGATTCTGCCTTATTCCATCTCCAGAGACAACTTTTCTACTTCTTCCATTCCTGATCCAATGTTTGCAAACTCCTGGGAAATGAAATGGACAGTGAGCTCTTCTCTGACATTGATCCAGCCAGCTGAGCTACCAGTTGCCCTTGCTCTCTTGAGTGTTTTTTTGTGGGGGTGAGAAGAGGGAGGGACATTTTTGAGCAACATGATCCTATAGAAACTCACCCAAGAGCATGGCAATGGGAAGATTCACTCTGGTAGCAAGGAAGCCAATTAAAGGGTGAGAACTGTCAGCTGAGTCAGTCTGGGAAAGTTGATGAGAAGTGCTCTTCCATTGCCTACTGACTCCTGCATTTTGTATAAGCTCATTAATGATCTTCAGTTGATGTTGGTTCAATGGTAAAATGAAATAAAATATCCACTGAGCTTTAGAGCCAAGCTGCAACGAACTAATTTTTTTTATGTATTCTGTACTTGATGTGTCATGGGAAATCAACAAAGAAAGAAAGGAAATCCCTTACTTGGTGAAGTGCAGGAAACCTCTCTCACAAGGACAGCCATAAACAGGCTTGAAGTCGAGGATCTGTGGTCAGTGTGGCCCTACAAGCTTTGTCATAACACTCCAAGAAGTGTTCTCTAAGACGTCATCTGAGAGGGAAACTTCTCACATAGCTTAGAAAGTTTTCTTTAGAGCTCAGCCCTCAGGACAATTATATCTCAGAGTACCTCAGGGGGCTGCTGCCAATGGAGGCTTGATTTGCTGTCCATCATCAGCTTGCTGCATTTTCCTGGAAACTGTTCCTTTAGGCTGGCTCATTATTTTACAATATACCCTGAGGTGACACATGCCTGTTTGGGTAGCAACGAGGAAAGGATATTGTGACTGAAGAGATCTGGTACAGAGTTTTGGTAAAGCATCAGAAACTGAGTTTTGGGATAAATTGCTTGCATTTCAGGTGCAGAATCAGATTGGGTTTAGAACATCATTTTTGTTTAATTTTTTTGGCCAGAGGAGAATGGCCACCTTTGAGAGATCTATTTCAATTTGGCTGCCCACTGGATAACCACCAACACAATTGTGTATAAGGACATGTCCACCTTCATCCTTCCTTATTTCCAAGGACAGTCCACCAGCTAAAAAGAAATAGACTCAGACAGCAATACAAACACCATGACAGGTTTGGAGGCTGGATTCTCAAACCAGTATTTTCTGCTCCTTCCAAATCTCTATAAACTCTCTAATTGGCAGAAATACAGACAATCCATCTTGAATATGTGTGTGACTTGCTAAACATGTTTGACTCACACTTTATTAAAATACGCGTGTGTAACAGTGAAGGAACGCTATATTCTATAGGCTGTATTTACACGATTTACATCAATTTTACTCAACCATATTTTATTATTATTAAAAGGTTGTGGGCTTTTTCTGTTGGCTGGCTGGTTTTTTTATTGTTGCTGTTCTATAAAGGGTTTACAGCAAAAATCTTACATCATTTAAGCTAAAGTTGCAGTAATCGCCCAAAAAAAAAAATAGTCTGAAAAATACAAGCATTCATACGTTCATACGGACTTTGAAAATACCTTTACTCTAGTCAGGGAGAAAAAGTAGGACCATTTTACCAGAAGAGATGTTAGATTCAGAACAAAAGTGCTTAGATGATGTTATTGGCTGAATAGAAGATTAAATTAATAGTACCTGATTGAGGTATTTGTCAGGCCATGAGATTGTCTAGTAAAACAGAAAGAAAGGGGGGAGATTACAAATTATTCATTAAAAATTTTTATTTGTCTCTATAGTAACCAGACTTTGTGTTACCTCGACACACAGTGCCCTTTGTGACAAGGAAGTTTGGTACTAAATCCAGCCTCACAGTGAGTTTGTCCAGCACCCAAAACCATATTTTACAGTATCCCCTTATTTGTTAAGGGAAGGGGTTTTGTCTTTCTCAGCATGCCGAGTGCACTGTGGGTACTTCTACTCCTCCTGCCTGTTAATGTTAAACAACAGCATTTAGCCAGGAGAAGGTCAATGCAAAGAGATCATTCCAGAAACACTCACTCTTTTCTCCCCTGACCTGAAATCAGTGCACCTTCCTGCAGATGTCAGCACCAAATGTCAGCTGGTGCAAGCTAAGGCAGCACACTGATTTCCTTATTAGCCACTTGCTGAAACACTTCGTTATTAAGCCAGGTAAAAAACTGCCCCTTGTCACACTCCTGATGGTGTGAATGCACTGTGAATGAGCAGAATTGAGTAATTTAGGCCCAGAGACATTTCTTAAAGCCTTCCAGCTGTCTCTTAGCAAATTTGCCTGTATGAAGCCTACTGCAGAACTCTTAAATACTTTTTCTTTTCTTTTTCTAATTTAGGTTAAAAGCTTGGCATTGATAACTGAAGTATAACTAATCTCAACAAGGCAGATGACTTAAAATATATTCATTCTGAGACATGAATCCAAGTCTGGAGGGAAGCAAGGAAATACTGAAATTGGAATAACCACCCATGTAACTGTACACATGGGAAATTTCCAGGAAACTGGTCTGTGTTTTGACTGACACTAAGCTGGCACTTAAATCATGAGGAAGAAACCTTGTTTATTTAGACAAAGCTAAGAGAGCACCTTGATTTCTGCAGCCACAAGAGGACAGTATTAGAAGGGGCCAATACAAAAGGAAATGTGTGAATTGTGCTTGCGATACCTGTTGCAGTGAGGGATTTCACTTCAAGTCTGTTCTGTGTCTCTCTCCATAGATCCCATTCTCTTTAAACAGCAAGGCCAATTTGTATCATGTGAGCACCTCCCCTTTCTATTCTGTTCAGGATTTTCCTTTCTCAGACAGCCTGTGCCAGCATATGCTGTATCGTAAACAAATCATGAGTTCCAGCTTATCCCTGTCTTACAGATATTGAAATAACTTCAGCATTCTTTATGAGGCAGGTTCACCTATGCCTGGCCTTAGATATTTTATTGCTGTATATGATTTCTGCCGATTCCCAGTGTGTTCTGCATACCTTTCCCTGAAACCCAAGTATGTTTTTTTTCTGCCGGTCTCTTCTCCCAGGAATGTTTCTTTTCCTGTTGCCCCCCGTTCTCTGCCTCTCTCTGAGGCACAGGGCTCCCCAGACTGTTCTCCCTCTCTCCCATTCTGGTTGTCTCATATAAGTAGACTGGCAGCTTTACTAATTCAGCTTAGATGCTCCTTCAGTAAAATCTGATATATTCCATGTGTAAGTTTTATATGAGCAGAAGGGAGAGACACCACCAGATCCCCACGGACTGTTCACCAGGCAGTACAGTTTTATCTTGTAACCTGCCATGAAGAAAAAAATCTATTGTGTTTTGTAATGTTAAATAAGACTGTTTGAAAGCGCCATAATAAAAGAAAGAGAGAAATAAAGCAAAGAACAATGAGAGAAGCAATGAACAGCTTTGCAGGGAAGCTAGGAAAAAAAAAAGGAAGAAAAACAGGAAAGAAGAGTTGGTGAAGCAGAGATGGAAGAAAGGCTCAGGCATGCTGCAAGAGAAGAGAGCTGCAATAATATGCAGACTGCTTGAAAGGGCAAAAAGTTTTTCTTGAGCTAAAGTACTCTTCAGCTAGAGGAAAAGAGAAGGAGTGTATTTATTTAACTAACAGTACCAGAGACTAACATAGGACATCTCAAATTTAAAACCAGAATTTATAAATTATTTCTAGTAAGGTGCACAAACACATGAAAAGCTACAGTATTTAAATCAAATTGAAGTGATCAGAGTGAAGTAGAACGATTTCTGAGTTCAAAACCTGAAGAGCTATTTTAATCTAGTATTATCTTTCTGTATTTTTCAATGAAAAGACCAGATACTAAACTTTTTCCTTATTGTTTAATATCTCTATATTCAGCTTCAACTGAAGCTGACAAGAATTTAGCTCTTCAAAGAATAAATATAAATTAGATCCCTGTTAAGAAAGATTGTATAAAATACACCATGGGTATATAGTGTGCTAAATATCACAGTTTGATAGCACACACAAAAAGAACATTTATTTTTTTAATTTTTAAAAGGGAGAAAATTGACATCCATGTGCCTTGCCATGTTCCTTAGATTCCAGTTAGGTCTGCTGTGCTAACAAAAAACTTGTGCTAAGAACATTTCTCCTTTTTAGCATGCACAATGTGACTTCACATCAAAACAGCAGGATCTGGCAGCCAGCAGCACATTCCTATGGGGAAATATCCCACGTAGTTGTTTTCTAAGGTGAAACACAGGCTGGAGGGACTCAGTTGTCATACCAGTTGTTACCACCTATAATTACTTTCAAAGATTCATGTCCTGTAATGATCCAAGACAGTCCTGTTATCACTTTGCAGTGATTGATCTGAAACATCTGTCATCTCCATTCTCCTGGCTGAGAGCTATTTTGCTTAGGAATGATGGGGAGAGCCAACATTGTCATTGAGTTACAGTACGTTATGCATGCAAAATCAAAAATGTCACACAGCAGTCTCCAGCTGAAGATTTAATGGCATCTAAATTGAAGCCAGTAGCATTTTGTTTTACAAGGTGGCAGTGTAAACATGTTTGTTTACAAGCCTGCTGCTCAGAAGTTCTGACGTGGCAAAGCATCAGCAGAGGATGACAAAGTGGAGCCATTTTCTGATGACTCCAACCTCTGCCAAATCATTTCTGCTCTGATAGAGAAGGACAGATTCAGAACCTGCCCCCTTTTTGCTAGTTTAAATAATCTGTTAATTACTCTTCCTGTTTATTACTTCACAGAGTCCAAGCTGAAGAAATTTGATTGCCTGGAGAAACTTCCCATTGACCTCAAAGCATTTGTAGGACAAGCTTCTGCACAGATCCAAAAGTCATTAACCTATGCGTATTGAATTTCTTACTTTGCTTTAATGAACAAAGCATGGCAAGGTATTTGTAATGTGTAATTAGTAAAGACAAGCTGGCTTCTCCAGATTAAATAATAACTGAAGGCCAGATTGTAAACAGAACTCATTAAAGCTATTTGGATTTGCATTACCTCAGAAGCTAGCTCTGGTACAAATTTTGGCTTCAGATTCAAACCAGGCTGACACAGCTTAGGGGAAATTGGCATTTGTTTTGTTATTTCCCCGTTCACCTTTCCACATTATGGAGAGAACAGGAGAGGAAAATCTGGAGTTGATTTTTTCTGGCCTGACCGAAAGGCTAGAGCAGGGAAGCTTTGCCTCCCGTGCAATTCACTGTCCAGTTTCAATGGACAGGCATGGATTTGACGAGCTTTTCAGTTATACAGAGCTGGTCAGAAATCGCCATCTATTTGCTGCAGAGAATCAAGATTATCTTAAAAAACTGATTGATAAAAAAAATTAAAAAGTAAATTCCAGAAACATGCAGTTTTGTACATGTGTTTGTTAGTGTATGTGTGTGCTCATGTGCATGCATTTGAAATGTTCTTTCAGAAAGTAATGTATATTCTAACATATCAAACAGCTTTAGAATTCTACACATCTGAAGACATAGGGAAACACTAGCTTTGATCTTTGGGTCTCTTCATAGGAGCCACAGGGAAATCCACATTTGCTTTATCCATGACTGTTGGAAGCAAAGAAATCCAGTTCATATAAAAACTTATGTAAATGAACACCATGACGCATTTTCCATCAAAGTTTAAATATTGAGAAAATGTTGGGCTTTAAGGTAAGGAGCTCTCACGCCATTGGCACACTAAGAAAGATATGCATTTCACAGACATGAATCACGATATTGTGTATCACAAAGTCAGCAAACACTAATAAAACAGGTTCCTGAAACACACACGCTTCTATCAAAATTCAAGGAGTCCTGCTGCAGCGGTGTTTCCATTTTCAGCGAGCGCTCCCCAAAGGCCCAGCTGGGATGTGTGGGATCCCTGGCAGTGCCCAGCCTGCCCTGCTGTTCCCAATCATTCCTGCCATCCCCGCTGACACCGCACGGCGTGAGCAGCTCCGCTCCGAGCCACAGCAGCACCGAGCTCTTAATGATGCCCTCAGCCCAGGACATGTATTTTAATGAACGTGGGGGGAACACTCAGTTCTCACAACACAGACAGCGCTGGCAAACACTCAAGGTTTTGTTTTGCTGCCGGGCCCTGGAGAGGCACATGCACATCCACACATCCATATTCAAATATTAACCCATGTCGGAGCGGGAATGTGCTTTGTTTTATTCTGCAAACTCACAGTGGCTGCAGAAATCCACCTGATGGTGTCAGAGGAGCTTAGGGGACAGTTTATAAATGGGTCTGACAATGCGTAAGGGGGAGAATGAGAACTCTTTTTTGCTGTATTCTGCCTTTGATGTTTTAATATTGATATTATTGTAAGGGAGCCTGAAATGCGAGGGGAGCCTTTTGTGAATATTTTTATGCCAGAGAGTCAACTCAGTTCCCTATTGTTAGGTCAAATGGTGTGGAAGCTCTGCAGTAGAACAAGCTTGCAGCATGTTAAGCAAAAGCAATATGAGCACATCCTTCCTTCTCCCCCACTCACTCTCTTCTTGCTTTTTATTTTTTTATCTCAGTTTCAACTAAGAATGGACCACAGATCAATAGCCAGTGGTTAAACACCTAATGAAGGAACACAGACAGATCAAATGAACTCTTAATGGACATATGCACAGAGGGCTTGCCTCTGAAAACCCAAGGCTCAGTTTTCCACGTTATGATATCCCACTGTTGAGGCCAGATAATTTAAAACACATGACTTTATTGAAGCAACTAACTACACAGCAAATTTTCAAGAGCAATCATCACCTAAAAGAGACAGAAAAAGAATACCTGCAAATTCACTTTACAGTGCTTTTTACCCCACAGGCAAGAAAAACAGATTAGGATAGGCATCAAAACACACTACAGTTTTGCTTCACTTCACTGAACTGGAGGGTTTATAATTTTGGGTACTTGGGGGAGACTCTAGTCCTGTCCATGTACCTGAGATTTCCTTTCCTCATCTTCACACTTTTCCCCCACTTCTAGAAAGAGCCAGACCAGAAGGACCACCATCTCTTCCCTTCTGCTCCATTTGGGGCATTTCTGGCAGGCTGAAAGGATGTCAGCAGGGCTGAGGGCAGCAGCTGCATGATGCCAGGAGTGAGTTTCTGAACAGAGTTTGCAATGAGACCTGACCAAATTAACACTCTGGACCATCAGAACAAGTGGGGAGACAACAAATTACCTTCCTTTACCATCCTTCCCACATCTGCTGTAAATGTGAGGGAACAATCCTTCCTCCATAGCAGTGATCATGAACAGTTTATTGTGGAAAGGGGAATCTTGCCTTGTGTTCCCCACTGCTACATTCTCCTGCATTCATTCCTGGGAGGAACAAATAATTCTTGTTTAAATGATCACAAATCTCTATTCTTTCAAAGCAAAACAAGCCCAGAAAAAATGGATGTGTCTTGTGGTATCTGAGCTGTTGTGTCCTATAGCCAGAAATTTCAGTTAAAAGTATTTGTATGAAAATAGTGCAGATAACTCTTTCCCCTTCACTGATGCTGAGATATGAGGCACACATGAGAAGACAGAACTTCAGAGGAATCAGATTGCTCATGGGCAGTGTAGAGTGCTTTTATTATAGAAGATTAGGGAACTACTTATCAGCTGCTGAAAGCAACTCAGGAAACAAAGGTAGTTAAAGGAGTTTATCCTCCAAGCAGGCAGAAGCAAAATCAAAAGCAGTTTCCAGACAAGACGAGCACATAGATGTGTCCTGTCCTCCCTGACAGAGCTAAGCACAAGAGAAAAAAGCCATTTTATTTGTATCAGTCACATCCGTTTTCTCAGATGTTGCTGAAGTACACATCTACCCTCTTCAATAGGAGCAATAGCAGCAACCGATTTTTGCAATTTTCCTGTTTCTCGTGGCATAGTCACCAGAGATCCTGATAGTTTTCGGGAGGCAAACCCAGAGAAAAACATGCTTTTAGTTGTAAACCTTGGAGAGACACAAAGACTTTGTTTTTTCCTCTCTCCTTCAAACAGTGCTGCCTCACTGTTCAACAGGCACAGTAGAGATCCCACAGTTTATGGCTGCATCCACAGTGACCAAAACTAACAACCTTGAGAAACTGCTCCCCAATTGGGAAATTGTCATATTTAGCTTGGTGAGAAAGTTTTGTTTCTAAAGCATGTGGTGCTAGTAGGGAACAGTGCTTGTCTTTGCCAGTAAATTCTTTGCTGGTTGAACAAAACACAGTGGGGAGCTTCTGGTGAGGCAGTGTGCTGCTAATAGTCATCTTAGGACTGGTCTACTTTTTACACACAATCATATGTTGTTTGTATCACACACACACACACACACACACACACACAATCTTTTCCACAAAGGAAGGAAATTGAAATTCTAGTCTATTTAGAATTAAACTGAGTGTGGCTTCTAGTTCTACAAATCAAAACTGTGGCAGCTTGCATCTATTGTCACATTTAATGAGGTAATGTCTGTACAGAGTTTCGAGCATCTCAGATATTGGATAAATTGTGTGTATTATAATGAATTCATTTGATTTCATGAAAAGCTGTACATTTCACAGTATCTAGTTTTGATGCGTCTCTAAGGACTTATCTGAATTGAAAAGTTTTCCAAAGAAAGTAATCCTAAAAAACTCTCTCAGCATGGATGATATTTATCCTAGAAAAGAAAACAAGAAGAGAAAGCCAGCACAAGTCAGCAGTTCTGTTCTTTTGCAGAAACAGCTTAGAGTACTTCTCTGAGCTGTACTGATACAAAGATTTTCTTGCCATTACTCAAGCAATATATATACAATTTTCTTGCATACATAATTGTGAGAAATTAATTATAATTGCCAGCATGGATATAGCCAAACATTTCAAGTATATTCATTTCCAGTATGTGGGTGAGTGCCCCAAACAAACTTCCATAACCTGCAGCAAGCCAGGAGCTGTAACATCAGGTTACACGGGGATGGCTGGACTGACCAGTGCTCTATTGCACGTAAAAAAAAATGTTTTGATAAAGAGAAAAAATATCTTTGTGTTGGACATTCCCCATGTTTTGGGATTCCTGCATTAGCATTTCATAACGGGGTACCCAAACTCTAAATACCAACCAAAAATGTATACTCAAGTTACTTTTTCAGCCATTTTTTAAGCAACCTTTCATTTTCTCCTGATCTCTGTAAATAAATAAATAAATGAATAAAATGTTAATGGTCCTAGCTAATCTGATAGTGTATTCCAGCCTTTGATCTCCATGAAGTAAGGATGATCAGAAAAGCATATAATGTATGTCAAAGTCTGACACTGATCGTGTTTGCACTGGTTCCTTCATTTACAAGATTATGTTCATGTGGCAACCTTGATGGAGCAGCATTAAATAAGATAAGCTACTAGAGTCTCTTGGAATGACACGACAGTACTTTTTTTGTGAAGATGTGACTCAGAATATAAAAAAGTTAGAACAACATTGAAACTCCTTCTAAAAATATGGTCTGGGGCTTTTTATTTCCAGGTTAAGGTAAGGATGGAGGAAAAGATACGGAAAGGTCTTTTTAATTTTCCAGTCTTGGAATGTAGTTTGTTAAATGGTCTTCAGGGACTGTGCAGTCACTTTGCATCTCCTTAGTGACCTACAGGAATCTACTTTTAAAGAAGAACTCAAGCATGTTCTTTGCACCAGCTCTCTGTGATATTGGGCAGACAGAATAGTCCCATGCTTCAAGAATGTCATCACAATCCACTCTGTCCCAAGAGCAGGACAGCACAAGCAAGGAACGAAGATCCCAGGTTTTCCTTTCCATTCTTTCTTACTCCAGAAGAAATAACAAAGTTGAACAGAAGGGCCAGGACCTCCATTGACTCCAAGAGATCTACAGCTTTAAAATCTAGAAACAGAACAAGATGCATTTTCTCAAAGGTGAAATGAGGCTGTGGCTCTATTTTAGCAGAAAGGAAGCTACCACAGAACCTTCTACCTCATCCCTGTCTATATCTGACAGGACCTACAGCTCCAGTCTTCTCCAGCCCATGGAGAACTAGTATTCTTTCATCTTCCTTTCCCAGAGCAAAATCAATGGAAGGTACCTGTATCACTAAGACGTTCTGTTTCCAGAGAAGAAATCTGCAAAGACAAATATTTTTATTTACTGAAGCTTTGCTGCCATGTCCCAATTTATTCTGTGATGCTCCAAGTTTAACACATACTAGGGACACAATAACCACAACTCCAAATAAATTTCTCTCCTACTTGGCTTTTTCTCAGCACTTGGAAAATCAGGTGGCTCTTCCTCTATTTTGACCCTTTGAAGTCACAATTCAGTCCACTGCTTTAACACCAAGAGAAAGACACAGCTAATAGATGTCTCACATCCACAGTTACAGCAACATTTCCTCCACTGCAGTGATTCTTTCAAAAGGACAAAGGTTGTTATTGCACAGAACTTAATTATTTTAGGTCCTGCACCAAGACTGCATCAATGAACTATACCAGAAACTGAGGATGGCTGGAAACAATCCCATCTTCTCCAGTGACACACTCTCTGTGTCACATTATCATTCTCTAACACAAGTTGAGAGTCACATGGATATTTTTAATTAAAAAAAAAAAAAAAAAAAAAAAAGTTTTCCTTTTCTTTCAAATCACTATCAAAATAAGACAATAATGCATAAACCAAGTAGGAGGTGGAAAAAAACAACACAGAAGCAATGAGTCACATTATTCACTGGGATACTGATAGATACACAATTATTACTGGAAAAAGCATAATGCAAAGCCCTAATCAAAGCAGAAATGCAGCTATTGCTGGGGTGGAGCTAAGCAGCAAAGTACATATAAAGGGCAGCAGGAATGAAGACATATCACTGAAACTCAAGGTGAAAGAGAAATTAGGGTCTGCCACTACCCCAAATGGCAAAGTTGAGTTTGGGAAGGAGACAGTGGAGAGACATTATCATAGCTGGAGGTAAGCAGGGGTGCAGTAACATCCTTCTGTCAGATAAACACCACTCCCTGCAGAGGCCTCCAGTTCTGCAGGCTAATATCTTAGTTCGGCAATCAGCTTGTGAGAAGAGAAACGACCCCTGAATCACTGGATTTTCCCTTCAGTTCCCCCATTACAAGGAATACATTCTTTCTGACTCAACTTAAACCTGTGAGAAGGGGTGAGAACACAGCATGAGCAATTAGAGCTACAGTACCTAAACTTTTATGGTCTGCATTTTTGCTATAGCAAAGATAAGATTTAAAGGCTCTGAGGGTAACTTAGCCCTTTTGTTGAGGAAGAAAACAATTTTCTCATTTGATATAATTCTTCACACAAGGCCAATCTAAATACATAGTTTTATTACCGTACCACTCACAGTTCTGAAAGAAACAGAGAGCTTTCCTATCTAGACATGATCAATATCTCCCAGCTACAAGAAACAACACAAAAAACCAACAAAACAAGAAACTCTGAGAAGAATCTCATGCATTTTCCACCACCTGCTGTATTTATTTACCCCACTATCCTCTCTACAATGCACAGGCCCCTAATGCAGCCACAGGAGACACAAATTGGAGATTACTCTTTGACCCCTATAGGCTTCAATCGATAGAATCACATGTGATCTGAAAATTAAATCCCTGAGGTTTTCGTGCATGTGAATGAGAGAGCAAATTCCAGGTCTATTGACAAGGCCATAATCCTCTTGCACAACTGTATCACTTCAGCTGAAACAATATTAATATTGACATTTGACAATGAATGCATTGCTGGGAGGGGGAGTAGGACATGAGTAAAAATGAAGGAAATCTAATAATCAACCCACTAATTCTGTAGCACTAGGATTCATTCTGTTGTAAGCTCCGTATATTCCGCTTTTCTTTTCATGCTACTGAAATATTTTAGAGTTTTTTTCTTGCGACACTTACGTGTAAAGGAATTTTTAATACCATTAAAGGTTACAAACCTAATCAAACATAATCTGTGCTGTAGATCCACCCAATCATTCTCCTTGGGTAACATTAAGCAACAATCAAAGTTACATTATTTGCTTATGACTTGCTGGACCCAATTCTTGAAGGAATATTGTTTCTTCCAAAGAGCTACTTTCACATGGAAAGAGCTACTTGTGGCATCAACCAGGGTAGGTTCACCTAAGGACAAACTTTGCCTATGGCTCGCAGTGGTCTGTATGGGAGTCTCAACTCCACTGGAGTGTGAAGACAACAGAAGTTTCTTGGCAGTTCTACAGGGATCATTTGTAAAGCCCAGTAACACAGAAAAAAGAAAAATAGCTGAAGTAACCAGTCTTGGTAGTGGAGCTAGATGATGTTAAGAAAATGCAAAGTATCTTCTGCTATTACTTAAATCATTATCATGATCAGAGAGAAAGCTCAGAGGGAAGAGATCCACACTGTGGGCTGAAACATTCAAGCAAGGGATAATGTTTGCCATCAATCTTCATCTTTCTCTGGCTGTTACTGACACCTCTGAGAAGATCTGGGTTGATCTTTTTGCTTCTTCCTCATCGCATACAACTTAGTGGCACCTGGGTGAGAACAAACAACCCCTAGATCAGAAGCTCATGTAACCTGGCCAGCATTATACAGGGCTGGAGTCAGGGAATAAGGACTTTGGCATGCAACTTCTCTCATTTAGATTCAGCCCTGTGAAAAGGGTCTGGGAACGTGAAAGGTGAAATGATATGATGACCAAACAGATCCAGCCAACTCATTAGGCAATGCTCCACGGACCCTCTTTTTTTTTTAATGAAGCCCCCCCTCCTTAATTTTCCACATTAAAATTGAATTAACACATCACATGAGCACATTCTCTAAAGCTCTGACATTAGTATGCATTTTAATAGCTAATTAAAAAACTTTCACCTCTTATGATTGCCAATAAATTCCATACAGGACCTTCTTCTTGAGCTCCAAGCCAAGAGGGAAGAGAAAAGGAGGAAATGAAAATATGCCACTATTGCAACTCTAGACAAGAGGCAGAAGCACAGATTTTCATGTTACCTTTTACTAAGAACTCGCAGTGGGAATCTGACATTAATTTCAGCCTAGCAGTCTTTCAGAGGACGTATTTATCTTTCTGTTTTGGATTTGTGGACGTCACACTCATGCGCACTAACTTTTTATTTGGTTATTATTTTCAGACGCATAAAGGCCGAAATTCAGATTTGTTCATCTTTCACAGCTCCCATTGTCTTTAACTGCGCTGCAACCACACAGGGAATTCAGAATAAGTTTAGGGGGAAAAAAATCTAAAAGATCTATTTCTGCTTTCTCTCATAGCATTCTGACAGGTTTTCTGGTGTCACTGTGTGACAGTGACAGTTACTCACACTCCAAGAAAACCTGAATATCTCTACAGGTCTATCTGCCTCAGCCTTCTGAAATTTCCTCTGGAAACTCTGTATGCACACATTTCAAATCCCAAGAGAATGGAGCAAAGAATATTATGTTTACAGAGCTCACAATGAGAGCTTACTTGGACTTTTGTCATTAAGGCTCTGTAGTTATACTAAAGTCTATTTTCCTCATGCAAAGGAACATAGAGCAAACGTAACACCAAAGGTTTTACAGATGAGTTCCTATGGTTTGATAGAACTGTTGCAGCTGCATTGTCTGTGTACTCACATCTTGAGAGCAATTTTCTGCATCCTTTGTGGCTGGTTGTACTATTTAACAGGTAAAAAAAATCAATGTATTTAAGATACTATCATCATCTGATCAAAATTGGTCCAAGCAGGAAGGTAAGCACAGGCACAAACATGCTGAGCTAACAAGCCCAGTTTCTTTACCTGGAAAGGAGCTTATGCTATACCAAAGGCTGTAAAAAGGGTACTGATGTGCTCTGGAGTTCTGACATGTGAACCTTGGCCCTGCATACATCGGGCTTGGAACTGCTGCTCTGNTTTAAGCCAATGGATTCAGGGCCAACATCTGCAGCAAAGGCAGGTTTCATAAAAATCAGGGTTCTACACACCCATGCAGAGAGGGCATAGGACACAACTCACAGTGAGGGAAAAGCACACATAGAGCACTGGTCCATAGCTGGCAAAAGGCATCACTGAGCTGACACCAGGTGGTTTTATATCAGGCTCAGACCCCCTTTTCATGTGGGAGAGAGAGGGATTCCCTGCCTCTCCCTTAGAGTCAGATAAATATTCCTTTCAAGAGTGATTAGACAGAAAAAGGAGACAGTATTAGAATCTGCTCATATCTTACACTGCAGAGAAAATTTAGCAGGGAAGGATATTGTTGAGGCAGAAAAAGAGGGAGAACTTGAGATACTTTGGGCAAGAGTTTGGAGAGAGATCCTAAAGTTCTGTTTGGGCATTTTATTACTCTGTGGAGTCAGTGCTGAGCTTTCTGCAGCTCCTTCTGATTCCAAACAGGTAAAAGATCAAAGAAGGCATCAAACCTACCATGGATTGCAGAACCCTGCTCTTTGTGTCCTACTTCCAAACCAGCAAGATTAAAGCTACCATACTGAGGAAGGTGCAGTGATGGGAAGTGCTGGAAATTACACCTGTATTACAAAATGCAAAACCATTTGCCTCGTTATGCTCCCCTTGGGGCTTTGTTGTCACCAGAAATAAAAAAAAAACCAAACCGAACCGAATACAAACAAACAAACAAACAAACAAATAAACAAAAACACAAATTCCCCCCAAAAATGAAAACCACCTAAAAAACCCTCCAGACCAACAACAGCAAAACATTATTTGGGAGAGAGAGCAAATCTAAATTCCCTTCACAACACATTTATGCAAGGGTGTTTTTTATGATGCATCTAGAAAATTCAGCAATGCCCCTCCCACAGGGTCCCATTGCAGAATTCTTGGGAGACTGCTCTCTCCCTAGGGCGAAGGGTTTTTTCCATTGGACTAAGGTCGTGAAGGCATTAATACCGCTAAACATAAACACTTAAAGAAACAAAAAAGGCATTTCCCTCTCCTGGTATCTGCTGCATCTCCACGAGGGGTCTCTGCAGACGCAGCTACGGCAGCAGGTGCTGCACCGTGCATGGGCAGGAGATGAGAGGGGTGGGTGATGCCGTGGGTGGGTGATGAGATGGGGCTGACACAATGGGGGTGATGAGATGGGGCTGACACAATGGGGGTGATGAGATGGGGCTGACACAATGGGGGTGATGAGATGGGGGTGAAGCAATGAGGGTGATGTGATGGGGGTGATGTGATGGGGGTGAAGCAGTGGGGGTGATGTGATGGGGGTGATGAGATGGGGGTGATGCGGTGGGTGGCTTCACAGCTACACCAGGTTTGATGGAGAAAAACTGAGGAAGAGACCAGGAGCATACGAATGTGCTATGCCCTCTCATACACTACCCCAGCCCCGGAGGCCAGCAACAATTGCAGCTCTGGGCATTCACTCAAAAGGAACTGTGCACAGATGTGAGAGAGAAAGTTTTTTCTACCCTTTCCTTCACTGCGTTCATTTTCAATATACATAGAGTGAAAGTAGGAGTGTCCAAGGCTTTTTAGTTCCTTTGAATAGCCCCGGGGTCCCTGTTCTTTTATTAATACTTCCTCCCATCAGTAGTTTGTCAGTGCAGGACACTAAGCTGCTTTTTTTGGATGAGACATGCTAACTTGATCATTGTCTTGAAGGATACTTTACTTTTTCTTCCATTCTTAACTTCTCAAAATTAGCACTGCAGGAATTATGATCACACTCTTTATGTCTGTGTGCCTGTGCATGTGGACTCACATTTAGCTGTCAGAAAATTAGTCATTTTCTGTAACATAATTTTGAAAAATATAGAAAATAGAGTCAAAAGAGACCTCAGGATTACTACCTCACCCAACGAGCTTCAGGAAGCAAGAATCAACCCTATGTAATGTGGTTTTTGTAATTATCAACACAAGCAGTTTAATATTTGTAATGATGGTGATTTCCAGCCATTCCAGGGAACTGATTTCCATCTTTCCCAATAGAAGAAGGTCTCCTGGTTTCTCACCTGTGGCTATTCTAATACCTTTTAAACCCATGTGTCCTTGCACAATTGACCATTTACCGAGAAAAAAATCTCAACCCCTTCTTTCTTCCCCTCTTGGCTAAGAACGTGCCACACTCTTTCTTGCCAAGCACTGAACTGCTCTCACACCAAAAGGACTCCAGTTGAATCAAAGCCCAGGCTACCTTATTCCCCTTGACTCACTGGGATGGACAGCTTCTCAATTTAAAATGTGAGATATTTTTTCTAGATGTGTAATATGTATACTTTGAATTTATCCACTTTAATAAAAGACTTGAGGCTTCAGTATGAAGCTGGCATATAAGCAGTACAGGCACTTAGACTTCTCTTGCCTGACTAAATTTTCCAATTAATTTCAGCTTATCTCATACCTTGAAAAACTACACTGAAACATGTAAATCAGAGAGGCTTTCTTCACTACATTTCTTTAAACATTACTGTGTTTAGAGAAAAATTGGAGTCTTTCTCCTCAGCTGAATCAGAAAATCAGATCTCTATACACTGAGAGAAGCAAAAAATATCTGTCCTGGATTCAAATATTCCCAAATGATGTTTAATCCCAGGCCTCAAACACAGCTGCTTTCTGTGATACAGAATGTTCTTTAGTGTATTTAAGCTTTTCTGAGTGTGGAGGGAAAGGCTCAGAGTTTAATGCTCTTATTTTCACTTTCATATTTTGATACAGAAAGCTGATCAGATAGAGGTGAAAGGTTATTTGACACTTTCTCAACCTGATCAATATTACAGGGTTTCTTATCTCTTTAAGTAGAGTCACTGGTCTGGAAAAAGATCTTAAGGTGCAAGGCTCATCCCACCTGCTCAACTAAAGTAAAATGCATCCCAAATCCTGGCAGCACTGAACATAAATGTTTAAGGTCTGAAACAGGTTCTGGTTCAGCAAACTCCAGTTCCCTTAGTCCCCAGCAAGAGTGGGCATCCAGAGCCTCACAGGCAGAGAGAAAGAGGGGGAAAAAAAAAAAAATGAAAAAGAATCCCAAACAAAAAACCTACAAAAAAGTAATTGAACAAGCACTTTCCTGCTTCACTGAATTTCTATCCCATGAAGCATTAACCATTTATAATGTATACAGCCTTCTCCCTGAAGGCTATCGGAGCCTTTTGCAAGCATTTTATGCAAGACTCAGATGTAACAGTGCTGAATTCCATGTTTACAAAGCTTGACAACAATTTACTTCAGATTTTACAATAAACTCTGAGTGTGTCTGAGTATGAGGTACATATTTTCCCATGCTGCCTTCTAATGGCTTTTTCTTACAGAGCAGGTGAGGCACTGTATTCACATCTACTGTGAGAATGTCTCATCTCAAACACTGTGGACTTTCACACCAGGCAAGGCATTGATCTCCAGCCTCTTTATTTGAATATGTCATTCTAGGTGTTATTTCTCGGCTTTTGTAAGCAAAAAAAAAAAAGACAAAAACCAGCTAGTGGAGCCAGGACACTGAGCTCTAAAAGTATCCCAGAGAAGAAATAAAAGCAGACATGCAGACATATCCCTACCATCTTTTTCCATCAAATTTTTTGTGTTCCTTATGCACATCATAATCGCTTGCATTCTTTGGGTTTGTCTGCTGTGGTTCATACCGACACTGCTCCAGTAAAAAGTGAGTGAGCAGGAGCCACCTTTCTCAGGAGACTTAAGGCAGCTGCATGGACACATAAAACTGGAATTCCCTAATGCCAGGAGGGAAAGCAGGGAAGCTGTCACCAGGAGAAATCTGGCATGTGACGGGTATCTCACAGCCCCGCTGAAGACCTGGAGTGAAGAATAGTCAAGCTGACCTAGAGCAGCAAACAACCACCCAAGATAACTTGCATTATTCATAATCTTTACCTCCAAGGATAACAGCATGTTTAACGACTTAATTTAAAAGCACATTTTTGGAAATTTACAGCCACTTCTGAGTGATGGATCTATGTTAGACCCCTTTGGGGCCTCATGGAAAGAGCTGTTTTCTGGTTAATTTCCATCCTTTAAAGAAGGTCAAAGGAAGATTTGTAGAAAATAACATCAAAAAGAAAGTACATGAACCCATTCAAAACACACAGATCCATAGATTCAGTGAGACAAGCATTGGAATATTTTCCTGGTCCCAAGTATGCCTCACTAGAGAATCTGGAGCTCTTTTCCAGTTTGCAGGTGAGCAAATGCCTCCTGAACTAGTCCACATGGATTTTAGTTCTATCTATATAATCCAAGGGGATGAGAATTAGTAGTGACAGGGGCTAATTATGGTACTTGAACACAAGAATCTTAATTGAAATAAATCAATGTCAGCAATGATGGTATGAAGAAAGAACTGATTGAAGAGATTTAAAATGGAAAAGAGGAGACTGAATTACCCTTTTAAAGTTTCCAGAGAGTCTTTGACCAGTTCAGAGCAGAATGTATTAATACAGGGGAAAAAAGCAAAACAAAGCAAAGCAAAGAAACAAAGCAAAGCAAAGCAAAACAAAACAAAGCGAAACAAAACTCCCCCCAAAACTGCCACCACCGCATGCAACTGCTCTGCTTCATGTCACTCAGAATTATTGTCACAAGCATTTGCAGATTTGAAACTGGGATGGATTGCAGTTGTTATGACTATCTGACTCAAAAATTCAAAGAGATATCTAAAACACAAGAGAACTGGAACACAGAAGACAAAGATTAATTAAGAATATGGGCTGTGTTGCAAGTCTCTTCTCCCTAAACCATGTGATCTCTGGACAGATGGCCATTTGAGCTTTGCTGGGTCTCTAATGTTCCAAGAATTAGAAATATCTCAGAAAAAAAATCTCTTCAATGCTTTCTTTCTTTTTTTTCCATCTGTAATGAGCCTAGTCGAACTCATAAAAATATTTCTTACTCAGCTACCTCTCATCAAAAATGAAAACTAGTCGTAAGAACTGCATGATCTTACTTTCTACCCAAACTTCTAAAAATTTTGGTGAAAAAGCTCTGATACAGATTACAGGCTGATAGAATATTTTCTCAAGATTCATTCTTGTTTCTGCTGCACCAAATGAGGAACTTTGTTTGCCAGCTTTGTCACTCCTACACAGGTACAGTCTCTGGGATATGTAAAGCTATGAGGATTTACAATGGCTTCATGTGGACAGCAGTGGCACAAATTAAGTAGACACCATCATCTGTTGCCATGGAAGGGTTGGAGCTGGAGACCAGAGTGACTCAGGTACCAGAAGCCAATCATCATCTATCCATCCTCCCACCCTGGTAACTCATTTATCCTTCAGAACTGGAAATGGCCAAATCAAATTAGGAAAGATCAGCTGGGAACTCAGAATCTGTCTTTCCTGCTTAGACTTCGCTTAATCCCAGTCCATGGTTTGCCTTGTTTTATTTCTTGTTCTACTCGTTTTCCCTCCCTTCTTGTCTGTCTCTCTCTGAAGCAGCACTGCGTGTTACTGACTCTGACAGATGTTTTTATTGTCATGCATCCTCCTTGTTTATTGACACATGGCTAGACAGCTATTAGAAATTAATTAGAGGATTAATTACACCAAAGTCTGCTCCTGCACACAGCATTAAAGGCTATTGCCAGAGCTGGGTTTCAGGTTTCATCACATTTCTCAGATTAGCCACGTGAAGCAGAGCATTCCCCTGTTGAGCAGGGATGGCAGCGAGGGCTGATCACCGCTGAGGGTCAGACTTGAAGGCTGCCCTCAGGGCAGCATCGATGAACTTCACCACCAGACTCCTCAGGCTGGGTTTCACCTTCCAGTTATCGTTAATGGGGCTGATGTGCAGAGTGTCACCAGGGCAGCTGCCCGTGGAGGACAGAGATCTTTCCCAGCCTTGCCTCCATGCTCATTTTGTGTTTGCATTTTTCATTATTTTTACCTTAAGAAATTGTTCAAACCCTAAAGTAAGAGCTTGAATTACCTGACATTCAGGAGGTCCATTTGGGAAGCAAATCCAGAACTCATCCGTACTGGTTTGGAAAGTTAAAAAACCTGCTCCAGGAAACAACAAAACTGAACTTTATTCCACTTTTTCTCATCTTTCTCTACAACACTGAATGCTGTTTTTTAGTGCAAGAAGAATGTTTCTCCCATTAAATTCTCATCAGCTGGCATATATTTTTTAAAAAAAACCATGAGTTATCAATACGCTAGAAGATAGATTAAGGTTTTATTTTGCATGACCCAAATTTGGCCATGAATGCTTTTCCCATATATATCTGCATAATGTTGCTGCACAAAAATATCTCAGTTATCTTTCAGTTTTAATACCACTTCTTGGAAATACAGAGGTCAACAATTAATAAGCTCATTAAAACTTACAAGCTGCTTTGATTAATATTCCTTGTCTAGTTCCTTGAGAAATGTACTGTATCTCCCAGGCTAATGAAGACAAGGCAGAGTTATTTAGGTGTTTGTTAACAAAGCTGATTTGCATATAATTAACTGAAAAGAACTCTGTATTTACAAGGGAAACTCTGTGAATCTCTTTTGCTAGGGTGTTTTATGTAAACAGACTAAGTCCATGCCAAATTAACAAAGCAAGTTATGTTCTTAAAAAACTAAAGTAACTCAAAGGGATACAATTTTGGGGGCTATAACAGATAAAACGTAAAGCACATATTAGAAAACAAACTGCCTTCTTTCAAATGCTGTTTATTCTGTCATGTGGGATTTTTTCTTGTATGCTCTCATTCTTTTAATTAGTTAGATTGGTTTTTAGACATTTAAATGAACAAAGACTCTCATATTGGATTGCTCTTTCCTATGACCTACTTATGGAAAAAATTAGTACCATTTCAGCAAAGCCATACTTTTGCACAGATGTCTTCTGTAAGATTGCTTATTCTACACCTGTCACGTACCCTGAAGCTCTGAATATGAAATATTATACAAAATAACTAGCACTTGCAGCCTGCAGGGTGACCAAACCTTCATTTAAAATATATTTCAATTCAGACAAAAATAAAGGCATGTGCCTTTAGTCATTCACTTCCCATTTTATCATCATGATTTCTTCACAAAAAGGGTTGCCAGGTGTTGGGAGAGGCTGCCTAGGGACATGGTTGGGTCACCACACCTGGAAGTACTTGGACGTCGGGCAGATGTGCAACTTAGGGACAGGGTTTGTAAGTAGACTTGACACTGCTGGGTTGGTGGTTGGGTTGGATGATCTTGGGGATTTTTTCCAACCTAAACAATTCTGTGATTCAGAGAAACACTTGAGGGAGTAAAATCACCCTAAATTAACTGCTAACTATCCAGTGACATCTTAAAAATTAGGATCATGAGAGGTTGCACAACAGCAAAATGCAGCTGAAGGTACATAAATCTGTAGCTCAAGTAGCAGAGAGAGACCCAAAAGCTCCTAGTTCATGACCTGACCATGCTACAGGACCCTGTATGACCTTGGTTGTGTCATTTTCCTAAGGCTAATAGGAAATAGATTTAAAAAAAAACCAAAAAAACAAAAAACTATAGCCCTACTGAAACCTTATTTACGTCGGGTTAAATAAAAACTGTCTGATCTCACTGATTATGTTCAACTTCCAATCTGCCTCTTCTACAACTACTCCAATTACTCTATTACTTCACCATCCAACTTGATACCCATTTCTCCCATTTATTTATGTACAAAACATTTAATAAATGAAAACAAAAGACATCACATCACAAGCCAATTCCTGCCAGTGACAAGGTTTCAGAACTTTGTCTACACCAAGAAAAACTCATGGAACAGGACAAGGCATTTAGGTCCTTAAACAAATAAAACTCTCTCTTAAAGCAGAGACAGAAAATGGTGATCATGAGAGCTTCCAGATTCCCAAACCTTTCTCTGCTTTAGTTGCTACCATAGCAGCAAGCAGAAGAAAAAGAACATATTAAAGAAAAGCTTGTGGACACACTGCACTTCCAGTCATGGACTTGTTATGTGAGATGGACAAAATCTGCCCTCTGTGGGGAAAAGATAAATAGCAAACAAACAAGCAAACAGCATCCCCAAATAATCAGTAATCAAAAAAAAAAAAAAAAAAAAAAAAAAAAAAAAAAAAAAAAAGCTTGATAAGATCTGAAGAGAAAAAATCCAACACACAAAGCAACCACAAAGGAGCTGGAAGGGACCAAAGTGGGAGCAAGGTGGAAACAGTTGGATGAGTTTGAGGGTCTTCCACTCTGCTGTTCTCATTCGTTTCAGAGAGGTTTTCTCAGCTGTGTCCATAGTTGAGAATCTCAACAGAGCCCTTTGCTACTGCTGACAGCCTGCTGGTGCATGACTGAGAACTGACCTATTTGCAAAGCAAGAAGAGACCAGTAAACTGCAAAAATACAACAGTTGGGGAAGCTGTCATAGTCTCTCTGTTACTGGTCTAAATCACAGCCAATGACCCAATGCAGATAACAGAAAAGGGCAAACTCTCCAACAAAATGTCTGATTATATCCACATGAAAAGGCTCCACACCAAATGAAATCATTACAAGTAAAAAACAAATTAAAAATAGTAACGTTAGTTTTGATTTTGGCATGCCACAGGGAAGTCAAAAGCTTCCTTTTGAAATAGGTCTAAGTAGGCTAATAGGTCTGCTTTGCAATAGGGTATCCTATAGAATATTTATTATTGCTTTATTTCAAGTGTATTACAGCTGAAACACAGTTACTCAGGACCATTTTAAGCTGCTGTGTGAGAAAGTACCCTGGTGACTTGTCCTACTGAGTACTAAAGCTAGTGGTGTAAAATGGACAGACCTGTATAAGAATCAGTCTTTAATTGCAAGAATAATTGTCAGCCACAACGTGGTGCTAAGCATAAAACCACTGGAAAGAACCTGAGAGACTAGAGAATGGTATTAAAAGGTAATTCACCATTTTCTCCTGACCTAGATCATTCCTATTTTCCCTCCTACAACATTTGTAAAACTTTATCACCTCATAAATATTGCTAAAAAAAGAGAAAAAAAAAAAGGAAAAAATAAAGAGATGGCACTAAGAAAGTATTTCTCCCACTGCTACTAGATAATTCAGGTCACACTCAGACAAATGGACATACATGAGTTTTATGTCAACTCTCATTTTGCCGCTTCATTATTAATAGTAGGATACTTATTCTAATCACAACTGCTACTCTCTAGACAGAGTCTACCAAATACAATAAATATGAATCAAGCCATTTACAAAAATTTACTGCTGGAGAAGGATGAATATTCCTGGAGAAAAGCTGTCTGGCACTGTAATGCATAGACCACGTGAGACTGATCCCAGCCTTGGCATCTCAAATCTGAGAGACCAAGGCTGCCGTCACCAAGCTTTTTCTAGGTAGAACTGTGATAATTACCCATTCTCTAGGATTTTTCTGCATGCATAGTTTATTTAGAAGTTAACTTTAATATGGCCAAATTTGTGCCACCTTAGAAAACTGCAGCAGTTAATTCAATGCTCTAAGGACAGAGCTGTGGGAAGGGGCTCAGATGGAAAAGGATCAGGTCCCAAGAACCTCTCTAACAACCTGCTTTGCATGGACCTGAAACATCGATGCGGTGTTTGCTGCTGTGGGTAGGCAGTCCACAGTAAATCTAATTAAATTGAGGAACAAAAGGACCCTGGAGTGTGCAGAACCATGAATGGAGCCTGCCTTTTAGGCCATTCACTCTGAATGATTGTGTGTTCCCAAGGCTTTCAGAGACTTTCTCTTTGGAAACAACGAAAGAGTGAAAAAGGGACTTTTCTTCCTACCGCAAGGTGAGGGAGTTAGATAATGCACCTCATTAATTACAGGGAAATCATCACCACTGCAAACGAAGCCAAAGAAGAGGCCAGACTGACTTCTTTTTTTTTTATTATTGTTCAGTCACAGTGACAGAAAAATAAGTAATAAATCAGAATCAGAGTGCACTTGATGGTTTTATTTTGCAACTCATCTTGCTATTGTGACAGCCTGACACTAATTAGCACTCGGTGCACAGGGGATGGATTGCTGTGGCCAATGGATCTCATTAACTGCTGTGAAATTTTCATGCCAAGCCCAAGCACAACAAAGAACAGAGACCCCAGCAAATCGCCTGTCAGCAGCTGTAAGCATCACCACAGAGCCATGGGTGCATAGATCAAAGGGCACAAAGAGGGTCCACACAGCCAGCTGCCTAGATTTTCATGGATTTATTAACTTGTTATCTCATGAAGGCAGAGAACTTGCCAAAGAGAAAAATCCCAATGTCCACAGCCTCTCACCACTTGTTTGAGTCAAGCCAGCCCATGGAGAGGGAAACTGAGGGCACCTCAAAGCCTGTGGCACTGCTCTTTCATGTGTCTGTGTGTTAGCAGATGTGCCTTTCCAGGGTGACCCAGTTTGTGGTCACCTTGGGGACAGGGATGGAAAGACACATTGTGGGCTCCTTGCTTTGACCAGCTGCCTATTTGCATTAAGCTTATAAGAAACTGATTCTTTGAGACTTGTCAAGCATGTTTGGCACTGCCCAGCAGCTCCATTAATAAAAAATGAAGAGCAGGAGGGAAGTCAAGAGAGATATCAAAACAATCATAGCCACAAGCACTGAGTGACTGCCTGATCCTCCTTTAGGGAATGGGCTCCCAGCCTGCTCTCTCTTCAGCTGTGCCCATCACCTGTCCCCATGTGCCTGCCTCCCACAGGCACTGTCACAATCATCCTGGGCACACCACTGAAGGCAGATGACTTCATGAACAAAACCCTAAAAGTCAAATGGAGCACTGATATAGCAGAAACTCCCTTGATCCATTTTGGTCAAATGAGGCCCAGCAGACACAAAGTTTCCCCCAGCAGCCTGTGTTTTACCTAAATCAGCAGAAGAGCCAACAGTTTAGGCTCCCAGGTGATCCCATATTAATGGGGGGGTGTGAGACCCTCCATGTCTGGGTTAACTGGGAACCCACAGGGATGGGCTTTCCTCACTTCAGATCCCTGTCTCTTGGATGCAGGCACAGTGAGAGCTGTCTCACCGTCATTTAGGTGACAACTGCAGTCCATCCCAGACCTCCTCTGCAGTGGCAGAGGTTTCCTAGACCAGGACTACGTGCTTGACACAATTGCATCTCCTTTATTCTGTAGCTCTTCTAACAAAAGTGAAAACAACTCTGCTTAAAAACATGTTTTAGGGAGAAGCTCATGTAGAGGCTGGCAGGTACTTTGGATTATGGCAGCTTGCAGGAGGTAAAAACTCAATTAAACAATAAAACACCAGGACTATGAGTGGATCCATTTTCTTAACACCCCTTCAAGGAATAAAGCACTTATTACCCTAAATGTTTGTGCTAAGTGCATAATTAGTCCTTGCTTTTTTTAAAAGGTGACTTCTGAACTGAAAATTGAAATAAACTTTCTTCTTAAAGGATGATAATTTCATGTAAAAATCTATATGCAAAAAGGTTGCTTTTAACTAAGTGGGTTTTTTTTCTTTCTGTTTGTAATTTCAAAAAGTAGTAACAGATCAGAATTGGACATCCAAGTAGCCTCAGTGATCTAATGGCTCTTGGATTTCCATTTTCCCAAAGATGTAAGTCAAAATGCAGCATTTAGACTCCGGCAGTAAGAAAAGGTCATTAGTACCTTTTATTTTTTGTTTTTGAGATGAAATACAGGTATGTGCATTCATATTCCCTTTCAGAGATTGCCTGGGTTATTTTAACCAGGAAGCAAGAGAAATGTCATCTTATGTTTATGGTACAACAGCCAAGAAGGTAGAGGTCTGCTATCTACCCACAACCTTCCAGGCTCAGCTGAATAGATCATCAAACAGAAGACAGTTTCTGGCGCACAGAACTGGAATATCTTGGACCATGCTGTTTCTGGTCAGGCCTGTGTACGTAGCTTATTTATTTATGGCATTTTTAATAGATGGAACATCAATATTTGATGATGTCCTATGAATGATTAAAAATCAAGAAAATCAAGAACATGAAATACAAACATCTACTTTTAAGTGACGATGGGGTTGTGATATCCATAAATAAATAATCTGGTGGCCAGTTCCAGCTTTCTGAGATTGAGTTAAATGAACAGGCACTTCAGTGGATTTACAGCATGTTTACAGCCATGTGTGTGGGAGCAGAATCTGACCAAGGGATTTCAAAGCTGAGTCTAATGAAGTTATCCCAGCGCAGTGTGTGAATTTTTAGCTCCTTAGAAAATGTATTATTTAAATAAATATATATAAAATCTTTGGTTAGAAAGGGACAAGCAAATTAAATTTAGATAGATGTAGCTCTACTTTTGCTTTTTGGCTTCTTTATGATAAACAACAGAAGTCTAGTTTAACCTCAAAGAACTGTGCTCTAAAATAAAACCCAAAAAAGCTTTTAAAACACGTGAAACAATATACCTGAAAATAATTTTCTGCAGCTGAAGGGTTTCTCACACTTTACGCCCTCATAATTTAATTGACAGATAATGTTCATTAAACTTGCTGTTGTTGTTTAGGTGTTTGTTACACAAAAAGTGTTAGTTAGCCAGTAGGAAACGCTCTTTTTCTTTGCAGCAGTGAACTGAGATAAACACAATAGGTAAGTGTCGTTCTTGTACATAATAAGACTTTATTGCCTAGAATGACAGAAGACAAAACATGAGGGTATCTCTAATAGCAGAGTTTCACAGACGTGGTCTGATTCACAGAGATATAAAATAATTAAGTAAGTCTGGTAGAGCAATGACTGAATATACTTCTCATACATCCTCTGGCAACAAGAAAATTCCTTTGTTCCATCACAGTTTGAAGAGTATGAAACTCTGCAAAATCCCACCTTCTTTTCTTTGTGCATAACAGAAAACCAAGGAGGTAAAAGTGTGAGAACACAGCCAGGAGACAGAGAACTAGGTTTTAGGGCCTTTGAAGTTAGAACTTCTAGGATATTTATGTCAAAACCCACTAAACTACTAGTGACAACTCAACATAGGCTGCTGCCACCTCTAATGGAAGATACCATGAGCCAAAATTCATATTTTGCCTGATGTGTTTTGAATTAACACAATCATATTAACAAATCGAGTATGTATTTTCTGAACCCCAAATTAACTTTTTCCAAATATGCTTGCGTGTGCGCTCGTGTATGTTTGTAGTTTAGGAAACAAAAACAATGTCTTAGCACAAGTAGGTACATGCATATGTGCAGACAGTGAGTTTAACAATTGTCATTTCTCTGTTTCTCAGCACTAAGCAGATGCCATCTCTTTCTTGCCTTGTTGTGCCTTATTACTGCTTTGTGAATATATTTCTAAACACTACCTTTGACATCTCTGACTTTTCCAGACACTGTAAATTGCTAATGAACTATTTGTTTCTGCAGTGAATTTACCTCTTTCCCTCACATTCGGTGTGCATATGTGCCAGTAGGACATCGTACTTGTGCTGGTTTTACCAATATGATAGTTTTATGTGCAGATCTCAAACACCATTATAAGGCTGTACGGAATGTTATTTCCCAGCAGATAATACAGGGATGTGGATAACTTAAGAGAAATGACCAAGAACTGACAATGAATTAATGGGTCAACCCATCACTGCCAAAGTCTTTCCAACAAATCTATGAGCATCAGTATCATGACAAAGTGCAAACTGTCTTTTGCCTTCATAACTGAAATATCAGTCCTTAAATAAAAGGACATGGGACTTGCTTGTCTAGCAGCATCTCTTTCATCCTATCTAGAGCTTGTACATTCCCAAGAGATAGACAGCTACAGTACCATTATTCATGTCCCTCAGAGAGGGATGGGGACTTCACATGACAGGTCCAGCATGTAACCTGACATGAAGATGTCCCTTGACACACAGATTCCTACTAAAGACATGAATCCACTGAAGAATCCTGCTGGCGATATTGCAGGAGTGACAGCAATTAACCAGAATCCATCTGACACAGGGCTATCTTAAAGAACTGCAATTTTAATTAAAAGCTGCAGCCCATCACAGGTTTGCACAGTAGTCTCCTATCTGGTTCTTCTCTGTGGTGGTTGCAAATTACAGCTACCCCTTCCCTCTATTTTAATTAAATGTTGTTAACCTGACATAATTAACTCCCCTTAATTTTGGTTTTTTGTTTTCCTTTTTTAAAAGAGTCATTAAAGAAACAGAACTCAAGTGCTATTTAGTATTTTCCAGATTCGCTGGTGGTTAAACACAATAATGCTTGTCATTAAACGTCTCAGGGTTAACCTGATTAATTAATTTATCTTCTTTGGAAAATTTCCCTCCATGCTGACAAAAGATCAAATCACAGCAGAAAGGTTCTCTGCTCGCCAGGCACAAGTGTGCTGTCAGTGTGTCAAAATCAGCTGGTGGTGGTTCCATCTAAGCCATGGCAGTGGCTGGATCAGTGGCCTCTTCTGGGGATACTGGCTCCCTGGCATTGCTGAGCTGCTGTGAATTTCACAGCTTCACTGACAGCAAAGTTGGGGAGCTAAAGGTCTGCAGCAGCAGATTTTTCCATTCTTTGTTCACCCTCTCTCTTTCCCAGGGCATGTCCAGATGGACAGGTTTAGCTCACGCTTTTGCTGAACCTGACGTCTCTACTAAAAGACCTTTTACTGTGGAGGGGAACATATACTCATGCTAATGTTCAGAACATATACAGCCTATTATTTACAAAACAAAACAGATTTTGTCTGATAAATTCAGTGGAGTATTTTTGGACAGACCCTAAGGCTAGAAGGATGAAAGGATCCATGCAGACTGCTCTCCAGACTCTGACCCTGGCCAGAAACCTGGAGAAGAGCAAAAGAACAAGTATACAGAGTGCTTTCCCAAAATAATCTCCAGTCTCCTAACAGCTGGAAGGTTGGAGCATTTTTGAGCCAGACACAGTCTCTATGTATTTAATAACAATCAGTGTGCATATTTTTCATTAACTTGCCCAGCACAGCATGGAGCTGTGCAGTCCTTTGTCTTTTATTCCTTGAACCAGGAATGGGGGAACACTTACCAAAGCCTCATCACCCTTAAGGATGCTGGGCAGACAGGAGGGCTGTCAGCAATGTTTTCACTCTTTTTTGCTACACTGTGAAACTGAGACTTTAATGCCTCAAATTCAAATATTACCCCATTTTGGTATTGCTGAACTTCAAGCATATATTTTGGAAGGCGGGTTAGGAAATGAGATTCAAGTGAAAGGGGAGAGAGGGGCTGAAACTGCTCCAGAAAGTTGTACAAGGAATTTAAACTTTAAACATTTAACCACCAGGGAGTGTGGCAAGTTTGGTATAGGCTCAAGGAAGAGCCTCTCCTTCTAACAGGAGCCATATGGATTGGTCCCTCTGTTTCAGGCTTTCACAAGCTCTTGCTTTCACAAAACTTGAGTGGTCTTCCCAAGCAGTATCTTACCTGCAGTCATGGCCAGGAGCAGCTGTTGTGAGCTGTCTCATTTAATTTCCATGAGGAGAGTCAGTCACAGCATCCAGCTAGACTGACAAGCTGTTTAGGAACTTCTGAGCACTTGGGTCCGTGAAAGCACTCCCAGGCTCCTCTTTAGGATGCTCATGAAGTAGGACCCATGAATGAAGTACTTTTCTAATGCAAACTTCTCCCTTTAATTTCAATCTCATTTTCCTGAAGCTTCTCTGATGCTGCCTGGCACCCTGCCAAATACTCATTCCTTTGCCTGTTTGTCACACATCAGTGGGATTAATGTTGGTTTTGTTTGTTTTTTAAAAGAGGTTAATTAACAGGCTGATTCTAACATTAGGTGCATGCAGTCACTTGTCCAGAAGGAAGCAAATTTATGTATCCATATCCTTAAAAATCTCTGTTTTTTATTTCCCCTCCTTTACTTCCAGATTTGTTCCTCTGTGGATTTGTGTAAATCAGTCTCTAGGGCCAGGAATACCATCTTTGGCTGGCTTGATTTGATCGATCTATTTTAAAGCTCAGAACACCATCACAGTAAAGCAATATTTTCTGCAGTAAGTTAATAGGAAAATGGAAATCACTAATAATAAGAGAGAGGAGGTTTTTATTTTTGAAAGAGCCGTTTGCCTGCATAAAAGACCCTGGGCTGAATTATTCTTCCTGCCTAGTTAGTAAATTCAGCTTGATTGCATTTACCGAGGTTGTAACTGAAGATGGGATTTAACCAGGCAAACCTACCTTGCATTTTCATATCTCCTGCTGTCACTGATGCTCTATACTTACAGCTCCTACATCCCTTTGAGAGTGCAGAAGGCTATGTAAATGTTCATTATTGTTATTACCCACTTTACATCCCTGTACCACATGCCTTTTACAGCATATGGTCCCCCATTCAGCAAGTTACATAAGCATACATTTAACATTAGGCTTCCTAAGTGCTTCTTCTAAGTAGAGATAGCTGTTAAAGCAGGCTGATACTTTTACCTAAAACGTTCACTTTAGTGTAGACAGGGGTAAGATCTTCCCTGTTCAGCTGCTTTAGTGTTTTAGGTTGAAATTTGAGGCTGGGAATCTACCTCAAACTGATTTTTTGAGGGAGTATTTGATGAAAAAAAGATTATGAAAGAATGCCTCTGCCTTCACAGACACATGCACTTACACACAATTGCTCGTTCTTTCAATTTAAAAATAAAGTACAGTAATTCTGGCAACCATTTAAGGAGGAAATTGTGGTGACCTTAATTTCTGGAACAGCCACTTGGATTTTTGCACATTTATCCTACTTTCTGCCCAGAGGATCTGGGGATTGCCTTGGGATAGATGGAGAATGGTTTGGTTTTTTATGGCTAAGCCAGTCATCCTCTTGGAATGCTTTCCTGATGAACAGAAAGCCTCAGAGCTCAGCCCAGGGCCTCAGATGCAAATTCCAGGTAGGCAGGCTGCATCCAGCTCTGAATACATGAGCACTCAAAATCGGTAGTCTCATTTATTCTAAAAATGAAATTGTGAACAATTTCCCCATGCTTCAATTTCTTTTTGATAAACTCGAGGTTACAATGTGTCTTACTCCAGAAATGTGACATGGAAAGAAGCACTTTATAATTTTAACTGGCTCCAATGCTAAATAAGAAGAAAACCCCTACCTTCAGGTTGGTCTGAAAGGAGAGAAATGGTACATCTTTGTGCAACCTTCAACCAGTGGTTCCTGATTTACAGCCAGGCACTCCAACTTTTCAAATAGGGTTTATACACACACACACACAGGAGAAACACACAGAGCAAAATATGCCTGAGGAAATAAACAACCTCCTTCATCAGAAAACAAGAAAAAACACAATGTCTAATTAAGGGAAGAGACATTTTTCTCTGTATCTTCATCCTTGATCTGCTTAAATTTTAATCATTTCAGATGCTAGCTGTAACAAAGGTCTGCTTTCACCAAAGGTGCATGATTTTTGTTTTGACACACATCACTGTCCCAGGGAGAGAGTAGATGATGAATTTCTTGGCAGCAAGTTCATTAACTGGAGGCTGTGTATTATCAGCCTTCCACCAGATCCTCTCTGCTCTGTTTCACTGGGCTCCAGGTACCAAAATTGTCCCCTTTCACTGTGCTTTTTAAAAACCTCTCAAATTCAAATCCATTCCGTGATCACATGCAGTTTGCATGTGATTGAGTTGGTCAGGCTTTCAGCATACTGAAAAAATCATGGGTCACGTCATCTGGGAACTTAACAAATAAGAATAACAAGGAAAGTCAGTGGCAAACAATATTAATAATTCACCTGTCCGTCACTGCAGCTCACAATTGGAGGAAGATCCTCTCTCCTCTTGATAGATAGGCAGGAGGAAAAGCCCTGTCTAAAATGATTAAAGGAGGCAGTATATAACAAGCTTTCCCCATGCTGAGAGTGCCAAGAAAGAGGCTGGTCAATGATATTTAAACACACATTATCCTTCCATCTTCCTGTCATTTTGTTCTGCAAGCTGTTCAGATTTGTCTGTGCCAGTAAGGCGGCTGTGAAAAGCAGCTGAGCAAACAAAGAGAAAAATCAGTCTGAGAATAGGATTTGGATTTCAAAATCTGTCCCTGGATTTTTTTTCTCTATTTCCCTTCTTTTTCCCTCTCCTCTCTTTCCAACTCAACATCCCATTAACTTTTAAATATACCAACACCCAAGCAGAAGAGAAGCAATGCAGCCAAGTGGAGAAAATATTGCTGTGTGAAAGGATGCAGAGAATTTTAACATGGGGATGAAAACATAGCCCCAAACTTTTTAAAATTCCAATCAAGACAGTGTCTGAAGGTGGGATATGTTTATGTCTGTATGGCCTCTCTGCTTTACCCCTTCCCCAGCAGGACCAGCCTGTTGAGCCCTTCTGGGCTTAGGCACAGAAAACTCCTGGCCACTGCTGCTGCCCAGCACTCTGGGATCACTGACTCCAGACGTCCAGTGATACAACACCTCTCAGATGTAAAATCGAGGTTCCCTTATGTTCCTATTAGGTGTTACTTCCTTCTCTGCAGAAAGGACACTCAGACTGCTGGCTACTGCAGTGGTGCACGATCCCTGCCCCTGGAGGGACCTGTCCCAGCCCTGCTCCCACCAGACACCTGCAAGAGGGTAATCAGAGGGGTTTCCTCTCTGAAGAGATGGGGCAGGGACAAATCTGGGGACAGAAGCCTTAGCTAAACAGGACACACTTCAGGATTTATACCAGCCTGGAATAATTCCTAGGTTTTATTTCCAACATGAGTAATCACAAAGGCACTTAAAAACAACAGATAATATATCAGAAATGGCTAAACTTATTCTCCTTCCACTTGGACATAAACTGAGATCCACAGAAGGCAAAGGGGGTGTTTATTGAGCCTTTCTCTATAATACATTTCCTTTTGAGCTTTAGCATCAGGTTGGCTATGGAAGAAAGGGTTGGTCTGACCCACCAGGTAGACCCAGATGGAAAAGCAGTCCTGGTTGTTAGTGTAAGAGATCTGCATGACTCAGCACAGAGCTAATGAAGATTGGCTAATCTCCTAATTTCCAACCTTTATTGTTCTCGACCAGCCACTTCAGGTCTTTAAAAGGCCAAGGCTCTGCCTCTCCCCAGGATTAATTGATGCAGGCAGGAGAAAACAAAGTTGGCAAAGAATTTAATAATCTTTGTAGATTTTTTTATATTCTGACCCTTTTCAGATTTCAAAAGTGTTAACCTAGAATATTTGGGGGCTCACAGTATCTTTTAATATGCTTCAAAGCTCAGACATATGTGAATTAAGTCATATTTATTTCATCACGAAGAGAGAGAGATGTAATTTTGTTTGCAGGTGAAAAGGCCTCCGAAAGAACAGAAATGATAATGGAATTTTTGAACCCCAAAAATGCCATGCTATTGAAAAGTAACTGCATGTATATAAATCCATCTTTAATCAAAAAAGTGCTTATGACTCCCTTGATTTTCAGAGAAGTATGTACTTAGAAACTTCTTTAAGGTGAAATGAAAGTGACTGAGGTAAAGTCAAAGCTTCCTTCTGAGGCTGCTTTCAGGACCCCTTATTCTCTGTGTTTGTATGGAGGCTCTTGACATTTGTAACAGCTGCTAACCATATCAGCAGCAGTTTAGAAAAGATTAGTGATAAGATACCTTCGTAATAGCAACCAGCAGCCCAAATTAGATCTGTGAGAATAAAATGATCTTTCGATTTCACAGTCACACTGAATGCATTGGTTTGGAAAAAATCAATTCTTTTGGAAGCAGATTCAAAATTCTGGACTTCAGGAAGTTGCTTTGTTTAATGTGACTGTTCTGATCAGAAGAAAGGAAAATTCTTTCAGCTACCCTCAAAATAAATCCAACAAAAGAAGAAAAAATTACCTGTGTGTATTGGATTACCAGCAAAATGAGATTTCTACCACATCAAGTCAGGTTAAAGTCTATTTTAGTTTATTAATAGCCGGGTTTAGTTCTCTTTAAAATTAGTGATTAGAGAGTGTCTTATTAGTTGAGCTTTGTGTTCAAAGTACACTGTAGCCATTAAGCTGTCTCTTTATTTTACATTTCAAAGATTTAAATAAGATACACAAACACAATCTATGTTATTTACTTTAATGGAGTAGCTTAATTGCTCCCCAAGCTTTTCTGTACACATTATAAATAATTGCAAGACACAAACAGAGAGCAAAAGGAGCAGGCACATAGATGACACCATAACCTTCCAGTGACTCACACTGCCACTCCTCTGCACTGAGCACTTAATAGGATATATTAAATGCACAGTGCCTAAGACATAAAAATGTTTAAGTCCAGGGCAACCTACAGATTTATTTTCAAAAGGAAGAAAACGATAGTCACCCCAATTATGCAATTGAGACCAAAAAGCTGTAAAATGGAACACCTATTAGTCACGGTTTTATTGTTGTTACTCCCAACCCATGGATCTGGCAAGAAAGCCATGGCACATAATCGTTCCTGGATGCATCCAAAAAGATGATACAGACCACAGCTAGATATATGGGTATGGTGCTGGGAAATGCTCCTCATTACTCCCTGCCGGGTGGAAATAAGTCTCTCCTGCTGGAGCTGAGGAGAGCACGCATGCTGGAGGCTTTCAAGGAAAATTGGCAGGGAGTGAGCTTTTGCTGCAGTGGTAGATAGAAGGTGGAGGGGTTCTCATGTTACTGCTCGTTTTGGAGCCCTGGTGCCCCAGAGGCTAAACAGGAATGTCACTCGGTTGCCTGGCAAGGACATGTCCCTGTGAGATCAGGATTTTCATGCGTTTGATGCTAATGCCTTTGGCCCATACTTCTCATGAGCTCCCTCAGGCCTCCCTTGTCTTTGCTCCTCTAAGGAAATGGCACACACAGATCCATGTTGAGTCTGAAACTGATGATAAATGCAAGATTTTCATAAACGTTGGGCTTGATCTCATGGAATAAGCTCAATTACGCAAGGGAAAGTTAAGACTTTTTTTTCCCGCACAGTCTGAGTAGATCTACTTAGAAGAGGAGAAAAAATATCCACAAACAAAACCACTTTCCTTAAAGGAATTATCTCCTGTTGCAAAATCAGCTAGATTTTCCTTGAACTGTATTTGGATAAGTATGTGTGTGTATGTTTGTGTGTGTGTGTGTGTCCCTGTTTGTTGGGGAGGAAAGTCTAAGAATCTCAAGGCATCCTGCTTCAGCAGTTTTGACATTAAATAATTTGATTGCTCTATCAGGAAAGCATTCTGCTGAATTTAATTTTCATCATAACATTTTACTCTGTATGATTAAAAAGGAGAAGGGAGGGTAGAGGCAGGTCAGTGAAGCTTGTTTGGATATATAATGTGGAGTTTCTGATGGAGTTTTTTTCAATTTTATTTCATAAAAGGTTTTATTTAATTCCTTTTTATCAAGTGAGGATAGGAAAGCAGCAAATATGGACCCTCAACATTGTCACACAAACAGTGAGCTCATCTGAGAGCTGCAGAGCTTCATGATTTTTAACAATTTTTCTCTAGCTGGAATTTGTCAACCTGATTGACCCTGAGCTTTGGTGGGACTCGGGGTGGATCTGGTTCCCTGGCTCTGCTCTGTTTACAGAAATTGGGTCCTTTCAGTCCTTGCAGCTGGCTGAAGGAGCTGTTCAGGAAGCCTCTGAGGCAAGAGAAAGATGTCTTTTAATATCAGGGAGTTTTAAGTCAGATCCTATTATCAAATATTACTGGGATGAGAGTCAGAAAATGTAGATAGGCAGATGAAAAGACAGATCACTAGAATTACTTCAATATCTTTGAAATAACTAAAACAAAGCGATACAGAACACATATATTACAAAAGGAAAGAATCAAATTTGCATCTGTTCCGAGAGATAATGTGTTCAGTCATGTGACACCTCTTTAGCCATGTTATTTTCACATTGAGCAGATAATGTACAGCTCTTGTGTACCTAATCAAAGCTTTGTCACTTAAAATAAAAAAGACTTGTTAATATGACAGTCATGGTAGAAGACTGAGTACCTGCAAGGGCCTGGTGGAAAACTGTGACCTACTAAACCTTCATTAATTTACTTTTCTATCATTTTTCAACATTTATTCATTCACACACAAACACAAAATTTAAAAAAAGAAAGAAAAGTCGCAGTGACACTAAATTTGCTTGATTCTAATATGCAGCACTTTAGTACCTCCTCCACTCCTCTGATTTGCTACTAGCTCATCCTCCTCAGGACATGAAAGTGCATTTCCAAGCAGCAGGAACTGCCTTTGATCAATGGAGTTTCTGTCACTTGACTGTAAAGAAAAAGCCAGCAATTCACAGAACTTCTCTTTCCCAGCTGCAAATTCTAGTGCTTCTGTGCTGAACTGAGTAAAAGTGCCATCTGCCTGCCTAAACCCAGAGTATGTTTTTATGTTCCTTGTGTTCTATGCACACATGGTAAAAGCAGATTAACATTCTCACAAAAGGAAAAATGTGACTGGTCGATCTTGGAATCTCTACAGATTTAGATTGAAACCACAGGTAAGTTGCAGTTGGCTTTCCAAAAAAAAAAGTCTCCCAGGAAGCATCAGAGAAAAATATCCTCACAAAGGTCTTCATGAAATGCATCCAGATTATTTTTAACACACTGTGGTAACAAGCCTTGTAGGACTAATTTTTCATGTTGCAAAGACACTCTGTGGTCAATGTCAAACCACACAGAAGTGATACCCGTTCTTCAGAGGACAAAGACATTTGTCATTCATAGATGGGATAAGAAAGAGAATCTTGTTGGGACAGAATTTGGATGGTACTAAGGACCTCAATTAAACAAAAATAGAAAAGACAAAAACAGTCCTAAAGTTAGAGAACAACATCTCGCTGACCCCCATCTTCCAAAACCCCAAAGCCAGCAACTTTACAAATCATGCATCTGATATTGGCATGGGTGATTCATGCATGAATTTGTTTTAGGAAGCAGGTAGATGTTGTAGGTGTTGCAATTCTCTGCTATTGATAGAGGTGGAATAACTTGCTACCCAGCAAGACCATCATACTTCACTAATGTCTATGCAAATACTCCAGATCAGCGTACCCATGATAGATTTATATTTCTTCTAAAGCTGGGACCTTGATTGCTACTGAAATCTTCCTAATCATTCACTGCCATTGCATTGAATGTCATGTATTTTAAAACTATCAGTTATCCCTCTGTCTCTCTCTTTTACTGATTTTGTCCTTAAAATTTAAAAGGTATGTCTTTTCTGAACGACACTAAGATTGACACCTGGCACCCCTCTCCAGTGCATAACCTACACCATAATGAAAATGTACAAAGCCATCACCTCACACAGAGCAAAAGAATATGTTAAGATGGGACAGAATCATTTTTTACTTTGGCTCACTGCTTGCACCTTTTCCCTTGAGTCATGAGAAGCTGCACTTTATGTGCCTACGAGGTCAGCAATAGGGAAGTTCTTGAGCATTTCCCAGTAATAGAGATATAAAGAAGGAATAATCTTTAACTTACAGTAATAGGGTACTTTTTTTAAAGCCAGGATGTTATAACCATTTAATTTAGATAATAATGGGGCACTTACATAAGAAAAGAGCTTGCTTGGTATAGATCATCTTGGAAAATTCCCTCTCTCACCCTCAAACTAACAGGTCATATTGGATGTCATTAATTCAGAAATTCTGCTAAGCAGCTCTAAGGCACTCTTGAACTTCAACCCAGAACACAAGGGAGCAGAGGCAGGCTGCCAGATAGTAATTCACTGAAGGGAAGAAAGAAGCAAAAAAGAAAAAGGAAAAAAAGGAAAGGAGGAAAAGAAAAAATTACCTCAGTTGGATAAGGATTTTCATCCAACTGAAGATGAGCTGCCCACGTATGTTAGGAGTTATGGACATTAAGGAAAGAGAAGTGTTTTTAAAAATAAATTATGGTGGAGAAATGCCTGTGGATTCCTCACCAACCAAATTTGTTTTGCTAGGCTGCAAGCTTGCAAACAAGTCTGAGGCAGAGGTTTGTGTTTTCTGGAGTGTAACTCCATCCTCTTGTAAACATGGGATTTAACATCAGAAAGCAAAATGTTGAAATTCATCCTCAAGCTTGACACCTTCAAGAAAGAATCTGCAGAGACCAAGTCTGTCCTCCATTGCCCCAGCAGGAATCCCAGAAACCCTTGAAAAGTTGGATTCAGTCTCAAATCAAGACAGCTCTGGAAACTGATGGTTGCCAAGTCATTCTCAAAGAGCCTTCTCAGGAGGACAGTTTGGCTTTCAAAAGTCCTCACAATGACATAGTTTTGTGACTTTGAAGAAGCTGGGTGAAAAAGAGCTATCCAAGTGATGAGTTGAGGGAAGCATGAACACTCTTTCCCAAGACAACGGTTTTTCACTCATGGTTGTGCTGAATTCAACAGAATGGTGAATACAGGTGGATGTGCAAAGCAGGAAAGGGAGGAAATAGAGAATATATGCCAGTCACTAAGCTTTCTTAGTAAAGCATAAGTGTGGTAAGGGAATCATAATTGGAAAAAAAAGAAGTGTCTACCACTTAGCAGTGATAGGAGGTAGCAAAATCCAACATAGGAGGTAACAAAGAATATTTTCACACTTCTACAACTGCTCTGTAAGGAGAATTTTTAAAGGGGGACAGAGGTTCATTTCTGACCCGGTGTTAAGCTTCACCATAATTCTTCCACCTCATTACTCTGTGCCAGGTTTAATCTTTTCTGACAGCAGCTTTATAGGGGGAAAAATTTAAACTACTGGAACAACAGATCACCTCAAAAAAGACTTGTCCAAGTTCCTAAAGCCAAAACAGTCTAAAAACTAATATATGCCAGTTATGCTAATAGTTTTCCCAGTGTTTTATTTAATCAGCATGGATTGTTCAAACAGGCCTGGATTTATAGTGAAGCCACTGAAATACAATTTACTTACAAAATAAATAAATAGGGGAATTAAACTCTCTGTGGAGAAGTAAAACTGTTAATTAGCATCCCTGTTAGCAACGAGTAGCCACCTGTACACTTAACAGAAGGTGGTCTCTAGCTGCAGCAAGTCTGTCTTTTAAATGCTTCCTGGATTTAAAGAATAATATTGATTGGGAAAAACAAAACAAAAACAAATGCAGTCAGTGGGAACTCTAAAAACACCTGAAATCTGTCGTTACATGATTTTCCTTCTCAATACAGAAGAGTTTTACCCCGTATTTATTTTTAATGCATTCTGTTGTGTCCCAGCTGTGAGCTATCTTTTGCAAATGGATCTTGTGGATTGTAATATTTGAGCTATGGAAAGGGAAATTCTATATCCACGATCATTCCCTAGATCTTTACAGAACCAGACTCCAAGACAAATGTGTATTAAAATGTACAGAAGAGGCAGAACAAAATGCAAACACAATGTGAGCCTTTTGAAAATGAAATGGGAATGAGACTGGAAAAAGAAGCAACACCAGCCCACCCACATTGTTTATTTTTACCATCACTAAGTCCACTTTTTGTTCATTTTGAAATTAAAGTCGCTATATTTCCCTCAATGAAGAATGCCAGATCATGCATCTCTCCCCAGAATAATGTAGGTCAAAAATTATGCCAGATTGCATTGGGGCTCTTTAAAAACTCTCACAGCAGAGAAAAATGAAGTATCTCTGAATTATCTTTGTTGTTTGAATCCATCACACTGACAAAATGCACCTACTGCTTTCTCCAGAGAATATAACTCCCACAATCCTACAGGCCACTGATGACAAATGTCACTAACTAAATTTCCCCCACCTGTCAATTCCATTCATCCTACACTAATGTAGTCCTTCTTTCTGCTGCAGTGACCACTGTGGTCCACAAATGGGATTTGACTTGGGATGGGCCTATCAAACTTATGTGTGTGTGCTGATTGCCATTGTAAAGTAACCTCCAACACCTTTTCCCACAAGTCAGCCTCAGAGCTGAATATGTTCCTGTGTGAAAGAAAAGAACTGGAGAGGCTCTCAGGAAGAGAGAAGAACTAAGAAAGGTGATCTTGTGGACCAACATATCCATCTCCAGACTCTCACAGTGTTTTCCTATTGCATAAATTCAGCCTGGATTTCATAGATACCAAGGCTGCACTTTCTCATTATGGATAACCTTTTTCAAGGTCAACAACACCAAGCTGGTGCATTCACTCCTTTGCTCTTCAAACCCAAATGTACTGTCATCATCTTGGTCAAGGCATGGCTAAAGCTCCAGTACTAAATGCTGCAAGTTACCCTGTGGATTCCCCACGAAGAACAGAGAGACCTGAAGGCAGCCCACAACCTGCACTATACATCCATTCTCTTCTGGGCAACATTTTAATACAGCTCAGGCTGTATTTTGATTTTTAAAAAAACCAAAAGCAGCTAAAAACCTCTCAAAGAATTACACAGAAGGTTAGAAAAAAAGTACTCACTGCTGCCACAAGGCACAGGTATGCTCTGCATGTGAGTTATCCCTCTGGAAATATTTCATTTACAGATAAATTGCCAACAGATTCCACTCAAGATTGTGTATTGCCATAATAGGATCTTGTAGGACCAGTACAAAGGGTATGGATGGGATGTGGTTTCCTCTATTCAGATTTTACCTAAAACTTCTCGAGGCAATTCACAAACATGAACTCCTACACCCTGGCTGTGAAGCAGGGCTGACCACCACCCCTCTCTGGCAGAGCTTTGGGGCCATGCAGGGATCACGGCTCTTTTCTGTCATCACACATCCTCATGCTCTGTTTCATAAAACATGGACAGACCAAAATAAATAAAAGAGGCATAATCCAATATCATCCAGAATCAGAAGCCCCAAGCTCAGTTCTTCCTAAGCAGCAGAAATGAATGACAGGCTGAGAGACAGTAATAAGAATAGTAAGCTCATGGATAAAATGGGATTATGCTAATTCAAATCAATTTTAGTACAGGAGACTTCAGCGATATCCTGAAAAATTGTCAGGTTAAACACAGACATACCACTGCAATCTCTTCTGCTTAATTTATTTTTTTCCTCCTCTATGTTAGTGAAATCTGTGCAATGTAGTTTCCTACCTTGTTATTTGCAAAAGTTTTTGCATTACATGACTGAGCCAAATTGGCCTGAAGTGGCCACAATGTAACCAGCTCCTTTTATTACCTGTGTGAAACAGAGTTTTTCATTTTCTGTTGTGGTTTTTGTTTCCCCCCAAAGCAGTAGTTCTTTGAGTTATGTGGTTAAATATATTAACAATGCCCCCTTTTAAAAAAATAATCCACTGAACTGTTCTGAGGTTGCTTGACCTGCAGGAAAACTTAAAGAGAAACAGTATCGGCAGAAGGCTGATCCACTGTGTACCAGGCAGAGACAAATTAAAAGAGACTTTGAATCCATTGTTACATTTTAAAACTCATGATCTTTAAACCCCTTTATGATAGAGGATCCTCCATCATCTGGAAGGTGTGTTATTTGCAATACCAAAGTGTTACAGCTGCAGTCCCAGAACTAATCCATATCCCTGCCCCTTTTAGGAGGCTCGTGACCCGCAGGTTGCCAGTAACAAATGGGATGTGCACTGGGGAGCAGGTAATGGATGGAACTGTGCTCATGGAAGGGAACTCCTTGTTGTCCTGCTGTTCAGCCTCTGCACATCAACCTGTCTTTTTGCAACCTGCTCATGTGTATAAGGTTAAATACATGCTATGAAAGGTGACAAATTTCCTGGGATCATCCTAGTGTTAACCTATACCAAATGGAGACCCAGCCAAATCAATTAGGTGCAACTGCTGTTACGATTTTCTAAGCTGATTGTTTCCAAGCCATATTCTCTCTGTCTTTTGTCACAGCTGTTGTATACAAACCATTCTGCCAGATCTGGTGTTTTAGTTTTCGAATTACTTATTGATTCATATACAAGGAAGGGGGTACGAGCGACAGGCAATTTAAATCTAAAAATATCTCTTCCACTCATAAAAAGACACAGATTCTTTTTTACTGGATAACGGAGGAGAAGAAGTGGTGGGCTGTGATGTTCCTTTGACTGAGGCTTGAGAAAAGTATTGTGGTGAACCTCTACTTCAGAATGTCAGAACTCAAGGTATTTCAGCTAAATCAGGGACTTAGTTTTCAGAAAAGGCCTCTTATCTTGCTTCCAAGGCTCTTAAGAACACCAAGAACATGCAGGTCAAAGAAAGCTTTCTTGGTTTTGAAAGTTTTTGTGTTTGTCATAAGACTTGTGCTGTGCTATTTTTTTCCCCACCAGGAAATGCATTGCTTTCTGTGGGAACTGTAAATTTGCAGCTTCACTCCAACACTATATATCAAATCAGCAAATTTAGAGATGCAGTAACTGCAACAGACAAGAATGAAAAAACAGCAGCACCACCAACAAAAAGACTTTTAATGAGAAATCAGTACAGACATTCTTTAGCCACAGGAAACCAGCCCTACATCCAGCACAGTCATATCCCTTAATGTTTACCATTAGTCTTTGGTCAAAGAGGTTCAAATCCCAGACAAACATTACATAAAGGACTGTTGTTTCATTTATTCATTCACTTGTATTTGTCAGCACAAATATTTAAAAATCCCAAAACTGACCCATAAACGTTTGTTATACCCTGGTAACACCCTTCAAGCCAACTTTTCACATCCAGTTATTTCAGAATACTACTTTCAGATCTATAGCCCTGCCTTACACAGCTAGCATAGCCAATACATAATAAAAGCTTCTTGTGGTGGAAGTTGCTGAATGCAACAACTGGTTTTTAACCAGTAATAAGAGCCCTTTACCTCTATGCAAATAAATAGCATTTGGAGAATCAAAATTCTAATTACCTCATTAAACAATTGAGTAAGCTCTGCTTTTCAGGCTCAAAGACTGTGTTCAGTAGAAAAATCTACAGACAAAGAGGAGATCATTGCTCAAAGCATGAATGGCTGATTATGGAGGGGGGAACAAAAATATGCACTTCAGGTAAGTCCTTGGAGGCAGAAACAGGTTGGATGACAGAGAAGGAGCTGTGAGGAAGAACATTACAGGAAGAAGGAAGGGTGCTTCATCTGGCACAAAGCTCATGAGTCACACAGGTGGGGATCTCTGCTCAGAGAAACTGCCTACCACTGTTTCTTTCCACATATACTGCACTCAGGTCAATTAAAAAAAGAAATATCTAAGGGCTGTTTGACTCAAACCATCAGGGCTTCTACTTAAGAGGAATAGCCTTGCAAGCCCTAAATACTGGATAACTTGTAACAAGGGGAAATATTCTATTTTTTTTAGAAAAATAATTATATAGAAATAAAAAGAAAGATCATTCATCATTCCTGCTATAACCTTATAAAGCCTCTGTGGGTCAGTTCATACAGTAAAAGAGAACTTAGCTTTTTAATATGTTTAATTTTTTTTTACTATTCCCCTGCATGGAATAAGCAATCCTGACACCAGTACACTTAAAGGGAACACTATGTTTTTCCATTTCTGCCCCCCAAATCCCTCAGTAAAGCCACTTGAAATTAATTTCTAGCTAAGTTTTACTAAATAAAATAGTTATTAAATAATTATCTGCAAGATAAATTTTTTGGCTACTAGTAGTTTTAAACTAAGCCTATATAATAAAGTAATTGTTAATTAATTAGCAATAAATGTGCCCTGTATTTTTATAAAGAACTACAAGTAAAATGCAAATAAGGTGAGTCATGAACATTCCTTATAAAACACTTCATTCCATAAGATATGAGGTGGAAGGTTAAAGCTGGGACAGGCAATCTTCTGATTTCTTGCCACCCACTTTGAAAACCAGTCTGAGAACTGAACTTTGAAAACTGTCTTGAAAACCAGTGAGGAGACAGATCTACCCTTGCGGAGGTACTTTCTTCAGCTTAGTGAAATGAAGCAGGTCTTTGAGCTCTGATGTCCCTCTGCAACAAAAGGAACTGTATGATAAAAACAAAAACCCAACCAACCAAACAAAAAAGAACAAAAACTGCCCAGAACCAGACCTGGAGGATCTGATGTATTAAAGAAGAGGTTTCCAGATGATTTCTCCTATGACTACCTGAGTTTCTGCTTGTTTCTATTTCCTTTCCTGGGCTCCATGGCTATCACATTCCAGTGGACCAACAAATCCACTAAACAGCAAAGAACTGGAGCAGGACAGGGCAGTGGTGCAGCAAGGGCATGTGCTGAGGGGGCTGCACATGGGCCAGAGCAGAGCCCTCTGTGTCCCCTCCTGCTCACACAACTCCAGCAGCACACAGCTTGCCAGGGCAGCACACTGGAGACACTGCAGAGGGACTGTCTTGTGAAAACTTCCTGATGCCTTCAGTTTTCGGTTCTGTACCTCCAGAGATAACTTTTGCCTTATTCATGAAGAGGAGAAGGAAGGACCATCCTTTCAGGCTCATTTGGTTGTGGGAAAGTGTGCCTCCATAAGGCACAAATCTCATCTGGAGGTACTCCAGGGGCTCAATAGTTTTTGTAAAACCAGGAGGAGGGTTTCCAGAGTTCTCACAACACTGTGAGCAGAGCACTAGGGAATGCTCACCAATTTTCAGTGCTCTCATACTTTGCCTCATATGGAAGAGGACAAAATACGTCTGTTATCCTCTTGTACTAGAAGGAGGTAACAGCCCAGAGAGCAGTAATTCTGCTAAACTACCTTGTCTCTGAAAAATAATCTGCTTCATACTCTAACACCACATGAAAGGGATTTTCCAATTCAGCTATTAGATATTCCTGGCTCTTTGAAACACAGGAAGTTGCTCAGCATAGCAAAAAGTCTCAAGTAGCATGGCAAAGGAGACCACTGCCATGGTCCTTAAGCAAAACTCAAATCTTGGGAGCCTGTTTAAAGAAGCTAATTTAAAGATGATGTTGATGATGACAAAGTTAAAATTAAATCTTATCTCCTAAACAGATTTACAGCTTAACATTTCAGACTGAGTGGACTGTCAGCAAAGCTTGCTCTTGAGGGAAACAAGTGGCAGCACTGAACTTAATATACTCTCCCCTTTTTATAGGAAGTGTCACTTTAACAATCACAGGAAATGGCTGTACTGTTGAGAAGTCACTAATCTCTGTGTTTCATTTGGAGGATTTCCATTGTAATGCCTGTTAAGCTCGGATTATCATTGCTGTTAGACTGTCAGAGAGCAAACAACAGGGAAATGAACTTCTGATCAGCATATATTACTTTTTCATTTCTGATTAATATTAATGAACAAGTAACTGCAGAGCTACTGCCATGCAAAATCCTGTGACAGCATTTTGCTGAAGACTAGGTGGGCTGAGGAAACAACATAGAGTTTCTCTTCTTGGACTGTCCTGATACTGGTGTGCAAGTGTTGAGGGAGCTAAACATAGAAACATTTTAAAAAAACCAAAAAAAACAATTAAAGAGTTACTCAGTATGAAATTTGGGTTGTCTACCTGCTGATCAGCATCTGCCAGATATCACATGGGATTCAATTAATTTTATCCAATTAATTAAATTACATTTCTCCATCACTGACTTCCCCTGGCACTCTGAGCACCAGCACTGAGAGGTGTGGAAGACATTGGGTTACCTGAGAAAGCAACTCTCAGTGTAAACATGCTCAGAAATAAGAATCTGTTGCACTGAATGGCATATCCTGACCTCTTTGGAAGATTCAGACATGCAGCTATTGAAAGCTCCATCTAAGTTCTGAATGTGTAATTCCTGCAGCACAAGTACTCCTAAACACATCTTTGATTAGCTGAAAATGCAATTATTTTTATAATAAAGCTTTGCAGATAGCTTGTAAGAATATCAATGACCTTATTTTTTTCCCTTTCCTTCCCTATTTTAAAATCAGTTTCTGTTAGAGGAGCAGAAGATTTACTGGAGAAATAAGTGCTTCACTTGCATTTAAACCATGTAAAAGACAGATTGGCTGTGGTTTTAGACACTTGCATCAAAGTAATTACAGCACTATATAAAGTATTGGATTCATTAAGAGGCTCTAAACCAATTTTTATATACTATTAAGTAAAAGGGGAAAGAATAAAGAATGAGAAGCTATAAATGTTATGACTTGCTTTCTCTGTCAAGTAAACTCCCAGCTTTCGTCAAGGAACAAAGACCCCTGGCAAAGGGTAACATGAGGTGCACAATGAGAGTAAATAGAGCATTGGACTGGGTCTCAGGAGGGTTACACACACTGTCCATCTCAAGAGAGGGTTCCTGTGTGCAGTAGGGCAGTTAGTCTATGTATCCCTGCAATTTGTCCTGTATTCAGCTCAACAAAGGTAAAATTTGCTTTCTGCCTGGTGCCTTCAAACTGCAGTCTGTTTAGGGAGGTCAGAGTCTCATTCTGAGCATTTATTCAGTGCTTGCAGCAGTAGGACATTGGTTTTGCTTAGCTACCAAGATGACATGATTCTGCTTTTTGAAGACACAAATAGCAATATGAGAACAGACACTTCAGAAGGTTCAAAATAGCCATAGCACAAACAGGACAAAGTTAGTAAAAAAGATGGTTATCAAAGAAAATATTCAGGTAATGAAATCTCTAACCAAGGACACTGTGGAAAGTGTCTCAGGTGTTCAGATGAGACAGCATATTCTAAACTAGATTGGGCAACAGCTGGAAACATTACAGAGGCATCTTCAGCTGTGGGGTTGATGTTTGCTAATGTCTGAACAAATACATCTGTCTGAGATGGTTACAAGAGCTACAGACTTACTCTGGAAATTCAGGCCCTAAAACCAAAAACAGTTTCCTGTGAACAAAGTTGATGCAAAAAAAGTGGGCTTTCTCTTTCCTTACTTGTAACCTTCATGCTATAGCTTGACAACCGGGAAAGAAAAAGAAACATCCAGGGACCAGCATGCCTTGAATGCTTTATTTCGTCTACTTTACACATTAATTTCCCAAGTGTTTCCTGATTCTTATTTGGTTAACACATTAGGGTACCTAATTCTTATTTGCTACGCAAATCGCTCATTTGCAATCAAATTTCCATCAGTATTTGGTATCTTATTATCTTGGTTAACATCACTTTTGCACTTTACTATTAACTAGAGAGACATTCTGAAGAGCAACCCAGTGTTATAAGTTGAGAATACCATGGCTGTGTTTTTCTAACAAAGAAAATTGCTGTAATGTCACTGGGTCATTCCAGTTATCTAATCCCAGCATCCCGAAGGTTTATCAAGCAACCACCTCAGGCTTGCAGTTTCACTGCTTGCATTTCTGTGAGCTAATTAAACCCCAGTAGGAAAAAAATGGAACTGCAGCAACTGGACTAAAAGTCATCTCCACCTCAAACTCAAAGCCACATTGACCCCACAGAGAGTGGTGTGGCTCTGTCTGGTGTCAGCTGCTCCACAGCTCAGGCGTGTGTGTGTTCTGTAGCACCACGACGATGTCAGTGTGGACCTTTCCAGAGATACCTTCTGTGAATACAACTCAGTGTAATTCTCTTCAGGGCACTCCTTCTCCAAGGCCCAAAGATTCAAGTTCACATGCAGGAATCTCAGCTGATACCAGTAAGACTTTTTGGTCTTGTCTCTGAGAACAATCCTGTGAGAAGTAGAAATTCTAGTCCTCGCTTAAGAAAGAAGCCTAAAAGTGTAGACAGCTGTCTCCTTAATTAACAGTACAACATGATAATTCCTAAAGCAATATTATAGCTGCACTCTTCACTCATTACTGCCTTTTTCCCCACTGCAAGGCAGCTTCACTTTTCTTCATACCCACAGAACTTCAGCCTGTCACTTTCAGTGCATTTCCCTGAATGTTCCTAGGTAATTGTACCATCCTTTTGGTTAGACTTAATACTGCCTTGACATCTGAGCAACTTATTCCTTCTTATGCTACTTCTGTGATGCATGAAGCTTTCACCTTCCCTCCCATTCATTGCCAGTGCCTGACTGCAAACTCAGGAGAATATATTGTAATGGGAGGTATGCAATGGAGAATGATCTGGGTAAAAAGAAAAGGTGAGTTATAGGAGGAGACAGCAAAGCTATTGAACCACAGATGAGTTTGTGTAGCCTACATTTTCAAAAGTCTCTGACAAAAATTAGTTTGAGATCTCTGTGAACACAAAGTCACTAATTTTGAATTTACTAGGAATATGGGCTGTCAGACATAAAGCCATCTAAAAGAATCAATGTCCCAGATAGCCAAATGACAGGGAAGTTAAGAACCAACCTCATCAAACTTGGCTTTTAATTTTATCCCCCAGGCTTATCTTGGATAATTCAAAATTATACAGATGGGATTCCTAACCAATGAAATGTGTTTTTGAGTCCTGAAAGAATGGCTGTTATAAAGGAGAAAAGATTTGAGAAGGGTGTGATGCTACATATATTGAACCAAATTTTTCCTGCAGCTATTAAATTTACAGCCAAGAGACATTGAAAATATAGCAGTTAGTGGCAAGATTTACAGTAAATTATCCATATTTTGAGTTAGGGACTTCTAGATACTTAATAGTAATTGCAGAAGTGTTATCTCTTGGTAAAATGCACATTAATCTTGCTCTTTCCCACTTTAAGAAGGATCATTCCCTGGCTATTATTCAACTCAGTATTCCAGCAATTTTCAATCCTATCTTCTCTCCTACCCTCAATTTCTGCTGACACCAGAAGAGAGGCTGCTTGTCAGCTGGGTGTTGCTCTCTGTTGGTTTTCTCAGGCATTAGGACAGTTCCCACAACCTGAGGCTGTGGAGTGTTTGTGCCACATTACCAGGCTTTCACAGTGTCTGAAGTGGTTAGAAAGCAAAAAGGAATGCAGACTCTGACCTTCTCCAGGGAAAACATGGCTTTCTCTCCATGCCAGCCAACCCTTCAAGTCTCCCCCGTGCTCCTGGCTATGTCTGCAGGAGCTCTCTGTAGCACTTGCTCTGGAAGCTTGTGGGAAGGTGGAATGAGAGCTGCAGGGAGCTGGAGGCAGCTGGAGAAGGGCCCTCCTCCTCTTGACTATTAATTCATTTTCCTACTTGCTCAAAAAGTGGGTGTTACATGCTGATATCCCTATATACTTACTAATTAGTGTCCCATTAACCTTGAACTGCAGAGCTCCCAGCTGCCAGCTGCAGCTTGTGATATCTTGAGTGTGTGTTTGATGAACTCTGGAGACATTTTCATCTGTTAAATATAGAAAAGCTGAACAGCTTCTCAGGACAGGCAATGCAGCACAGAATCATATGCTTGTCAAGGCCATGTCTGCTCTCCTGACTTCAAACTAATAGAGCTGCAAAGTTAGTGAAACTGTGCAATTCCATCTGGCTCAGACCCAGGCTAATTTCCCAGACAAATATCCATGTGACAGAAATTAGCTGCTACATTGGGCATTTAACCACTACTTGCACTGGTTTGATGACCAAGAGCATACCATGAACACTATGCCAAAAGCCTGCCAGTTAGACTTTGGTGCAGTTAATGTCTTTGTTTCCATATTTATTATGCTGCCACTGTAAATAGCTAAGATGCCAGCAGATTTCTTCAGCACTAAGAGGAATTAAAGAACAAGCTCAGTACTTCTACAGAAATTAAATGCCAAGGATTTAATACAGAAATTAAATGCCAAGGATACCACTTGCCATTTACACCAGACTTTAGAAGATCAAGGTGAATATGTATTTTCCAGGTGTTTACTCAGTATTTAACATGTATTTAACCATTATATGTTAACATGCAACTACACAGTTGCCACTGAGGATCTGGTAGAGCCACCTTGTACTTTGACTTCCTAGAAGACAAGAAATAGGAAGCCATGAGCAGATTCTGTGCTAATGTACTACTGAAAATATTAGGAGATTAAACACATACTTTACAATTACAAATAGTGGTAAGTGGTCAGCATATTAAGTGAAAGCACTGCTTTGGCTTCAACTGCTCTAAAGAAAACAATAGTAATCTATTACTGGAAGGATTTGTATGAAGATAATTAGGTGCCCTGACTCCTAACCTTAATGCCTCAGCATGTGTGTGAGGTAAACAGGTAAAGCAGCAAGACTTTTGATATTTTACTTCTTGTTTCCTGCTTTGTGTCTAGCTATTGCTTTGGCTTTTTGTCAAGCTTCTAGCTTCTCCAAAATAGGCCAGACTCGCTCTGAAATAAGAATGCTTTGCTCTTGTCCATGGAAAGGGATTGTGATCCTTTTGTATACCATCCATTCAGAAATATTGCTCTGTGCTAATGAACAGTCATTTTTGAGTCTTAAGAGTGTGAGGGGGATGTTTTCTTCATATTAACTATTTAGTTTATATTAATATATAAAATATAAAATAAAACCAGAGGCTATGACATGATGTGTAATTAATTGAATTAGGAGAGATGGCACAGGGGAAAAAATAATTATATTTCCACAGTAATTTTATTTCCTGTCCTGGGGTAGTTAGAGGGGAAAGTGTCCAGTAAAAAAGATTTTGCTAAATTATTAAAAGCGAAAAAAGTACAGAACCAAAGTAATATGGATTAATGGAGACACTGAAATCTATATTTTATTACAGTTGCTAATGAAATATTTACCAGACTAATTAAAAAGATACAATCCTTACACTAACACCTAGGCTGACGTGCTTTTTCTTGTATTTGTGTTTATATGAAAGCCGACTAAGTAAATTCATCTGTGACAACAAGATTCTCGTCTATGGATTACACTCGAGCCTTTTGTTTCCATGGTACCTTGCTTCCACTTCTGGCTAATCTTACAGAGCGTTCTGAGGGGATTGATCCAACATCCATTGAAATGAATATGAAGCACAAACACTGGAGAGTATGAAAATCAATGCAAAGACTTTCATTAACTTCACGGTATTTTGGCCTGAACTCATCACTCTTTAACGACAGCTATGAAGAATTGCCGTCAGGAATAGACTCTTAAATGCAATGTTGACCATCTCAGTATGAAAAGGGAAACCCGTTAAAGGTTGGTGAGAACAGAATGTTAGAAAACACCAGAAGCAACCTGTTGAGAGATGCAAGTAAACTCCCAGTCTCAACACCCACTCCACTGGCAGTGACCAATGAGGTGAAGGCGGACAGAAAGGATACCTGATGCAGTAGAAATTGCCTCTCTTCTCCTCAGTAAGTTTAAGATTGTGGCACTAAAGTGGCAAAAAAATATCTTTTTTCATGCTGTATTCACACTTATTTGGTGCAGTTCACATATTTTAAACAGTTACACAAATATTTTAGACATATTAGCTAAACAAAAATAATTCAAGAGCATGCATGCTCTTCTGCTTGTATTAAGTTCCCATGAGTGAAATAAAACTAGGCTCAGAGGGAGTAAAAATACCCACAACTAATCAACTGGAGACATCTTCAAACATGAATCAGGATATTTTCTTTCCATAGGAAAAAAACATCAAATACTTTGAATCAAACACTAGAAGATCTTCAAGAGTTCGAGTTTATCACTAAGCTAAAACTACAAATTTCTGTTTTTTCTTCAGGGGCATAAAGTCTGAGTTCCTAATTCTACAAGACCGCTGACTGTCAGCCTTCACAACTCCTTCAGGAACACGGCAAGATCCAAGTAGGAATGATTTGGCAATAAGGGCGAAAACTGGAAACATATCCCTAACAAGCTTTCAAAACTCAACCAAAAAGGATCTAATGCATCTGTTTGAGACTGCAGCAGAATGAATCAACCTCAGTGGGGAAAGCAGAAGTGAAATAGAAATGCAGGAAAAGCGCAACTTTCCCGCTATCGCTGCCTCCGGGAGCTGTTCCTGTGACATGGGAGTTATTTATGGTGCCCATCTGCAGTCGCTTGAGCGCAGGCACATCCGTCACAGGAGTGGGATCCAGCCTGGGACTCCCACGAGAGTCTGATCCTTACTGCTTGTTTGAACCCCTTTGCTGTATCTCATGGATTCAGGTCTGCACCATTCATGGCTGCCATTCCAATCCCTTTCTTTTGTTCCAGATTTCAACCACATGTACATCTCAAACCCACTCTACACAGCACCACAAAAATACAGAGTAATTTCACTAGAGCAGAAAACAATACCACCAGAGGTCTCCTACATGATTCCTCCAAACAGAGAAATAATGTGTTCTTCTCAAAAGAATTTCAGAGTCCTTAGATACAGGGAGATACCAACCTGTGAAGCTGATAAAATACTCTACAGCAAACACTCAATCTACTTTTTGACCTCATTAGAAAACACACCTTCCCTAGTACCAAAGCACTCTCTCTGATCCTTCCCTTCCCACCCCTGTTCCTTTCTCACTATTGCTGTCAGGACCTTAGCAGCATATTTGGAAAAAGCACTCTCCATGCTGCCATTAAAGTTTTTCTATGACAAATTCTTCTCCTTATGGCTTTCAAGCACGCAGGCTGCAAGGGTGGTCTCTATGAAATTTTGCCTTTTTTGTTTCCTTTTCTTTTCTTTTTTTTTTTTTCTTTTTTTTTTTTTTTTTTTTTTTTTTTTTTTTTTTTTTTTTTTTTTTTTTTTTTTGCTGAAGAAAGGCAAAAGCAGATCTTGGGTTAAACTCAGTAGGAGGGAACAGTACTTTGCTCACCACATCCTCCCTACTCCTTTTCCCTGCTAATTGCTCACTGATACTGTTGTAAGAATCTTCTCCTTTACAGCTTATGCAATATTCAGAAGGAATAAAAAAATCCTCCTGCCTCAGTTCCACATTTCTTTTCTCATCAGTTTTCTTGTCATTCCCCTCTTTTATCTCATCTTGAGATCAATAAACTTACCAGTGTTGTATACCAAATGGACATAACAATACACTACATTTAGCTCCCATGATGCAAGTATTACTTTTACCATGGATAAAAATCTCTCCCTTTCAAAGACTCACAGCCCAGACAGATGACATGCCTCCTGAAAACATTTCTAAATCCCAAAGCCAGTCATTGTGAATATAACCATGGCTCTGACATAAATAGTCACTGCAACAGGCTATAGGTTGAAGATAAATTTAAAGAACATTATTTAAGAAGCAGGTATAAAGAAAGTGAAGAGAGTTGATTTTCTTGCTCTTGATTGAAAAGACAAAAACATCTACCACAGGGATGGTTGGCACACTTCTCAGAGCTGATATTGCTGTAAGTCATTACCAAACTTATGAACCTAGGGGACACTCCCAACACAGCACCAGCATTTTGGCAGGTATTGCACAAAAAGAAAACTGTAGGAGCATAAACTGTTATTTTTAAATTGCCAAACTCCCCTTCCAGGAGGCAGCTGTACCAGAAGAGATGGACACACCTTCCCAGATGTGATCCCTCCTCAGAAAGGCACCTGGATTACAAAATGCTACACTCATTCTATCCCCAGTGGACAGGTAGACAAAGGCAAAAATACTCACCTGCGCTCTCCCCTGGTCCTCTGGCTCTGCCAGACTGCCCCAAACAAGCCCTGCTCGCCTCCAAGGCACCTGCAATCAAGAAAAATTTGGTGAGTTCCCAGTATTTTCCTCATTAAATCTGGGGCCACGCTTGCAAAATTGACATCTGCAAAGGCAGACAAATTGGGTTTTTTGGACACCCTGAAAATTACCTATGTAATGAGACATTAAGTGGTTATAGAAACCTGCTTTAAAGGTAGCAATAAGTCTGCTATAATCACAGGAGCTGTGCTTTTCCTAAGGAGGATCAAGCACCACCTCTGATAAAACCACACCTGAAAGCAATGAGGCAATAACACATTTTTAAAAATCTCTTATGTTTTAAAGCTTGTTTTATAACAGTGGTCTTCAATTTCTATATATCACCATTTCAAATGCAAAGGTCTGTGACTTAATTAAAAGAGAAAAATGAAATCAAGATTTAATGACAAAGCCTTTGAAGTATGAGGACATGAGGTGATTAAACCAAGTCTTAAGTCTGGGCTTAGGCCAGACGTTTGTTATTTTTTCAAAAACTAAAAGCAGAGAGGGCATTAATTTTAGTTATTTCTACCATACGTGTATACTTAATAAAAATGGAACAAATAAAGTTTTCCAGTTATAACTAAATTGCATAAAATCCATTAGTGGCTGCATGTGTTTAGCTGTAGAGGAAAATGAAGAGATAGTTCTGTGTATTAAGACATACTTTCCAAAGCTGAGTTTTGAGTTCCATTTTCTTGTGGCTTCATTTCTTTTCCCACTAGATGGCACTCTAGAAATATTCCTAAATTCTGGATTCCTTTCCATTGCCTTTTAGAAAGCCAACAAATTAGCGATTTCCCTCAAACCTTCTATTGTTTACAGCCTACTGAAAAAGGCAAGTGAATTACACAGAGCAGTACAGAAAATTAGCATTGTTAAATGTGTCACATATATCACTAATAAAGTTTCATTATTTATACTGTCAACTTGAAAAGCACTTATTTCCTAATCAATCAATTCACAACTAAATAAACAGTCATATAGGCATACAACATGAATGCACAGCACTTCTAAATCAGATCTTCCTGAGATTAAGTGTATGCTGCTTGATATCAGGAGAAGAATAACAAAGAAGAATCCTTCTCAGTTTGCTCACTTCTCCCCACCTCCTCAGTTACTTACTTTTATTGAAGAAACAGATACGTGTATGTGTTTTAAGATAGTTATTATTTTCTTATTCTATTATTTTTTAAATCAATGCTACACTTCACCCCAAAGGTGATCCTGAAGCACAAGTTAGGACAGACACATTAAATAAACTGGAAAAATCTGGAGATGCATTTAAAATTAGCCCATTTCTATCTGGAAATTGGGGATGCAGAAAAGAAAAAGAGATTTAAACAGTCACTTGAAGGGCTTTGTACCATCTAAATCCAGCTGCAGTCTCACAGACGTCCCTTTTGATGTTCACTAACGCTGGAGATAAGTTCTAGTAAACAGATGTCCTTGTCAGGAAAAATAAACAAACTAAAAACCGTCAAATTTGGTACTGTCTAGTAGCTGGAAGTAAACTGAAAAGAATTGTTCTTTGCTGGGTTGCTACAGAAATGGGCTGATGTGGCACTGGATACAGGAGTGGAGACTTAGTCATAAATACAGGAACATTAACATGGACTCGGTGATCCTTGTGGGTCCCTTCCAGCTCAGCATGTTCTGTGTTTCTGTGTGATCCTGTGATGTCTCCTTGGCTGTGAAGGACCTGGGCATTTGGTATGTCCAAAGTGAAAAGCAAAGTGCCATGGCCTCTTCCCAGCTTTCCCTCCTGATCCCAAGACATTTGCAGGTATTTCTTAAACATTTAGGGTGCATGTTTGCTTCTGGAAGAGACAAACTCCAGCCACGGCTACCAGATAGGAACTGTTCTGCTCTTAATTTTTGCTGCTCATTTGTGATGATTTTAAGTGACTATCTCAGAGCTTGTAAATGACAGGCTTAGCACAGAAATCTGTATATAACACCAGAGATTGCCTGAGTTTTGGGCTCACAAAAGGGAAGATGTGCTGCAGACTTAGCCGGAATACCTGTTACTGAGATTTGGGCATCCTTTTTGAACTTACCTTCTGAAACAAAGTCACAGAAACCCTCCATGGAAGTGGAGAAGGCCTGGATAATTGACCTGGCTTCTTACTTAGAAGGCAGGGTCAAAATTTCCCAATTGTTTAGGTCAAACTTAGCTCAAAATTTAAGCACTTCTAGCAGACAGAAAGTATAGAGTAAGCCTTGTTGATCCAAGAACATCCAAAAGTGCATGAAAATACAGACCTCAGAATCTGCTGCAGACCAGGAGTTAAGGGTAATGAAGCATATGAGCCTTCAAGAAAGCTGCTGAGCTGGCTGACCTGCAGCCCTGGCTGTGTCACTGGCAGCAGAAGGGCTCCCACACATCCCTCCACATTGTTATGAGACAAAATCTGCATCTTCATGTAGACAGCATTAACTGCACACGGTGCTGGTGGTTTGCTGGGAGAGGGGGATTTCTCTGTTCCTGAGAGAATCACAGGACCCAAACTCAAATGTAAGCATCCCAGTCCCTGGGGGGGTTTTCATTGCCCACATTGCTATCAGCCAACACACTTTCGTTCACTACTTCAGTTGCTTAGAGAAAGTTGGGATAGATGTGATGTGAAGAGCCCTTCCCTGGTTCCACTTCTCTCCTTGTTCTTAGCGATGAACTTTTGGGGTCTACATATAAAGACTGTCATTTCCTGCTTCAGAAAGACTCCACGGCTCAGGCTGAGCCTGTGTCAGAGCACAACCTGAATTGTGAGTCAGCAGGATGGTGAGCAAGTGGCTCTCAACACAGGCTGCATGCTTACCCATGTGCAAACACAGTCCCCAACGCCCTCTTATAATGAGGTAGATTTCATCAAGCAAGAGAAGTTTTGGTCACTTTAGCACAGAAAGAGAATATGACTGTCTTTACAGCAGCATGGCTAAATCAATAATCTGTGGAATGAGAGGCTTAGGGTGGACGAAAAGTGCGTTATCTTACATACATATGTTGGAAAGTGCTGGCAACACACTGCAGTTTTGAACAAATAAGTGAATTTACTAGGGGAGAGAGAGAGATTGCTGATAAAACAGAAAAAAATACTCTGCTCAGGTGGTGATTTTAGTCCGAGTGCTAATATTTTATACAACAAAATATTGAATTTGGGAAGAGGCTTTTTCATTCATTTGGCTTTTTAACTTTCCAAAGTGCTTTTATTGACTGATTTTTGTTTGTGGCAGCTAATATTACTGTCACTGTAACAATATTTTTTCCTTATTTAGCTCTCCTAATGCAGTTTGCCATCTGAAGTCATTTACCTTTCATTTTTTAAAATAAAGCTACTTTTTAAAAACTCAGAGATGATTCACATGGCTTGAGCCTCCATTTTCCCAGATAAAACTGAAGTGCCAAAACTTCAACAACTGTTACATTTTCTGAGACCCAAGGTCCATTTTCTGTGAATTTAATTGCAGCAATATTAATTTGCAAGACGTCTGGACTATGAAAGTAAGAGATGTACCCTCCTCCTTCCATTCCAACCTTCCCTCCAAACTTCATACTATTTGTCCTGGAAACAACATTCGACTGTTAGAAGAAAATATATGCATGAACAGAATTTCTTCAATTTCGGATCTAGTTTTCTATAACCTCAGTAAAGCATGTCCAGATGCTCTTAATCACGAAGTCATGGAGATGCCAATCCCATAGTGGGTGTACAATAGGAGATACTCCAGAAACACAACCTTTCTCCCATTTAAAACTCATTTCATTCACCATTATACTTTCTCTAAAGCTGCAGGCAGCTTTCTGGGTTGGAGTACTGCCATTCCAGCAGACTACAGAAGAGCAAATACATTTTGAACTTGAACTATATTTGCTGAAGGCAAAGCTGCAAGTTGCAGCTAAAGCAGCCATCAGCTCTGAGCTCCAGCCTTTGGATGGGAGGCAAGGAGGAATTGCTGCTGCAGAACTCAATGGATTCAGTGTGAAAGTAAAACAAAAATTGCTCCCAGGCCTATGAAAAAATAATCTTTTCTGTCTCTGGAGGAGCAGAGTTCATGCCTTTCATCCTTTCCTGCAAAATCTGATCAAACCACCCACCACCAGACCTGGGGAATGCCAGGTGATGTTCAGCTCATGGACATGAATGTATATTTGGCTGAGTCTGCAATGGTTTTCCACCTTCCAGTGGGGTGAAGTGTTGTACTTTGGCTTTCAGTGAAAATAAAGGAGTGATCAGCTTAATAACTTACTTTGCCGATTGGATCACAAGGCCTCAAGCAGGTTGCAGAAGTCCTTGTGGCTGCAAAAGTGGCAGGTAGAGCCCAGTTGTGCAGTGTGACTCAGTTCTTGGAGAGAGGTTGCATCCAGACGGTCAGACAGAAGATGAAGGGGACCAAAAACCAACGAGATAGAAGGACAACTGCGGTGCTTTGTCACCTTAGCTGTGAATCAGTTTGATGGTGCAGAATGTCAAAACAGAGGATCTAGAGGCACTACCTCCATGGGGTGAGCTCTGTGAGCACTGGTGTGACAGTCACACAGTCCAAGCCCCGGCTGATATAAGTGTACTTTTATACCATGTAAACATGCATTGACACCTTGATGTTTCACAAAGTAATTGCTTTTAATTATTCACTTGCTCCCATCAGCACCAGTCCATGCAGGCTGAGGATGCAGGACTTTGGAAAGCCTCTCTTGTTGTTGATCAAATAGATATGCCATCTATTAAATCCTCCCTTTTGTGCCTCTTTATCTTGACAGCAACCCAAGGGTATCCGAGCATTTTCTATCATCCTTGAACTTTGTCAAGAGACTGATCAAGTCTCACTATTTTTGAAACTTAGAAAATGTATTAATTCTTTTTGGTTTGTTTGTTTAATGAGAAAATATCTTGCTCCTTCCATATTGCTCCCCTAATGTTGTTAGAAACAGCCTTTTCTCTGCTTCAAGCTGTATCAGCTTTAGCTCTAGCATCAGTAAGATGTATGGATATTCATGAAGAGGTCTTAGTGATATCCATCAGTCCCTATCTCCCAATCCCATCTGTCATCTACAAGGGAAATGGTTTAGCTTATTGCCTATTCCCTAAATGGCCAGCTGTGATATGGCCACAATCTCATAAATGTTCTGAGAATGGGAATGGTTAGGACAGTCTCAGATTCACTTGCACTCTGCCCGTGATGGCTGTAGCAGTGCTGATTTTCCAGGAGGAAAGACAGTCTCCCTCTTTTTCCAAGCCCATTTGCATGTGGGGAAACAAGCGAGTGCTGATTGCCTGGACCACTGTGAAGCAGCCCAGGTGTTGGTGGTGTTCCTCTGTGTTCTGCACAGATTGTTCCAGAGATTTTGGTGGGGTAAACATTTGGACAGCAGTATGAAGATCAGGGAAGGGTTGGTGATGTTTTGTGCAGGAAATAACAGGTAGAGACTGTTTGCTGTGGGGCAGTATCATGGGAACCTGCTAACAGAGTGATGGATCTGCCTGAGGGAGGGGAGTTTGCTAATTCTCTAATGTAGTAGAACTAATGATAGATGCTGATGTGGTCTGATTTTGTCCCAGTGATTTATGGTTGCACCTAGCAGTTAAAATTAACAGCCACCTTAGCAGGAAGTTTTAACCCAATTGGCAATTTGGCTCTGAGAGTCTCAACTCTGAGCACAAAAGGATCAAGATAAGAGACAGAATTCTGAGTCAAGCAGCCATCAAAGAACTAGTGACGAGTTTTTCTGAATAACAACATTTCCAGTGTTCTGGGTTCTTAGACCAAGGTCTATAGTTTCTAAGCTATCTGCAAAGTTTGAACCTGGGGTTTGGGCTGCCCCACATCTCCTAGGTTTGTACCTATGTAATTTTGGGTTAAACCAGTCTAAAACACAAGAGTAGAATATTAGGCAACTTTTTGCCAGGCAGATAAATGTCCTAGTACATGCTTTCTGAAAGAGCTTTCTGATTAAAGAGGTTACAAACTAAAATTCAACTTATTTTAACACACTTTCTACATTACCCAAAATTTTCTAGACTTACCTCGGACATATTACTCATCCTATTTAGATAAGTTGCTACAACTTAGAGTATATGACAGAAAGTTCCATTAGTGTTTAAATAATTCACCTTTCTTCTTGAAAAAATACTTTAGATTTTTATAGCAGCACTTAAAAAAAATCCCAACATTTTATTTTTACAATTTCCAGAATGTTTTTTCACATTATATAAAACAACCTCACTGTGTAAAATGCTTAAACAATTACACACATTTATATTTCTCTGCATGTGCAACATAAAATTGACACAAAAATCCAATATTCCCTTTTAAAACTAAATAATACTTTTTCAAGTTTTCATGGGTGAAAATTTTATCCCACAGGACACTTTTTCTTAAAAATCTCTATTCACTCAAGATCAAAATATTACTTTAAAAGTACAAGTCTTCTCTTGCGTTACAAAATCCATTCCTCACCTTCCATTAGCGACAGATGTATTTGGCAGAGAAACTTTCTCTTGCTCCATTGAGGTGCTTGTTGCTGACAAATGTAAGAAAGCTGGAGCCTCCACACTTTCCTTTCTTGTTGGAAATAATGGGTAGCCCAGTTCACTTAAGTATTCAATATTGACATCACCACCATCCCTGAAAAACAACAACATCAAGCATTCAAATTAATTATTTCACTAAACAAAGATTGTCAGCACAGCTTCAGGGCCTTCAACACAACACCTACATCTAAATTAATGTAGGAGGAGAAGCAATGCCTGGGCTAATAACCCCAAACATCTTTTCCCTACTTGTGCATCAGCAACGGGTAATTGCAGGTGCATTGGCAGCAGACAGACATGCACAAGACTCTGTGAGGCAGGCAGAGCCCTGCTGGATTGTAGATTTCCAAACTGTCATTTGCCAAGGAGAAGAGCCATGAAGAGGAGCAGACTAAACACAGACAAACAGAATGCTGATAAAGGTGAGGGAGAGCAGACTACAGCAGCACCTAACAGATACCTGGCAGACAAAATGGGCAGCCTAAATGAGAAAAAGAAATAATGAGGAACGTAAATCTCCACAATGAATTTACACTCACATGATAAAGACAGTTCATAGATTAACAAAAATCTAAGGAGACTGTAATTTGTTTGATGTTAGTGCTGCCCAGCAAATCTGAAGATCCGGTGATATCTCTGTGTCCTGCTCCCAATGACATCAATGGGCTTATCTCTTTAAACAAGAATGTTAGTACTGAATTCTGTCTGTAGTTCTGAGCGTGGTGCTCTACCCTGGGTAGGTACTGTGTAAAAAGAAGATGGAATCCATATGACTGTAGGAACTTGAGCAGGTTAATCAAAGCTGCCTTTAGTCCCCGAGGATAGAGGCACCAAAGCAGCCAGGGGATTCAGAAAACAACTCAAGCTCCTACTCTGAATGTGGTTCTGAAGGTACCTCTCCATCTGCAAGGAAAAACACATTTTCATCAGATGACCAAAGCTGGGGTGTCTGAATGTCTCCTCCTTCAAAGAGGTTTTACTGTTGCTGGTTTTGTCTTTCATATGAAAACAGAGGAGGGCATGCCCAGTCACTGCAGCTTTTTTCTCTCCTCCATTGAACATCTATTTATTCCGAGAGTGAGAACATTTGCAGTACAATAGGCCTGGAATAGCCAAAAGTGTAAGAAATGTGGCATGGTGGCATAGCAGGAAATAAAACTTGATGCTCCTACAAAGCTGTGAGAAAAATCACTAGTGTGTTTCTACTGAGCTGTATCCCTTTTCAAAATACTCTTCTCATCCTGGAGCTGAGAGAAACATTTCCAGACTAAAGTTGTCAAAACATACTCAGATTTGCTGATAGATTTAATTAACCAACATTTTCGTATTTTGTTTTTATTTGTAAATTTCCTGCCCAGCTACAGGAGCTCTAAGCCCCACTAAGGGAGTGTATATATACAGCACTTCATTTACTGAGGATAGTTATCCATTTATAGTCCACTTAACTACAGCATCACTCCTCAGGCTTTCATTTGCATTCAGCAAAGGCTTTTCTTTACTATCTGTCAACACACGAGGGACAACAGTAGCATATACAAACTGGTAACCATTATCCTGTTAGAGAAATGAGACAATTGATATTTTTAATCCAGTAAATCATGAACTCTATTACACGTATCCCTGAGCATAGAAGGAGAAATTTAATTCGAATGGAATCTCAGAAAAAAAATAGGTATCTATGGAAAATAGGTTTGTCTCCATATCAAGAGCCTGTTCTTTGGAGGCCATGCAGAGGAAAACAGACAGTGATATAAATATCCTCTTAACTTTTTAAATGGCTGAACCACACAGTGAACCTTTTGGAGCTAAATTACTATTCAGATACTTATAAAAATTTTGTCTCTTATTTTGTGCTGCTAAATTTAGTAACTGCTTAAATAGTCATTGCATTAAGATGAAATGAATGCCCTTTTATTTTTTTTCCTTAAATTGCCTGGTACTAAAAGTTATTTGCAGATGTCACATTGCTACACCTTACCCCTATCAAAGGAGGAATAAGTAGACATGGAACTCCCCAAAAACCAGGATCAAGTACACCCAACAGTAGATAGTCAGACTCTCAGGACACTCTCTGTCCTGACTGGAGACAGACGCTTTGTTTGGCCATCTGAGAGGAAAGGCAGCTCTCAGAAGAAAAATACTAAGGAAGTTACCTTAGCATGCAATGAGTTAGGAGAAGAATATCTGAAATACAGGCTTAAGCTTGTAATTGTAACTGTTTTAAAATAAAGTAGTTTTAAATGTTGAAAAAAAACCTTGAAGGACTCTGGCTATGGCCACCTCAGTGCATTACACTTGATTTTCAAAAAATACAGAGGTCTCTGCAAATGTTTCCTCTGTTCTGGCTGTAGAACCGCACTGGTAAATAGACTTCCACCTAGAGTCATTTTACTGAAAATTGGGAATGTCCACTTCCATTCTCACTCAGCCACTAACTCAACTAGAAGCAATCAAGTGGCCTGAGCTTTCCCCTAGCCCATACTGATTTTTAAGGACTTTCCTTTTGGGGCTGTTTGCCTTCAGTTTCACCTGGTCCATATGGATTTTTAAGGACTTTCTTTTTGGGGCTGTCTGCCTTCAGTTGTCTGAAAGTGTGCTTTCACATGCTGAGATGTTTTAAGGTATATGTAAAAAAAACCCTAAAAATGAAGATATTTAGTCATTCAAACAAAGAATGCCAAGATTGGTGGGACAGAATTGTATTTCTGCATCTAAAATACGTGATAATTCACCACAGCTCCGGAGACAGTCTCCAGAGGAAGATGCCTTGGCACACTTTGCTTGTGATGGCCATTTTTCCCAGCTGGATTGTGTTTATAAATTCACATACTTGCACACCTTATTGTCCAGGCACCCACAACTGGACACATCCTTTTCCATGTCATGCACAACACACACTGCATGTGCAGTGATCCCCAAATTACCAAGCTATAGAGAGTCTGATGTAATTGCCCCTCTCCTCAGGGCCAGAGGTGAGACAAAACTAATAAAAAACCTAACAAATTTAGAAAACCTTCCCCTGCAATCATTATGATTCAGGTGGGTAGTTAAAGAGAAAAAAGACCTGTTAACAGCTCAAAATGTCACAGTCCTCTCATTGGTGCCATTGGGTGTATTCATAAATAAACAAAGCACAAACCCAACCAAGCAACCAAACAGAAAAGTAAATTTGAAATTAAAATCAATGGTTAAAACTTAATGCAATTAATAATCTGAGTTTGCTTTGATTGCAGGGAACAGGTTCATTCTGCACTGCCTCGAGCTTTCAGCTGCTAAAGGTCACTGACTGCCCATAATGACCAGGGTAGGGAAATTAGTCAGTCTGTTGGAAAACACTATTAGTAGCAGTAGTGCTTGGAAACAGATATCATGGCAGGTAGGCAAGGGGAAGAGGGGAAGAGCAGCTGCAAAAGTTGAAGTGTACCTGCTGCTTGCTTATTCTTAAAACTGGCCTTTCCTCAGGTCCCAGACGCTCTCAGTCCACGTATCCTAGAAAAGGCAGTCTCAAGAACACACAGAGAAATCTTAACTTTAAAAGGATCCAGGACTGGAAAAATGCTTGCATTGGAAACAAATGAACCTTGAACTTCTATCTACAGGAAAACAAGTCACTGGTTTTATAGCTCAAGACTCCAGGTCAGACAAGGTCCTGCAGTGTCGGATGAGGGACAAGTGCTTTTATTATAGCCCGTCCATTTTGCCTTTTGAATATTTTACTTATGCACTGAGAGAATGAATTTTACACAAGGTAATTATGAATTGATACAAATTACTCCTCATAAATATGAATGATGATCTGTTTTCTGAACTGAAGGCAATGAAAGATACAAAAGCAATCAAAAGACATGGGGTTTAAATTTTTTTTTTAAGTTAAGAAGTCTCGCATTTTGCGTTTACAAATGTGCCTCAACTGAATGTTTCTTGTTCTTGGTGGAATTTATATAGCACATCAGATCTTTGGTTCCTAGAGTGGTTTTCCCAGGGGATGGGCCTTGTGGTGTGTTTGCAGTTCTAAGCCTTGTTTCAGCTGAGCAACAAGAAACACTCTTTCCCAGATGGTGAATTTGCCTAACCATGGCTATGCAGCCTCTGAAAGGAAACAGATACAATAATACAGACAAACGTTTAGCTCCCTTACAGGCAAATCGTCCATGAACAAAGGGTTACCACGTTTTGTTTTCATCTATGGAGCAGCGTGGCCCCTGGTCCTACCCACCACAGGGAAGTAGAAATTGATCCTCTGGGAACTTGGCACTGATATGATGTCGCTCTCTAGAGTTAACATGGTTTCTGGGTTTTTTTTTTTCTCCTATCTTTTTCCAAAAAAGGGAAGAAGATAATCTCCAGGCTAAGTGTGCTGGAAAAACTATCTTCAGAACTCTACAGAGATGGTTTTCAAAGACCTTCAGCTCCACTGAAGTACCACGGGAATTACAAAGGACCAAACAAGTAGAAAATTGATAAAGCTGAACTATCTAACTTGGAAATACACTGGGAGATTTGCTGAGAGCAAGAAAACAGCACAGAAAAGCAAAGAGAGAGAAGGAGAAGAAGTGCAAAGGGAGAGAAACAGGATTATTTTTCCTTAGCTAGAAAAAATTACTTCAGGTTCAAACTTGCATAAACTCTAAGGGATCTGCTCACAGGATTTCATAACTTTGCATTTTTCCACTTACCACGTCAGATAAAAAGTTGCCTTTGATACTAATTGATCATTTCATTTTCACTGGCACACTTTTCAAATGGTTGCCCCAACCTTTTGTTCCTGAGCACCATTTTGAAGATTTGAAATAACCAGTGATAGAAATTAATTGAATAATTGAATGCAACCTGATTCTGCCTGTCTCCTATTTCCTCTATCAAAGCTGACTTCAAACAGAGGTCCAAAAACTTCATGTCTACTCTGGCCTTCAGTCCACAACCTCCTTCTATAGAAAAATTTCACGTCTCCCATTTCTCTCTCCGGAATTTGAGCAGGTGATATTTTTCAGTCGTAGCTGTCCACTGATAGGAAGTTTTGTTTTTTGAGGAAAGAATATTTCAGGAGGACTATCCAGTTTTAGTGGGGAACTTCATTATTTAAAAAGAAAGCACACACAATCATCTCCATATACTTGAGAAGTGAGACTACTCCACTCTTCCCTGAAAATGGGAAACATGCTTCCCCTTGGGTATAGTGCTGCCATGAATCATGGGAATTATGATTCAATTCTATAGATCTCTATCCTACTTTATAAGCCAACTTCTAAAGCCAGACTCCGTTCTAGAAATCCATCTTTTTACTAAACCAGAGATAAACACATTAAAAAAATATACATCTACAAAGAAAATAAAGGAAATTAAAGCTTTAAAGAGGCTTAATATAAAAAAAAAAATCATCACTCTAGCATGAGGCTTTATCTTAAATAAACAGAAACATAAAATGTATGGATCAGTAGCTAATCCTTCTCAACTGCTTCTATCCAGCGTCTTAATTATGGCATAAGGTTGCATTACACACGGGCATGCAAAATGACCCCAATTCCCCTCCACACAGCATCTGCCACATTACATTATCCTGCTTCCCCGTCACATTGCCTGCAAAGGGCCTTGGCCTCTATTTGTGAAATCACCCCGGTGCTGAGCATTAGCTGATGGAGCATCTGAGAGGATTTGGTGGTTTGTTCTGCCTCTCGGGAGCGCTGCGGTTCATCGCACCTGGCAGTGCCACCATGGCTGGAGCCACCCCTGTCCCACACTGAGCCTGTCCCAGTCTGAGCCACCCAAGTCACCACAGCTTTCCCACGGCCACCCAAGTCACCACAGCTTTCCCATGGCCTCAGAAGGCATGATCCACCATGCTGCAATGGGACTGCTGCAGGGGGTTTCAGGGCATGTAGAATATGATCCGTGGGAGTGGAGAAGGAATGCTTCTTGTGGGAAGCAGGTCTGCAGGGCTCTGAACACTGTGCTTATCTCTAAAACTACCTGCTTGGAAATCAGACACTCAGCAAAGACAGCTGGCAGCCAAATCCTTGTAATTCATTTATTCTGGGAAAAGCTAATCATATCAATCAATTATTCCTAGGTCTATTACTTGGTTTACTAGACTGCTCTGATTACATCTGTGTGTTTTCAGAGATATTGCAAGAGTCACCTTTAAAAAGAACAAAAATAAAGGCTGAATTCTGGAATGGCTGTGTCACTGATACAGCATGACATAATAACCCTAAAAAAGGTAAAATAATAATGTGACTGGAAGATATACTTCACTAAGCTCAAATGCTCCATATATCTGTTGGCTTTAGTAGTAGTAGTAATAGTAGTATTTTAAAATCTCTCAGAATAAATTTAGGAATTATATTTATGTAACAGGTTTGCCTGATTACAACACACAGATAATGTACGCATATCTCTGAATATGTACTAAAAGACGCAAAGGAGATTTGCAAGCCATAAAAAAGACTAAGAAAAAGAAGTCAAAAATTAACACTGGTAGTGAAAAATTATAAACTCGTTAGAATGAGCATGTTTGTGCAGAGATCTGGTGTTTCAAGGCACAAACAAATTTAAAAAGCTTCATATAAGACCATACTTTCCTTTCAAGTTGTTTGATGTTACATGTACAAACACACACATATTTGGGTTATGCATGCACAAATCCTTTAACAGCTACATTTCAACTGTTGATTCTATGGGATTTCCCTTTCAGAATTCTAATTTACACATCTGAAAACTTTGGTTAAGTGTAGTATTTCAGGACTTCATCAGTATTTGAGAAAAAAAAGAAAAAAAATCTATCGAAATTCTGCATGCCAGTGAAGTCTGAGGACTGATGAAGTTTTTAAAGAAACCAGGGTACAAAGGTGTTCCTGAGCTCTGTATGAAAGCAGAGGTAGTTATTGATAATCCATAAACCTGATCTAAATGCACTGAGTCCTTGGATATACCAAATCTCCTTTTTCCAAATGAGACCACAACATTCTCTTTTCACCACTGTTAACCAGCCTAACATCAATTTCCCTCAGTAATTATTTATTTACTTTTACTAATTGCATCTTCCCTCCTTATACAATCAAAATCTGTTTAGAGCTGCAGTAATGAGGGCTTTGGAGAAGGAAAGAACCACAGAGTAAAGTTGGGAAATACCATAATTCTTTGCCAGCCCTTGGCATTCAAACTTCATCACATCTCCAAAAGCTCATTATAATAGAAATTGGACTTGATTGGCTGAGTGGGCAGTAAGACAGAGTCAACATTCATGAGGGAAAGCATAGAATTTTCAAAACTGATCATCAAGCAGCCTCAGCAATTGAATTTATAAACCAGGGACTTACTTCATAAGACAGAGAAGAGATTGATGCTGTTGAAGAAGTGCTGCAATTAACTAAATTAATGAAATCAGGAAGCCACACCTGCTCCACATGACTGACTCATTCCTCTGGCTCTGTCTCCAGCTTGAAAAGGTGGATTTAGCAATTGAAGGGTTTAACATGGAATGAGCACGGTAAGTTATGTGGATCTAACAAGCTCCTTCGAAGTGTTGTGAGAAGCACAGCATGGTTGAGAGATCATGGCAGTTAATTATTTCCCTGCCTTGGAAGAAGAGAGCCACACATCCCTGGAGGGAGTCCTTGCATTTCAACAAAAGCTTTTTCTCCAGGGAGAGAAGTTTTACAAGCAGAAGTTGGTTTGCGTACCAGGATGATCAGAACCACTGCTGCCTTTGAAGGCACAGTCAGTTCTTGCAAGGCATTATGGTACAAATCCTCATTCTACCACCTGGTAAAAGCTTTTTTTTAGAAATATCCAAACCCAAAGCTATAATAGATGTAAGGTGCAGTCTTTGATAGAGGATGGGTCACGTGCAGGGCCACCTCAAGCCATAGGAAGACACTGAGGCTGACAGAAGCAGCCTTTGCTTTGCTGCCTTCTGCTCACCTCTGGAAAGGCAGAAAAGTTGCCCCTCCAACAGGAAGATTTAGGGAATGTAGGAGACTGCACAGTAACAAACATGGGTCCTTTAGGATGTTTACTGTCTCAGGTCTGCACATTCCTCCTCTATTTCCTGGAGCAGTGCCTCTGTGGCTGTAGATCCCACAGTCCTCTGATCCCTGTTGCACTGCCCTGGTAGGAAGAAATCTTTGGGGCATCTCCTCACCTCAGGAGGTAATAGGAGTTTTGGTGGCAAGACATACAAGCATGAAGCCATGTTACACTGGTGACAAGGAAACAGCTTCTCCAGTGATGTTATCCAGTTCCATTCACATGGAGATTCTGCTCAGTGCCACAGATGGCAAATAAGAATGATATTCTCATCATTTCTTAGAAGAATACAGGTAGCAGGAAAGCTAAACCACAAAGAACAAGTCATCGAGACCAGAATACCCATCTTGACAGTGGGCTGACTTCAGGAGCAGCTTTTTGGTTTCTCTGGGACACATACAGTGTTTACAAGTCTTATGAGTCTGTTTGCAATTAGTTTGCAATAACCTCAAAACCACTGAAGCTCGTGAAGGGATGTGATTCCACATAAACTGAATATAATTTTCTTTTTTAGCCCTCTGATATCTTATCTTTCAGGACGAAACAGGACAATTCTGCCAGTAACAAAGGCCAGAGTAGAAATACACTAAGGACAAAAGATTGACTTAAAAGAAAAATATTTCTTTCTACCATAAGTGCTTCAGAAAGTTACCAAGCTTCTGAAAATCAAGTTAACTTGAGAATAAGAGTTTTAACAGAGATGGGAACTAATACAAATATATAGAAGCATACTGAGAGATGCTTATTAACATAAGAAGGATGCTTATTAACATTTACAGTAACCCCACAACCAAGCATGGGCCCTGCAACAATACATACAAATAGATTATCTTCAGCCAGTAAAAGCTAGAAATAACTGGAAGAGAGAAAGAAAGAAAAAGAAAAGCTCAAAGCAATGTGAGATCCTAAAAGAAAAAAAAAACAATTGAAATCAAATTTTCAGAGAGAAATCTCTAACACTTTCTTTCCTTAACTGGCTTGAGATGATGCAGATGGGTGAAATAGATCCTAAGGAGTCCAGAATTTCTTGGTGAGCTGGTATTTCCTTTGACAGAGAATTAAAAAAAAAAAAAAAAAAAAAAAAAAAAAAAAAAAAAAAAAAAAAAAAAAAAAAAAAAAAAAAAAAACCACCAAAAATCCAATCCAAAACCAACGAAACACTAACTTCCCACCTCCCACCCCCACCAAAAAAAACCAAAAAAAAACCCAAAAAAAACCAAAAAAAACCAAAACAAAAAAAACTTTATTTAGACTATAAAGAAAAGGTCTGTATCGGATTCTTGGTTGTTTTAGAAGTTGAACATCACTATGCTACCTGTGTTTTATCGGGTTACTGCACATTTTCCATTTACCGTCTCATTCACATAATCAGCATCTTGGAGGAGAGAGTGGAAATTATTCCTTTAAAGGTTAATCATCATTCAATTGCTGGAGTAAGTTTGCTAATGTACAGCGCCTAACCCTTTCTTTCCCCTACCATCATTGTCCTTCAGTTCATAAAATTCTTCCTCCCTCATGCTTAATCCTCTCCAACGCATTTATTTAGAATAATCCTATCTTCACTCAGCCTTCAATTTGCAGCCTTCAACTGCTAAGCCAGCTAAGCTCTTTTCATCTTCTCCTGCAAACATGTGCTCCATTTTTTGGTGGTCTCTTTTTGCCCTTCTCCCCATTTCAGCTTCGTGAACTGAAGTGACAAAATCCCAGAGTACATTCACGTAGCCTGGGACAGCAGCTGATTACCCTACATGTGCTATAAGCTCTCCCCAGTGCACTGCTGGGGCCACATGTCTTGTTCCACATCAGCTGCACAGCAGCAGGTTCAGGTGCATCCAGAGAATTCCTCCCTTCAAAACCAAGGTCCTTCTCCTCTGCTTCCAGGGGAAGGCATCCTCCCATTTTAGTAACAACTCCTGCATTAATCTGTAATGAGTGACTTCACATTATTGAGATTAAACTGCTAGTGGGCCATGTTCTCATCTGAAATGCAGAGTGAATCTTGACTCATTTCATTAGCTAAAACGAAGTGACCTCAGATTTCCAGCCACGTAACAGATCCATCTTTAGGCAGCCTCCTGGATGAGCTATCTACAGCTACTCTGGAGGCCATTAAAAAGTTGTGTTTATAACATATTGTTTTGTGCATAATGTTCTACAAAGAGAGGGTGCTTTTGCCATGACATATGGTGTACAATGTAAATGAACTCTGGTGTAACAAATTAAAAAGCTTTTACAGCAACCTCTAAATACTATTTATGGCTCCCAAGAGCTACCTAGGCTGGCCACCAGTCAAATAATTGCAGTCACTACACCAAGTGCCAGAGTGCATTTTGTTGACTAACTGCTTCTTCAGCGAGCTGTGCAATCTATTTCCACGAGATGTACCAGCCATAAAACAACATCCATTTTGACAGCAAAATTGCAAAAGCACAATGTGTTACCAGGCATCATTCAAAGAATGGAGGTGGCAATGAGGGGGCCATTTTTAAAATCTCCCTGATCCTTAACACTTGCAGCTTTTGTTACAGCAAAGGAAACTCTTCGTGATGCAAGGCCTCTCCAAAGCTGAAGCCTCTCATGGGAACAAGAGCCCTCTCCTGTCACTGCATGCTGGGAAAACTGGTGAGTAGGTCTGACTGAAAAATAGCAACTAAAAATGTTTCCAGTGAGTGAAGGGGTCCAGTTCTGTGGGGATGGAGAATCTGACGGAAAACACCCATTTTCCTGAAACCTGATTTTGTGTTTAAGAGAAAATTCTATTTATTTGCACTAAAAAACCTCCTGTTAACAAAAGGAAACCAACAAAACCAGCCCAAATCGTCACTGTTTTCTACATCTGTTTTATAGAGTCATAGAATGGTTTGAGTTGGAAGGGACCTTAAAGTTTATCTAGTTCCAAACCCCTGCCATAGGCAGGGACATTTCCGCTAAACCAGGTACTCAGAGAGCCATCCAACCTGGCTTTAAACACTTCTGGGGATGAGGCATCCACAGCTTCTCTGGGCCACCTTTTCTGGTTCCTCACTATCCCCAAAGTAAAGAATTTCTCCCTAATATCCAATCTAAACCTACCCTCGTTCAGCTTAAAGCCATTACCCCTTGTGCTATCAATTACACACCCTTGCCAAATGTCCCCCTCCAGCTTTATTGTAAGCTTCCTTCAGGCACTGAAAGGCCACCATATGATTTCCCTGGAGCTTTCTCTTCTCCAAGCTGGACAGCCCCAACTCTCTCAGCCTTTCCTCTTAGGAGAGTTGTTCCATTCCTCTAATCAACTTTGTGGCTTTCCTCTGGACTTGCTCCAAGAAGTTCTTCCTGTGGTGGGGAACCCAGAGCTGTTTCTGGGAATTGTAAACCAACCAACTAAAAAAAGAAAAACCCTGAAGATGAGCTTTTTTTACTATTTAAAAAATGCATGTGTTAAATCATCTGAAGGTTGGGTTGTTCATATGTATGTTGTCGGAGCTTTTTGGTTGGTTTCAAATCAATGCAATAGGGTACCTGGTAAAATCTCCTTGTTTGTCCCACCTAAGTACAGCAAAAGTAAGGCAGGCAATGGATATTGCACAGCTCTGAAAATGTGCCATTTATCACATGAAAATTGCCTCTTGTTTTTCTGGTCTAGGTATATTTAAATACAGTTATGCTAGTATTGCTACATATATCCATGTGGATTCCAAAGGGGACAGCAACAGGCACAGACCCATTATTTGAGGCTGTGACTTGTTTTGAGGCACACATCCCAGAACAATGACTGCATTGCTTCACAACTCAGCCATCCCCCCTGAGCTGTCTGCAAGCCAGGCTTAAACCTACCCTACAGTTTTCCACAGCCAAAGGTTTGCTGTCAGATGAGCTGTGCTGGTTCGTGACAAAATTGCTATGACATTATGGCTTTAATAGGCATTGGCAATACAATCATCAGTCATGGATACTGTATTTAAGTTGGAAAACACTTGAGTAGCTTAGAAAAGAGAAAAAACACTAAATACCTACATAGAAAGTGAGAGTATATGTTTGTAGTCTTTTGGTGTAGAGAAGTTTTGAAAGCAGTAATTTGCTGGTAAAGACTATCAAGAGGATGCCTGCAGAATTTAGAGCAAGTAAGAAGGTGAATGGCAAAGAACCAGGGGCTCTGGCCTTTTTCTGCATTCTGTATTTATTAACCATTTTATGACCTTATGGAAAAGAAACAATTGTGCACAGGACACGAAGTGTTATGCAGTCATTTAGGAAATGCTCTTTCCTCAGGTATTTATGTCCCTTTCTTCCAGGCATTGCAATCCCGGACATCCTTTGTAAAAAAGAAAAATAAATTTAAAGGTTCTGAAATGACACTATCAGAAAAGTGATGTTTTTTCCAGCAGATTTCTGAAACCTCATTCCAGATCCCCAGCTCAAAGGGAATTAAAAAAAGACAATGGTTTTATGGCATTATTTGTGACTAGCAGGTTTCAATCAAAGCCAATTGAAGCTCCAGGCCAATATTGCACTGTACTCGGGGCCATGTCTATCACTGAGAACAAAATACGGTTTACAAAGGCGAAAGGTGCCCACAAATCACAGCCCAGACACACTAGATTTTCTAACTGTCTAGACAAATACGACCATCTCCGTGCCAAAGTTAATAAACCTTCACACATTCCAGTAAACCCTTGGTAGCTCCATCTCTCTGTCAATCATTTTTAGCCCCTAATGAGAATGCTTTTAGCTGTTGATATTTGACTGTTAACACCAATTCCCTTAACTCAATGTCCCTTTGCCAAGCAAACAGCTTCAGTCTGGACATTAAGCATGGTAGAAATCTACATTTCCCATTATCAGTGACTGCATTTATATTTGAAGACTAAAGGATTAAAAAGCTTAGGGAGAAAATATTCTTGGTAGCTGATTTGAACAAGGAAAAGAGTTCACCCTGGCAAGCAGATATTGAGTTGAAAATAAGGCAATTAGAGAGAAACTAATTTTTTTATAACACAAGTTTAACAGAATTAAGTCTATACCACTTCACACATTAACAACATTCTTGCATTTGCCAAGCAACAATAAAAAAACCCACCAGACTTTAATTCCTCTAATACATTTCTAATGGCAATGAATGTGTCCCTAAATATCAGTGGTCTTGTACCAGAGAAATTACAATTGTGCAGTCAGATAGTTTCATAAACAAGTATTTGTACAATGAATCTATTATATACCGCCTCTCTCTAAAAAACAAGGAGGCTATGGTTTTTTATATAATTAGATAATAATATAACATTTAAATAACTTCTCAATTGCTTATTTGGGTTCAAACATGCTGACTTAAATCTGATTAAGCAATTATGAACAAATTTTCTGTTATTTTGACCAGTCTATTAGCCGACTAATTTGGTTCCTGAGGGTAGTAGATAAAAAATAACAACTAAAGCTATTTCAACTCCATAGCTGGGATACAGCAGCAGATTACCAATTACACTCAGAAGACGAATTACCAGTAGATTTCATCTTCCTTAAATAAATACCAATTTAAGTCAAGTAGGTCTGAAAATCACTGCATGCTGAGGAGTAGCTGTGTTGCTACCTTTAATGGAAAATTAGCAGTGGGCTAGAAGATATGTGAAGGAGCTGAGGACATTTTCTGTTTTCACTGAATTAGGTCTCAGCTGCTTCAAGCATAGTATAGGTAAGCTGAAAGGAGCAGAGACAATCTGGAACAGGAGTCCAAAAGCTTCTGCACTGTCACTGAGAACAGGACTTTATTTAATATTCACATCCATTTCTGCCAGACTTGAGCAACAGACTTTTCAAACTTCACAAAAATTAAGAGTATAACAATAAAATGGTAGTGCATTAAAATTACATTTTCTCAGTATCCAGAAAAGTCTGTTCACATAGAGAAACAATTGTTGCCCATTTAATTGCAGGACTATTTATATTGTTAATTGCATCTTGTTATAGGTTAAATACAGTTGCTTTGGATTTAACTTTATGATTTAAATGCAATCATGTAATAGACTTAGTTATAAGAAACATATAATTACTACATAGGCTGGGAAGCTGGATTAGCATTGCAACATAAATAAAGGAGACTTTACTGCTCCTGATATTAACACTGAACAAACACTTAAATTGCTGACAAATTTTTACTTGTTCCTTTGGTCATTATCTGAATGGTTTGCGGACATTTTCCTCGGTATGGAAAATGAAGATTTCATGTCACAAGAGCAGTAAATGGCCAGGTAATGGGAAGCCATTAGCAGCAGGCTCAGCACATAAATCCAGCCCGTGAGACAAAACCAGCCTGCACTGAGATCACACCTGCTCTCCTCCTTGCAGATCACCGTTCTAGCCTTTTTCTTCACAAGGCCCATATATCCTTGGGTACCTCCCCTTCTCCCTAGGGATCCAGGTCTGGTAAAATTTAGTGGCTACTGGCCTAGAGGTGGACTAGAAATTGCTGTTGGTCTCTGCTAGCATCCTGGTTCAATATTCCCTCCAAGGTGGAGCAGTCACTTCCCCAAAACACCTTTCTGCTCTAAACCAAAATGCTCATAAAGACACTTGCCACTGGGCTGTCTGTCTACACTCCTGTTCCCCCTCTGGAATACCAGTTCATATCCCAGTGAGCCTTGTTCTTCGGGGTAACAGCCCTTTTAACCTGAACCACTGGCTACTTAAGTGAATACCACTGGGCTGTGAATAGCAGCAGCTAAAATAACACAGATAATCAATTACCTGTCCCCCAGTAAGCTATTAATTAAATTAATATCTCCCACTAGTTTCAGTACTGCCCATTGACTTTGACAAAATAAAACTGGATGAAGCAAGCTCACTTCAGCTCCCATGTCACATAGCTAATTTAATCAAGGCAACCAGACTATCTTATTCATTTATCACAAAAATAAAGATGTGATCCCTTGAATATAACGTGACTGAAATTGCTGGATTCAGACAGAAGTAAACATCAGACATCTCTAGCCTACTAGCAAAAAAAAAAAAAAAGAAAAAAAATCCAGCGTCAGAACAGCAGCCTGTCGAGTTTTATTTGTAGATAAATGGAACAGGTATAATAGATGTGAATTGTGACGAAAGGGGATTATGTGAGAACAAAAAAAGTATGATTAGTTCTGCAAAATGTTTTACAGATGTCTTTTCTCCCTGACTACCATGAGCTACTTTCTAATTGTCCGAGTTTTGGCAACTGCACCCCTTGGGGGTTCTAATCTCAATGGTTTAGGACAGTCAAATATACAGGTTTTGTGAAAAAACTCATTTTGCATGGTTTAGACTTAGTAGGGAGAGGGGGTAGGCTGATCTGTCATACGTGGAAATAAATAGGAACAGTCAAAATTTGAAACCACCTTAACATATATTTTGGGAAAACAGTGGTTGCCGCAAATATTTGCAATTCAAATCTCAGCAATTTTCATCTCTTTTTATGAAAAGTCCTTCCAGCATTTTTTGAAGGATTAGTTATATATTAAAAGAGAGACTTTTTCTACTGGGGTAAACTGTCTTTCAAATATTTCTGACTCAAGCATAAATCCATTTACCTTTCACAGGCTGTTTTGTAGTTCTTTTCATGATGCTCATTAATTAATAAACAAAATCTACTACATTTAAGACAGCCTGTTTTTCACTCAGCTTTATTGCCTTTCATTACTGCATTGAGACTTCATCAACTTACCAAGGGTAGGCCTGTGAAAAATAGTACAAAACTATAATCACAAAAGCCAAAATGTTTAGGAGAAGTTAATGAAACCTCCAGGTAGCCCAAATTGTGGCAGTTTAGAGATGTCAGTTTGCTCTTGTCCCACACAGGAACATTTGTCTTTCAGACACTCTTTCAAATATTTTTGTGAGAGTTATTTATGTGGGAAGATATAAAACATTACAGGAGAGAAGGAATGTATGCAGCTTTCCTTTTACCCAACAGGGAATTGCTGGAGATGCAGAGGGAGAAGCAGGACAGCAAAGTGCTGCATCACTTGAACACGTTTGGCAGCTCTCGTGCTCTCTGAGGCAGGGACCCTGGTCTGCCAATGGAAAATGCACCTTCCCAATAGGCAGAAGTTATTTTGAATAGTAAAATGGTTAAGCAAGGACTGAAGGACATATCCAAGCCTTACCTCACCTGAGCAGCCAGAAGCAAAGATGCAATATGATTTTAGTTTTGCAGGCAGAATCCTGGGTGTAGGTGGAAACTAATTCTTTAGAAAGCAACTTTTTCACAAAATAGACTCCTTTTGTATTAATTGATAATTTTTGCTAAGCTTGAACACTAGTCTCCTGAAAACGATTCATTCCAAAAGATTAGACTGTGGAAACAAAATCAGAAGCAACTTGAACAGGAACCAGGTACTGGAATAAAGAGAGGATCATTGACATATTTTCTGAGGAAAGCTGGATACAGGCATTTCCAGGGGAGGTAGCAAGTGTTCAGTGGCAGTGTGCCCTGCTCATCACCTTCTGAGCACTTTCTGCTTGTTTGCTTGGTTGCTTTCACCTTTGAGCAAAGCAGGAGTTGAAGAAGGATGCTTAGAACCATGGTGCACTGCCTCTCTGTATTTGCCTTTAAAAGAGGGACACAAAGCAAATAAACACACCAGACAGTGTAGAGAGGAGACAGGATTTGTCCTATGCCTGTGATTCTCTCTTTCGTTGTCACAGAGGTAACTAGTAGAGTAGAGGAGGAATTAACACCTCTTTTCCAGATGCACTTGAAGATATCCTCAAATTCTACAAACTGTCCTGGAGCACTTCCCTGTATCATGCCTGTTGTCTCTTTCCACTATGAGGAACATAATCATCCACATTTTGCAAGTACGAGAAAAAAGTCTTTCCTGTACTAGAGGACCAAAACAGGAGTGACATTCACAAGGAGCTATCAAATGTGTCATACAGATTATCTCATTTTATGTGTTCTTCCCTCAAAATACACAAAGAAGATATGAATACTAATATAGCATGCTTTTGTTTCTTTGAATAGCATTAAAAAAAAAAAAAGTGACACAGCTTACTCTCTAAATTATATCCAACAGTCATATTTCAGACCTAAAAAGGCTTTCCAAAATCCTATCTATCGATTTAAGTCATGCTCACTGATATCACAATATAAATTTTTCCCAGCTGTAAGTGCCATGGATCTGTAACTAAAGCAGAGAAAGGCTGATCCAGGTTCTCACAAACTCTTTATCTTACATTTGATCAGTCAAATCAGAATTAGGTATGGCTTTATAAACTGCCCATGCATTTAGATCTTCATTATCCCAGCATGGAAAGTTTTACTGGTAAAAGCAAAAAAAGCTGTTGGAAAAGACCACTATGGCTGCCAGGATTGATCTGTACCTCTCCAGTGGGTTCTCTGTGAGCGATTTTTCACTTCAGGCACATAAAGGGTATAGGTACAGTGAGTGCACAGGGCTCTCCAGGTACCCCAGGCAGTGGGGGAAAATGTACAGCAGAAACAATAGTTCTTCTTATGGAATGTGTTCTTTCACTATTTGCTGAATATGTAAAGGTTGCTTTTAATACCTGCTGCCCTTTTCTGAGCAGAGCTGTGGACCTCCTCTGGGCTGATAATGACTTCAGTACTCTCACAGCTTATTCCTTCTCAGACATTCAAGATAGAAAGTCCCATTTTCAGCAATTTCAGAAACAGTGATCTGAGACTACAGCAGTGAGGAATGACTCAATTACTCAGACCTGTTAGGGAACACATGCTAAGCAAATGTATCTATCTTATTAAAAGAAACCACCTTCGAGTTCAATGAAAACCAGAGAAATTATATTACTTTCCTTAGGAATCTCCTCTTTATTGAATATAAGCATATATCAATTGCTGATAATGCAAATTATGTGTATATACACAAAGTGGAAGAACAGAACAATAAATATTTACTGCCAATCCGTTGTACTTTTTTCAGAGCAAATGTAATATATTTGTATATATATATATATACATACTTTGTAAGTTTTTTTTTTTTTTTAAATGCCTGGATAACATCTTCCTGCTACATTTGAAGGCCAAAGCAGAGCTCTGATCACAACAGTACCTTTGGAAAGAATATGTGAGCTTCTGTAGCAGCATGAATCCAAAAAACACCAAAAAAGACAAAACAAAATCCTTTCACCTGATAATACGCGATATCTAAGTCACACAAATTTCAAGTTTCCTACTCACTGTGAAATGACAGCAACAGTTCTGAGGAAGGAAAAACAGTCCTTGGCACAACACACAAGTTTTGTAACAGCCCCAATCTAACTCAGAGGTCTTTGGAGAATTGGTTGGAAGATCAAACAGTATTTTGCAAAAATTTCCCAGCACATTTATTCTTCTTCAAATCTTTTTTTTTTGAGGAGACATCAACAGGATTTATTCTCAAAAAAGTGATTTGGATGCTAAAGAGTTCTGCAAACTGTCACTTTTTTATTATTTGACTTGGTGATGAACTGAGCTGAAATCCACCATGACTAAGGAGAATACAAGTCTCTGCATCACCCCAGGAAAAGAGCAAGGAATGAATTGTCAAACTGATTCCCTAAATGCATCCAGTCTTGTAATACTGAATTTATTACCTGGTCCTGAAACAGACCTTCTCACTCTTGCACACCTCACCAGCTCCTGGGACTGCAGGAAGATGTTACAGCTCTTGCTTTTTCTTCATCTTGTCTCAAGGGGAAGCCAATTCAAAGTGAATCATCTCCTTTATATCCAAAATCACAGTCAATCACAGAGAATAAACCCCCCTTAATCTGTCACTCAGCCACAGATATGATGACACAGCCCCTTCCTTTAGCTCATCTGTGCAACCCAAATAAATAAGAATCAGAGGGTGATGTCTCCTATGAACAGGTGAGGGTGGAACTGTCAGATAAAAATGCATCTGCATGGAGGGATGTTCTGTGTTTGAAACAGTCCTCTGTACAGAAGAAAAACAAAGACCCTTGGCCAAAATAAAAACTGTATTCACCGCATTCGTACAGCATTTTTCCATAATCAAGATTGAATCCTTTACAGTGGTTTAAACTAAAGTGAATACCTAAAAACCAAGGGAAACAGTGACAGAAGAGAGTCCCTACTCAGACTTCCATGGCAGGATCAGTAAGGTCACACTCAGCAGGATGAAAATGCAGAGTAATAATCTAGAAACCTTTCCTAACAACAGAAGTGGGGTTAGCCCACTTCAACCCTCTCTTCAGAAAAAAAAGAAGGAAAAAACCAACAAACTCCACCATTTTTTTAGAGAAGAGAAGCCACTAATTCATGGCATGGTTTCTCACATTGCTCTTTGCATCAGAGCACTTTGAGGAAGACATTTTTAGTTGCTCTGCCAAACAAGGCAATGAAAACATATTGTCAGTGTTGGTCAAAAATTCTGTGAAGAGTAATATGGTTCTAAAGCATGTGTAATTCTCAGGCTTTGGAAAGCAAATACTGTTTTGAAATAAAAAGACAGAATTTTCCTAGAAAATCATCCCATTTTTCTCAGCTTCCTTAGCATTTTTCTTTTTAAGCAGGAACTAAGGAAAAGTGAGAGAACAAATATTTTGAAAATATGTTTTCACCCCAGCCAATACCACCCCACTCTGAAAAACACATCAGAGTGTTTTACAAGGGGATAACATCATTAGTTTTCTTTAGTCAGTATTCTCCCACTTCATATGCCATTTTATGCCCACATTGGCCAACTGCTACAGAAGCTGGAATTGATTTTGATTCGTGCAGTGAGTTTTCTCAGTCAGAATTAAAATATGTTTTTTCAATGAAGAAGATAAATTGCTGACACCTCAGCAAAATAAAAAATACACAGTGGATTTTGATAAACACAGGAATGATCTTTGGTAAAGGTTTCCAGATGTGTACAAATTTGAGATTATTACACACACACAAAAAAAGATACAAGTAACAGCAGAAACTCGACTGAGTCAGTGACCCAACAAAAAAAGTTCTTTTCCCGGTTAAATGCGACTGGAAAATCCAGCGTAGCTTAGTTTGACAACTAAATGTTAGAAAAAAAAAATATTTCATTGTAAAGTCTCAGACAGTTCAAGGAGACAATGCTCTCCCTCAGAGCCATCCACTACTAGAATAGATTCAGATACCTTCTCTTTAACCTGCAGAAAACATCCAATCTGTCTATAACAACTGACACTGTACCATTGCAGAAGACAAACCTGCAGATGGTGGCAACTCCCATGATTTTTTATTTGTTGGGGATTTAAACAGAAAATTTTGTAATTTTTGTGGGCAGAGAGGAGCAGAACTGAGATTTAAGATAATATCAAATAAGGAAAGAAAGAAAAAGCTATTTGTTTTAAAGATAGTCCTGATAAAATGAGAACACTTACTTGCTATGAACTGGCAAAAACCCCCAAAAACAAAACAACCCAAAACACAATATTACCTTGTAAAAAATTTTAGTTGTAATCTTGAGTGTAAACTACCACCTGCTCATATCTGAGAGCTTGAGGTGACAAGAGAAGTCCCCACTAATGCACAAGGGCAGGAATGCACCATTGCTCCAGAGAGTGTTTAAGCATCAGAAAATAATGAGAGTATCAGAGAAATGGGTTAAGTGCTGCAATTTGCTCCATACAGCAAAACCTCAGAGACCTCCGTGGCATGAAGTGTGAAGCCCTGACAAAATCCAGGGAGCTCCTGATCCCTTTGGGCCAGCCCCTTCACCACCTGATACCAGCACTGGCTTTCCTTCCCACACCTCCCCAACCTGCAGAGCCTGGGAAAGCCCCGTGTGTCTGACACAGGGAACTGAACCATGGCCACAGCCCTGCCACTTCATATCACACACGGGAAGACACCACCAAAGGCAGCTAAACTGACATTTCAAGCGTGATCAGAAACATGTACTGATAAGTAGGATGAAAATACTGCTGCAAAATAATGGACTCCTGCTGCTACTTAAAGTGCTGAAGCTTTATGTTCAAAGCAAAAAGCACTGATCCCATAAAAGAGCTTTTGTTCCCAGAACCTGATGGACGTTTGTGCTTAACCAACAGTGTAGCAAGCTGTACATTAATACAGACTTTCCCAAACCACAGAATCATACAATATCCTGAGTTGCAAGGATCCTCCAGTCCAGCTCCTGGCCCTGCTCAGCACCACCCCCAAGAATCACAATGTCTTGTCCAAACACTTGAGCTCTGTCAGGCTTGGTGCTGTGACCACTGCCCTGGGGACCCTGTTCCAGTGCCCAAACGCCCTCTGGTGAAGAATCTTTTTCTAATATCCAACCTAAACACCCCCGACACAACTTGAGGCCATTCCCTCGGGTCCTGTCACTGATCACCAAACCTGGCTGAGGGAGTTGTTCTTTCACGTTTCAGGTACATACAAGCTTAGTGATTTTTAATGAACTTCTTCGTGTCTAGACTGTAAAATCTGTCTGAAGAGTGACCTAATAATCAGGCAACCTTTCAGACTGAGGTAGAGTTTACTTTCTAATTATTTTCTTTTTAAGAAATCTGTCATTCATTCTCATTCCACATCCAACTGGAATATCCAAAACTTTTTCTTTTTTTTAGTCCACTTCTAATCCAATTCTGAACTTCATTCGCATCCAACATAACATAACAATTTCTTTTCTTGACCCTTATCAGACCAGAGAAGTGAAACTTATTTACATCAGTAGAAAACACACTCATCTCTGTTCAGCTGAAACATGGAGCATTTTTATAGACACGGTCCATTTTGCTTCCATATTAAAGGAATATTCTTTCCACTGGAAGGAAAGTGCTGAAAATTGGCCCAGTGTATTTCTGTCAGGCATCTGTTAAGCTAATTACTGCTTAAGCTTACAGTCTTGCATTTTTTTTCCCTAATTTGAGGGATGCTGGGAAAAAAAACTGCTGAAGAGAAGTTCTTGTTTGTTTTAACATAATGATGGTTGTGACAAACTCTTTATTGTTTGATTATTTTCTGGTCGAACTAGCCACAGAATTAGGATTGCTAAATTTTAATTTCTCAGCAGCTTATAGCTGAATGCAGATTTTAATTGGCTGCTTGGTGTTTTAAAGCAATAAATTAATCTTTGTGAATCATCCTAACTGGCATGTTTTAGTGATCCAAGTAATTTACTTACATAATTTATTTCTTTGTATTTGAAGGAAAAGCACATATAAATGCGTTTACGTGAAATTCCCATGTAGCACAATAATTGCAGGCAAATTTCTGCCTTCAGAAACTGATATTATAAAAGATCTGGGATCACAAGAGAATACTTTTTTAAAAGGTCTGTATTTCTTCCCTCTTCAATAAAATTGACTTTTACTGAAAGCACAGTGTTTAAAAGATTACAAGCTAACTATCAAACACAAGAGGAATCTAAAGAAGAAAGAACATGAAAGCTGTCGGGGTTTAGCCCTCCCTGAAGCCCTTGTTTCTGGGACCATTTTCCCAGGGACAGTGTCTGTGCAGGAAGGAGCCTCCCCACAGCCCACAGCACTCACTGCACAGCTCAGAGCCCACAGCCCTGGGCTGAGCCTGGCCCAGAGACTGAGCTCACACCAGCAGAGCCCCACCAGCCCCTAACTGGGCACCCGAGTGCACAATCAGAGCTGTGAGTAGCAGCAGCCCCAGTGAGAATGATCCCCTGCCTCCGTACTCCTCACTGCCCCTCCCAACCTCAGAGGCCAGGAAAAGCTTGTGATCTCAAATGTCAGGGACACTTAGCTGGTTATTTTGTTGGCAATGTACTGCAATTACCTCTGCTCTCTCTCCTTAGGTCTTTGGTGTAAGAGCTTTCAGAGCACATTGCTGAACCCTTGGATTAAGAGGAATCGCCACTGATGGCTTTTCTCCTGATGCAGGCAACTGAGAAGGAAACCACATATGACAAATGCTGATTTGGCGAAGCACAAGTCCTCTATTGCATAAATCAACTTCATCTTGTTTATCCAGTCAGTATAAAAATTCACTTACAGATTTTATTTGTTTAACTGCACATTTTATTCTGCTTAGTGAATAGCAATCTGCCTGACCTTACATGTACTCTGCAAATGTGGGCAAGGGAATGGACTTAGTAACAGGGCAAGAAAGAACATATTTCTCCCTCTACTCCTTGAAAACATGGTCATTAGAGCATCCCCACTGCTGGCAGATTTCGTTATTGCTAGAGAGGATATATTAATTTCTGCTGCATTTTTGCATCCCGCCTGAGGAACCAGTATTCCAGATGTCATAATCACAGAACATTAAAAGCTAAGAAAATCAGAACAAAGATTTCCAAAGCTGAAAAATTTAGTCAGTCTCCATTCATTTAAATGGCTAATCTATTTCAAATACTAAAATCTAAACCTTTTTAATTGGATCCCAGTCCTGGAGCTGATTTGTACAGAGAGCAACTGGTTTCCATTATTTTCTCAGTAATATTAATTTCTGAGTTTTCTGCACTACTTTTACTATTCAGCTATCATTGAGGTAAGTGACAAATAGAGCCTGTGAAAAGCAAAACAACCCGCAATACTTGGCAGGTAGAAGTGAGTGAGGAAAAGTTCTCAGATTATATCAGAGCAGATTTTCAAAGTGCCCAGCAACCATCAGCTTGCAGCATTTGCAAATGCCACATCTGGTCACCTATTTCTAGGCCTAATTGGGAGTCACTTGGGATACTGAGATCTGGATATTAAAATGTTTTTGAAGTTTGTTCTGTATTTCTGCCTAAAAACAGCTGCGTTGGCTTGCAAAGTCAGCATTTGCATATTGTTGAGTGTGTGGAAAGCCACTCTTTCCAGTTCGTATTGAAGAGTCCTAGAGACAAACCCTATGTGAATGTTGTGACTGCACATTCTGCCAGTGTTTGCGAGGCAGGAGGCTGTCACTTCACTTTATACCGCACCTAATCAATGCTCAGGAGGGAATTAAAGTGGTTATAGTTTGCTATTTAAAAAGACATGGGTGGATAGATAACTTTGATCTTGGAGTCTGCTGAACCCTGCCAACGAATGCCATTAAAAGCATCCTATTTTGGAATTTCAAACTGAATTTTTTTTTTCTTTTTAAGTGACTGCAATCTCCCTCTTTTCCTCCCTGCCCAATCAGACAAGCAAGACTCAACGCTGTCAGACTCCAGAGGTAAAGTCTGGTTTCTTAGCAAAGCTTGCAGATATGGAAGCAAAACTTTGTGGGATAGTTTCATTTAAACAAGTTGCAAACCACTTGTGAATTGCAAATGCACAACAACACAGAAGGCAATGGTAAATTCAGACTGACCCTTCTTCCCTAAGAATACCAGAAACTGCTGCATCTTTTCATACAGGAGATACGAGGGAACTACTGGAGTGAAGACAGCCCATCAAAGCCTCACTGACTGCATTAGTGCAATGGCTTTAGTCCAAAGCAGCAGGGTCACTACACTTAGTCCAGCTGGGAGATTTTGCACAGGCAGACCAAAGCAAGTGTTTTCTGTTTCAGCTTCATATCACTCTTGAATGTTTCCAAGTCCATTCAGCAAGAACTCCCTCTGAGCATCTCCCTGTTCCTCAGCAAAATCTGCCATTTGATCACATGCATTTTCCAGGTGAGCTCAGTGGAACATAGGAGATATGGGGTAGAGAGAGAAGGAAGGACCAGAGATGGAACAAGGGGATAAAGCTAAGAGGTAATTCCTTGTGAAATGCTCTATATTTGACTCTTCTCATCCCTCCTGTTTCCTTCAGCTTCTACAAGGAGAATTCAATTAAGCCTTGTGGAACAATGATTAACTTTACAGATTAAGATTTTCCAGTGCCAAGCACAGGACATGAAAGTAATTGGTGCTTATGAAAGGACACTTAGTAAAAAACTGGTATTGGTAGAATAAACTGCACTTTCAAGCTGCAACATTTCTTTTTGTCAAAATGTTACACATGGAATTGTTGTACAAGACAATCTCTTCTTTTTAATCCCCAACCTCTAAACTTGCAATTATATTTTCATGTTATATAGAGACTCAAGGGACATTCTGTTTTACATGTACTCTATAAATTGTTTGAGGCATGGGCAATTTCTTTTGGTCTCCTTGTACTGCAGTCAGTAAATACCATGACAAAATAACAGAGCAGTGAACATCTTGCTTGAGAGTTAACAAGTCCAGTCAGGAATCAGACCAAGCAGGCAATTAGGAAAAGTTTCTAAGGGCAGCCATGTCCCTGCCCTGGCAGTAACAGGGAACCTATCCCTGCATAAACAGCAGCTTGGAAATCTACAAAGCAGTAAGCAGACATGAATATTTCCTTTGGCTAACTATGTGATAAAATGGCAGCATTTGCTCATTTGAGCATAACGTGGCACCACAGATCTGCACCCCTAAGCAGAGCAGGAGGTTGGCATGTCAGTGCCACCCAGCAAACATCTGAATAACTAAAGAGACACAGCTCATCACTGCGTAGATCACCATTTGGAAACAAAAGTCAGTCTTTTCTGCTTAGTCCATGCTGTTTTCTAAATGACACTGATGAGTGAATTAAACATCAAAGTAATGAAATACCCACTGATAATGCTAAATAATGTTCAAATTCAGCAATGTGCTATAGCCAACTGCATCACTACTGAGTGTGCAGTTCCTGAAAGAAGTATCAATAAATATTGTGGGCTTTCTCCAAAGAAGCTTTTTCCATCGTAGAGTTAGGACCATGTTGCCAGAGCAATTTATGACCACAGTCTTTAGGTCATCACTTCCACTCATCCTGTAATTGCACCTCAACTTCCAGGGCAGAATTGTACCTGTAAGCCCTCACAGGCTGTTCAATCCCTGTGACACGAGCTGGGAGGCTGTCAAGACCTGGCAAGGGTTTTACCCTTTCACACACATGGAAGCAGGTTTTCCCTGAGACTGAGAAAGTCTGGAGTGGGAGAACCAACAGCAGCATAAAAGAAGCTGAGACAGCTCCAGAGGATCAGTCAAAGCAGCCAGAATACTGCATGCAGCAAGCAACATTTAAAAAGCTTTTGAGAAAATAGCTGCAGTTTCAGCTACCACATCAACTGAATAGCCCCCTACACAGCCCTAAAACACATGAAATAAAACACTTTTCTTACAGTGTGCCAGGAAAAGAACTGAAACAGCTATCAGAATGAGGGTGCACCTTCCTTAGCAATTTATTTTGTAGTGTCAATACTTTTCTGACACAAACCTCCTTCCTGTCTACTCTTGAAGTGCTTTAGTTTGTGCTTTGCCTGACCCCAGCTGAAGCCTTCCCAGAGAAACCCCTGTGGAAGCTACACAGCAGCAAACCCAACAGTCAGGCAAAGACCATGACTGCAGTATCCCATATCCCAGTTTGCAAAATCAGACTTTGAAATAAGATTATCAGCCTAGCCCTAGGTGGCAGAAATGATCACTAGGGATGACAGGTCCTTGAACTGTACTGCTTTGCTCCACAACAGCTCTTGTTGTGCTAAATGGATTGCCATTGCAGATATACCCTGGGGATGCTACGGAAAATACTTCACAACAATTATTTGATGCTGCAGAAATTACTCCTGAGGGCTACTCTCAGACCTGTATCTCCAGCACATCCCTGCAGTATTGTCCTGCTGTTCTCAACTCCTGCACTGACATTTCTGTTAAGCCTTTTAATGTTGAACTTATGTTTCTGGGTAAGAGCATTTGACTTTGTCTGTCAAGCTAGAGAGTAAAGATTAGCATTCTAGGATTTTAAAAATGCATTTTAACTGTAGATGTGGAAATCTTCATTAGAAACCAATCTTGTTCTTCCACCAAGTGACCCCACGAAGCTCTTCATCCTGGAATTGATGTCCAGAGAAACAGATCTTAGAGACAAAAAGCTAAATGCAAGACCTTCTAGAGGAAGTCATGATTTTGCTTCAGATTAGGGCAGATGGAGTCATAAAATGGATCTCTTCAGTCAGTTGTTTTGATAACCTTGCTTTTTATCCTCAGAATAAAGTCAGATTTTTTTTTTTGGTGGGATTTTATTTTTGCTTTTCCCCCACACTCTCTGGTTTAAAACTAAATCAGATTTCCAAAGACAAACTGATCCTTTTCTATGGCCTAAACCCCTTAAAACTTCATTTCCCCACCCACAATAAACTCTGCACATCCTAACTCAATACCCAAAGCCTGATTTTCAAAAAAAGGGGAATATATAGCATGTTAAACTTTAAAAGAAACAGCTCCCAAGTTTAGAGCTTATATAATAATGTGGTTATTCTAAAAATAGTCTAAAGACAATAGCCAAATCACATATCCTTGATTTAGCAGAAGTGGATGAGAAAAGAGGAACTAGATCCTTCACAAAANAAGGTGGGGGGGAGAAAAACCTGATTATAGAAAGCTCTGGGGTTCCTGATTTCTGCTTACTAAGAGAGGGAGTTTGGGACACATCCATCCTTCCCTTTCATTGTGCTTCCAGGAAGAGCAGCTCAGTTCTTCCATTCACACTACAGGTTATTCACCAGTTTTCCTATCTGAAATTTAATATATTTACACACAATTATTTTTCCAATCAAAATAATCTGGTAGTACTGCTAACTCAGAATTCAGTCACGTACTCAAAAAAGAAAGCAGGCCAATATTTATGTACCTATGTTTCTGTAGCACCTGTGACTCTTAACCAAAAACTGGACCCCTCCCTTGCACTACCTGGTGCAAACACCCAAAACCAGAGCGTGTTCTTGTCCCCAGGGGTTTGCAATCTAAATTTCAGAGGGGAGACAGCAGGTAGGAAATAAAGTGGAAAGTACATGTGCACCACAGAAAGGCTTCCTTAAGCCACAGAAAACATGTCTACTAAACAATTTCTGAGCAGCATGTAGCTTCTTGGAACAAAATTAGACCACTCCTTCTCAAGACACAAGGAGGTGGCTCTTTCCTGCAAAACACCATTGCTCACCTTTCCTGAGGATAACCATCTGGGAGCTGTGATAATGGAAAGGTTGTGCAGATACAGGTAGCAATAAACTGCTACAGAAAGGCATTGCTTCAGGGCTAGAAATGCCCACCACCACTTATAAATTGGCAGGTTCTTGCCATTATGTCAGGCTCCCCTTCTAATCTCACCCCCCACCATCCTGCTGTTCCCTCCAAGCCCAGTTCCTCTCACAAGGCTCAGCAGGGAGTGGGCAAGGGATGTTTGGCTTCAGGATGGCTCACTAAGTCAGGGCAGAAATTGCAGGAACTTGCATGACAGTATAAAGAAGAATTTAATGGTGTGTCGATTCTTGCATTGGAAAAGGTATTGATCACGGACTGTAGAACAGGAACTCATGCTTTAAGTGCAATGGATGTAGCATCAAGTGCAATTTGCTTGGAGAAAATATGGAGGATTGTATACTAAAGGCATTTTCTCATCGCCTTTTCTTGCTGCCTTTTAATTTGTCTGCATCAATTTCTATGCCAGGAATACAGTGGCCTTTCTGAGCCCTCAAGTGGAGAATTTGCCTTTTTCCTTTCAACCCATCTTCCCAAATATTTTGCATGATTACCTGATGAAAAGGTTGTCAACGGTGAATTTACAGAGAGCCTGATCAAATCAGCTTTCCAGATACACCTCACCTGAAAAATGTCTTATTACAATATCAGTAACTATTTCCTCACAGGAGAGAAAGGCTCCCATTCCAAGCTGAGTTATGGAAAGCACACCCATGTCTTAAGCAGCTGTGCACAGCCACTAATCCACAGAAAGCAAACAGCCCAGGCAACACACTTCTGTGCCTGAGCTTTCCTCCTGCTTAAAATGCAGCACCCCAAAACATTGGCTTTGGGTGCAGCCATCACCAGGCACCTGTGAGCTGCTCCTCAGAGAGAAATGCATCATTTCCTATGTTTTATAGGCAGGGAGATTAAGGTAAAAAAGTGCACAGATGAGAAAGTGAAGAACCAAACTCAACCTCTATCTATAGTCTAGAGTAAGGCAAATAGAATAACACTCCTTAAGATTGCTTCCTCATCATTCGTTATAATAAAATCTCTTTTTGAAGGGGAAATTATTCTAGCTTCTTTGAGCTATGACTGAGACTGTATAAGTGGCATCACTGTGCATTTCTTTCACAGCCCTGATTCTCAAGATAATTTATCTTTTTTTAAAGATTTAGTGGTACTGAATAGTATTGGAAAGACTCTTTAAAAATCCCAGAATAAATTGAAACACAAGCTTACAAACAATAGTTAGTGATTCGACAGTCCCTTGACACTGCACAAAAACACATATATTCTTTTCCAGGAATATTTCTTACCTATCAAACCCACTTGCTTACCCTGACCTATCTTCTTTAGAATCTCGACTTTCTAACAGACATAAATCTTCCTCACACTATAAATTTACAAACAATTATCTTGATACCTATCATACTTACTCACTTGCTCCTTTCTTCCTTTCTTCTCACTGCTGTAACCAAGCACAAAAAGCTTTAACTAGCAACACCTCAAACTTATAGCCTCCCAGTTCCCACAATACACTGGAACACGGGGCACAGAACCTATATAAGTTTGCTTTCTTAAGTGTTTTTTCATTTTTAGGAACCAAGTTGTTTTTAAGGGAAGGGTATGTGCTAGTTTGGAGTTAAGATTACAGTAAGTCTTGTAGGTTGTTTTAAAATTCAACACTTCAGACTAGTGAGAAGGGAGTGAACCAAGGGATGGTGGAAAACAAAAGGATGAGTAGCCCTTTAGTTCGGCTGTAAGATATGAAAAGCTCAATTGATTTTAGGGTAACAAGTGGCTTTATAAATAGGTACCAACTTATTTTGAGAATCTTGTGGTTTAGGCTAAAACCTACCTAAATTCAGGTTACTACTGGGAGGTCTTTCCTAGCAGCAGAACAATCTACAGTCTTGTCTTTAGAGACTCCCTATGCTTCCTGCTCTCCTCTAAGGTCCTAATATATTGCTGCAAGGATGAAGGTGGTGTGGGTTTCTCACAGTTTCCTATAAGGGGAGTGTCAATATTTGTAGTGAGGGTGCACCTGTGATTGTTTAAGTATTGGTATTTATAGTTTAGAAAAGAGTCTCTATGTTTAGGGAATTTAAGTGTTCATCATGGCTTATTTCTACTGGTACTTCTTATTGGGTTTGCTCTCTTCTTGCAGTTTCTGTTTGCAAAAGAAGTCCCAGGGGTCTTTGTCAGGAATATTGTTCCCAGTGGAGAGGTTGAGAACTGGTTTTCAAGCCCTAGCAGGTAGATTTCTAGTACATGAGGCAAAATGCTTTGCAGAGCCCTTTTATTCTTGCTTGTGTCTGATTGCACCTGGAAGAACCTTGGGAATCTTCATGCTATTTCCTTCATTATTTAGCTTCAAAGGTGTGAGGGCATATGCTGGAAGAGAGAGACTGGATAATACTAATTTTCTCTGGGTTTGAACCCAAGAGTTTCTGCAGCTCATGTTGTGTGTTTAGGTTTGGTAGATGTCCACATAATTCTCCATTTTCATGACTTCTTCACAGAAAAATCTTCATGTGAGAGAGAAACATAAAGAGCCAAGCAACTACAATTTTTGTCACACATGTGCCATTCAGTAGGGATGGATTACTTATGACCAGGTTGTTTGGAGGAATAGGAGGGTAGACCACCAAAGAGAAATCCAGAGCCTGATGTAACTGAAGTGACTCTGTACAGACAGAAGGATAAACTATACTTGTACCTTCCTTAACAATAAGTCTAAACATCCTTAGCAAACACTCTTTGGGGACAGGACTTTTCTGTGGTCTGTGGAGGATTGGCCTGAAGGAATATAAAATACTGGACCTGCCTCTCGCATGTGGTGTAAGGCTTAATAAATAGTTGTAAGATGATTGAAGATTCTGGCAGGAAAGGGGCTATTACAAATGTGGAGCGCTATTATCAATCTAACATGCTAAAAGTATTAATTTCTTTGCCTTTGATAAAGTATCTTGTTAATGAGCTATTTCACAAATGTCTAAATGAACTCCATGGAAAATGATTTATGGTCATGTTTCCAAAGAAACAAACTCTCCCTCACAGAGAAAAGTTCTTAAGTTTTACTGTTACTTTAACAGTTCTTTTTTCCTTCTGCCAAAGCAACTTAAAAAACAGCAGTTCCACTGATGTTAATAGAAATATCATGAGTAAAACTAGCTAGGGACCAAGTTTTTTAGTGCTACATCCCAGTGCACTCCTGTAGTTTGCTGTGTCCTCTAGTTTGCCACGTTTAATGACCTGCTCAAGCCTATTGCAATAACTGTGAATATTGGCCAGTTTCAAAATACTGCAAATGTATTATTTATGTCATTGAAAGTCTTTTATAAAATACAAGGCAAATCCTACAGACAACCTCCATTATTTCCTTGTGTCTGCAAGGCAAGTATCTCACTTTAAATCAATGGACATTATATTCTATCAAAAAATAGTTTTGCAGGTCATTCCTTGTGTGATTGTTGAATTCACCATCCAAGAGAGACAAGAGAAACGCTTCATTTTAGCAAGTGCTGTTCGTCTTTTATGTTTCAGTCCCCCCATTATGTTGTTTGGCTGTCTATGTACTACAGTAGCAATGGTCACTGTGGTTGAACAGGAGGCTAAGGCAGTCATTCCTCTCGTCGTAAAACATGGCTTTCCAGAGTCTCTGGGAATCTGCAAACCCCATGAACAAAATATTTCTATGTTTTCAAATAGGTTGCTGTGTCCTGGCTGATTGTTCATTAAGTATTTTGGATGCTGCACATGCTTTGACTGACACAATGATTCTTCAAAAGAGACTTGCTCAAGGTTGTTGTTTGTCTAACATAACCAAAGGTAGTAGTGGAGTAGTGTGGATACCTTGACATTTGAACTGAAACATGATTTGGAAAATATGAAGAGCGTGTTCTGAGGTCTGGTATGCAAGGAATAAAAGAGCATATTTTCCTGCTGGAATAACTTTGCCACAAATAGAGAGTTGTTACTAATCATTTGAATGGCTTTTTAGTGCATGGTCCACTGAAATTAAAGAATAGCTTCTAAACATGCATAACTCTACATACTTTGTTCAAAAATTAAACTGCTGTCAGTTGAGAAAAGAAGTCTTTTGTTAATTGTGTGGTAGATAACTATTTATGTTTCACACTGGGGAAGAATTAGGTGTTAATGACTTCCTAGGGTTAGAGTTATTTTAGAGAAAATGGTGGGAGTAATGCAAGAGGAGTAATATGTAAAAATTGAAAACCTGCTGCTCTCTGTTATGGTGTGGTCATGAAATATGATGTGAGCAGTTTAACTCCTTTATGTGGGTTAATGCATTTATTTGCACTTCTCAGCTGTGACAACGTCAGCCAAAGACTTTGACCTTCAGGACTGGAAAAGAGTGGCACTAAAACTCGTAGTTAACCACCCACAAACAGAAGAGAATTGATTCCTTAATACAGCATATTTGTTTTCAGTGTTTCTGCTTTCAGTGGGAGAATGTCAGTTCTGTTCTTTTCCTGCTCGCTGGAAAATCTTCATTTTAGATAATTTTAGATATTTTGCAACAGGAGGGCTGGTGAGTCTGAGCTGCCTTGCCTGGACTTCAACACAGTACCTCTTGTCTGGCAAAAGAAAAAATCAGGAAATCTGTTTAACAAGTTTCTTTTGTTTTGGGAAGAAGTGTTTCTTCTCTTTTGCCCAGGAACATCTTTATAGCTTCTAAAAAGAACGTGGATAAAGTAGCCACTTGAGGTGGTTTCCATCTTGCAAATGAAAGATGGCATGTTCCTGTAGCCATCACTTGGTAAGAGAACAAGGTGTCAGGGCTGTTCTTTTCCACATGCTGGATTACTGAGGACCTTGCAGACAAATGGAGTGCAGTCCAGAGGGCAATAGCAGTAAAATGATAAAGGACTTGGAAAATGGAAATTGCAAGGGTGATAAAGAGGATGGAACATCTAGCACTTAGGAGATATAACAGTCTATACATACATAAAGGGATATTACAGAGAAGAGAGACCAATTATTCTCTCGAGTCATCAAGGACAGAACAAGGCTAATAGATTTAGGACGTTGCTGGGAAAATGTCAGTTATACATTAGGAAATACTTTGAGTAGAAGAACAATCAGGACAATGCATGACGCTCTCAAGTGGAGTTGGGTTGGATTTCCATCACTGAACCTGTTCAAGTGTAAGGCCAGACATCAGGTTGGTGTAATGGATCTTGCTGTACCTTAAAGTCTACCAGAAGTAAAAGGCCTTGGTCCTGCAAACCTTCATGTAGGAGGGAAATCCTCACAAAGCCTGAAGATTTTGCTTGATTAAGAGTTGTCTATATGGTGCCTCATACCTTAATGGATTGTTAATGGCTGGTGGGATGTACCAGCCCCTTTCTAAAGAAGCAAATTCACAGGTAGTAATTGTTTACACAAATTGCCAAGCATGTAAATTGGGGATTTTACCCTATCAAAATCCAAAACTATTTGTCTCTTGTTCATAAAAAACCTCACTCAAAAAAATATCTCCCATTTTCTATATGGATGTTAAGAATTGGTTTACATGTTTAAATCCCACAGAACTGACTTTCTTAAATTTATATTCAAATCGAACCTCTACTTTGGTTGTCTGAATTTGATTATTTACTGTGAGTTTTTTAACCTAAATCTATGGGTTTTAGCCAACCTCCAAAAATATGTATTACATAAGACTGTTTCCACAATGATCATTTTGGGACGAATTTCAGTAAGTGGGCAGAATTGTCTATTGCCATTGTAGAATCCATACAATTGGTTTGTTGGCTGCATCAGTATTTCAGGAAAATTTTTGTCAAGGACAGTCTTTCTGCTTTTATTAGTAATTGCTCAAGCTCAACAGAAACTCAAAAAAATGCTAATGAGTTTAATGAATCAAAACTTTCATTGCCTGCCTACCGCTACTCTTGTCACACTCCAGGGAAATTAAGGTGCTGGCAGCGTTTGATGAACAGGGTAAAATCACAGCCCTTTCAAGAAACCAGGCTTTCAGCTGGAAATGGATTGAATGCCACAGCTTTCCTTGCTTAAGGGAGAGAGTAGTGGAGAGCCACCACGATGAAAAGGCACCATACAAATTGCCAAAAAGGATCCTCCTCTGTGTATTATATAGTTCTATGAAATTCATAGGGTTGTTGATCATAACTCTAACACAATTTCAGGAAATATGGAAATTTTCCGTTCTCCTAATTGTCATTGTGGGATCTACCCTCTGAACTGGTTATGATTTTTCGTAGCAGATAGGAAAGTGCTGGATGCCTTGGAGAATCCTTGAGGCTTGAGGATAACAACCTCCTTATTTCGATTTCAGATGTTTCTTTCTGGAAATCATATAACTTCCTACAGTGAGACAATCAGTTGGCCTACAGGCTTTATTTACATTGCTATTTGCATTTCATTTTTTTTGGTACTTGGATCCAGGGTGTACTGCTAACCTTAGATTAACTACCTATGATATTATTTCCTACAACAGCAATGAAAATATGCTTGTGTGCTCTTTATGTTGTAGCAGAGGGCAACTCTAAGCACCAGTTTTACTAAATCTTTTTTTCTTTAAGTTCTAAGTAGCTTATTTGGTCTTCTGATCTAAAGAGAGTAGCAGAGAATGTATGCTGTGATAATGATGAAAGGACTAATGAGATACCAAGGAAATCTTTTGGCAGTGTTATAAATAGATGAAAATGTGCGAGTGGTAAGATCCAAAGTCAGATCTTTGTTCAAACAGAGGCAGGTTGCCATTTCCAGGATTTTTGCATAGGCTTCTAGCTGTGATATTAGAATTGGTGTTGTGAGTTTCTTAAGGAAGTGTGCTACATGCTGAATTTCAATTCCTAAAGTCATTCTCTAGAGCTTCAAATAACACTGTCTATATTTCGACAAGGTGTGTAAACACGAGTTTGTCTTTTCTCAGCAAGTGCCCTCTTTGTCACTTAAAGAAGTTAGAGAATTTCTATTTCATTTGCCAGTCCCTGACCTTTGTAACCCAGTTGGAGCACAGATTTTCTCTTTTCAACAGGAATGCAACAACACTTAAAATAAGAGCCTGAAACATGCTCACCTTCCTACCATGTGACAGTATGTTAAACTCTGATTTTTTCAGTTAATTTAACATTCAGATACAATACTTTCTTGCATTCTGCTAAGACTTCTCAGCTTTATGCAGAGTACAGGAACAAAAATCTACCCGTAAAATCTACCACCCAAGTATTGCAGAGGACTGGGATTATATTTGCTTTAGGAGACAAATCAGGCACATTATTCTAGAATGTCCATAAAGCTGTCACAGCAATACCAACAATAAATGCAAAAAATTACTTCTGCTGTAAATCACCTCACTGCTGCTCTTTAAGAAGTCCTCCTGCCAAACTTCCATTCTACATATTGGAACACTGTACAGCCTGGGGACTTGTGGATATCACCACCTCTAGTAAACATTTATACTTCCTAGGACTAAACAGAAATGAAATTTTCTCACAGGTGGCTCAGAACTGTCCTGCTTTCAGTCTGGGTAAAATAGTTTTAAAGTCGAAATATGAACAGTCCCTATAAACAATGTTTTTTAAAATCAAATATTCTTAAAAATAATTGTAGAATGAAGGCATAGCTTATGGTCATTCCTTTGTCTTGGGAGGTAACTGAGATTTGAAATAATGTTGTTAGGAGACATTGGAACAAGGAACTGGTACCATATTCAAGAGTTCTACTAAGATGTAGCATTCAAGAAACATTATTTCCCTCTGACATAGCATATACTGCCCTTGGTAAGATTTTGAGAAAATATAATAAAAACTGAGATATCAGAAATATTGCTAAGATAGAGTTAAAGCTGTCCCAAGAATGAGAAAAAAATCCAAAAAACCCAAACCCCAAAACAAACAAAAACCCCCATGTTGATCTGTGGGTAAGTCACCAGGAAGCAAAGAATGTTTTCAATGCTATTCCTGATGAAAACTAAAGAAAAATCTTTTCCTAAAAGCTTTGTATACCATCACCTTGGCTGAAGGTTTAAGCTTTAGGGCACTGATGAAAACCAGAACATTACTCCAAAGACTTCTTACTAGTAAGTAAAACTCCAAAGGGGAGAAATAGTCATTTGCTGATTCCATAAAATGCTTCTAATTAACTTTCATGGAGGACTAGACCTTTGCCTGTGGGTTAAGCATTTCTTTCTGATTCATTTGCCCATTACATGTAGGACTTAGAGACAAGAACTCACTGACATTTCTTGAGTCTCAGTTCAGGTCTTGGATAGGGCAATTACCAAGTGAAACTTCTGAGCCTCTGTTGGAAATACATCCAAAAAAATATGTACAGAGGTAAAACTTTTTCTGGACTTACCAAAATGTCCCCACTGTGATTGGAGGCTCCCTTGAAAACCTAGCCCATTAAAATGTTTGAAGTGTGAATGCTTTGGAATCCCAGCTTCTTGTCCTGATCTTTAAAGGGAGTTGTGCATTATTTAACCAGAAAACAGGTATTTTAAGAGGAAGCCTGATTTTAAAAATAACACCTGTAGTATGAAAGGGGTTTCTTCATTAAAAAAAAGAGGGACAAAAAGCTTCTCCCTTCACCAAGCATTCTTACATAGGAAGAAAGACATCAACAGCCTTTCTTTCTGAAAGTCCAATGTCGCTTCAGCCACCGAATTTGTTCTACGTGGAGAGGAGCAGAAAATGTTTGACCAATGCTTGATTCAAACCTGAAAAATTCCAGGAATATTCTCCCTGTACAAAAAGACACTGTAATCTTATTCTTTTTCTGGCAGTTATTAATGAGTATGTACATATACATGGATAAAGTATTGATGAGACACTAATCTCAAAAGAGATAAGAAAGAATTTCCAGGATGGATTAATTTATAAGTCTATCAGCAGTACACATTTGTCATTGATACATATCTAATAAACAGTGTATGGATGACATATTGATAACTCACTCCCAATAAGGTTTTTGCAATGGTGGCATAATGCTTTAACTCATTCCCATTGTACCTTTCAGAATTTACAGCTGAGTGGATCTAACATGGGAAGCTCTTAGTATTCAGCCCAAGTAATAAATAGAAGCTGGCTCCTTCTTTGGTATAAATACAACAGTGCAGACTTTGTAGCTATATTCTGCACAGACAGCGTGTTCACAAATCAGCGTGTGCCAAGTATACCCAAATCTTATTCTGCATTATCTCCTGCTGTACAGTGTACATAAAGCACTTAGCAAACATGCCTCTCACAGAAGACAAAACACAAACACAGTTAATGATCTGATCAAAGTCTGAGCTGCTCATGTACGATCAGATGTCAGCTCTCAAAACTGCAGGATCCAGAGGAGACACTTCCTACCCCTTCAGAAATACCTCCCTGACTTCTACAGAGAACTGCAGCATGTGTTACATAATGTGTTATCCCATCCACTGACTCTATAGGTGCCTTTTTTGGTTAAAATCTCATCATGGGATCCACTTGCCTAGAGTTGATTCTGTCTGGTTGTGTACTTTGCATAGTTTGTTCAAAGGCATTCAATTAATGACTCACTTGTGGATTTACTTTTGTTACAAGCTCTATTTCACAATTTTATAATGCTGAATTCTAGATCAGAAAACTCAGATTTTTGTACAAGACACAGGAAAATCTGAATTTTTTTTTTCACCTTAGACTTTTCCTATTTTGTTTGTGCAATCTATGTTTTGTGGTTCATTTAAGGCCTCTTTCAGAACTGGCTACCTGTGACCAAAATCGAAGCACCAGTTTTCCTGCTCACACGGCTGGGAGTGAAGATTGTTACAAATGTGAAAGAATCAATCATCCTTCATTTAATAAAAAAAAGCCACTAACTTTGAATTAACCTAGATACACTCCCATAAACTTTAATAGGTAGCATGTCATGCCTTGAAAATGGGCTTAGGACAACTTCTAAACTTCAGTGGAAGACAATAGGAGGATTCATCCTGGTACTATGGAACTTTGATCACGTTCCTCGTTTTCAGATGTGACAAATATGAATTTGTTCTTGCAAAGAGCCCTCAAAATGATTCCTGGAGTACCACCAGTTATTTTGAAAAGGTACACATAGTCTTTCTTAGAAAATGTCTTTGGGAAAAAAAAAAAAAGGCATTTGCACAGCACAGCACAGAGGAGTGGTTTTAATCTTACCAGCTAACAGAAAGACGACTTCCTTTCTCATACCACTTACCTTCTAGGAGGAAGAAAAGAGAAAAGGATGAGTGCTTGGATGATCTTATTCTACTTCTCAAAGGGTTTTAGTGTATCACTTCCATCTCTGATCAAGGGGGATTATTAGGATTTCTTATCAGTGGATGCGCAGTTCTAAACCAATACAGCATGTGAACACAGAATAAAATTCACCTTCAAAGCCCTAAAGGAGATGCAAGAGAAGTTGCATTTACATTTTAAATTTTCATTCTAAATCCAATGCAGGGTCCCTGAAGGAGTGAGGGCTGTTTAAAAATTCATGTGAAGTTTTGGATCTGGAATCCTAGCATATTTCCTGTTGAGGAACTGCATACATCACAAAATGCCATCATCACTTAAAACTTTTATTATGCAGATCATTCTCTTGAAATATGGCAGTAGATGATTTCTGCCTCGTGGGATGTGCAGGACTTAGACCATGTTGAATGATAATGGTTTGTGCAGAACCTTACACTGCTACTCTTCCTACAGCATTGATTTAGGGGATGAAGGCAGGGCCCTTTTTTTTTTTTTTTCTATTAAAGATGACAATCAACATTTCCAGAGACCTTAAATTAATACAGAAATAAAAAAAAAAAAAGTTCAGATGAGTTTGCAGCACAGTTATACATCAAAGTTCTACCAATGCATTATGCATCTCTCTAGTCTTTTGAATCTTCCTCACATGCCTTCCCCCATACCCCTAAACAGAAATAGCTGCTTTCATCATGCTATTGGCATAAATAGGAGTAGGACTACTACTGGCAAAACTGTTATATTAATTTTCGTATAAAGGCCATTTTGCTCTGTGGAAAAGGAAAAGGTCACCACACATAGACTGCTCTGAATCCTGGATTCTATACTGCAAGCCATTGATTTGTAGATCATATCCAAAACAAGCATGAACCTACAATAGCAGTAGCACTATATGTGTCAGCCAGTTCGTTTTTTGAAACAATTGATTTGATACTAAATTTGTGCTGCCATAACAAAGCTTTTTCAGCAATTAAGTTACAGACAGGCTTAATTATTAAATGTTCGCCTGACTGTAATGATTTGGACCTTAAAAATAAATTATTGGCTTAATCAGGTGGTGGTTCTGCAAAGAAAGCTTTTCAGATAGAGCCCTTAAAGCCTGGATAGGTACCTACAACATGGAGTGAGAGTACTTTGAACTCTGCTCAGAGTGCTGCTCTTATTATTACTTGAAAGAATCATCAGCTGATCCATTGCTGTACCCTGTCCACATCTCCATTCACAGAGCAGGAATAATTGGGTATATTTGCAGAGATATTTGTCTACCTGTGTGAAAAATCTTTCAGAGAGGAACTCCACATTCCGTCTGTGTGGCCCATCCCTGAACTACAGCAGTACTTAAGTCAAGTTATTTGTAATCTGTAATTTGTTTAAGCTGAACATCTCTGGCTGCATCAACTGATAGTAAAAATTCCTATAACTCCTCATCTTCTGTTTCATATAGCAAAACTGAAGAGTATTACCATGCCTCAACCCAGGTGTAGAGTATGTTTAAAGATATTTAAGAAGTTATGTGATAGTTGATTATGGTATAAGAAGAACATTTAGAAGAAACATCCAGCACTAAAGCCCTGAATTTGGATTCCTCAAATGTACTGGTGATTTCCTGTGTAGCCTTGGGCAAGGCCCTTCACCTTTAAAGTGTCTGATTTCTTACCAAAAAGGCACAAAGCTTTTACTGTAGCAGCCACTCTGTTTAGTGAGGGGAGATCACAAAATATTCAGACAGGCAGTAGTTCATCCTTTTAGTCTCAGCACGTTGGTTCCTGTAGCTCACCATTGCTAAGGACTCAGCAGCTGCCCTTGAATCTTTTTCCCCTTTCCCTTCCTACACCTTTTTTACTGATGTTTACATTACAACACAACAAGGGTATTGAAATTTACAGTCAGTTCAAGAAGAAATCCCTGTCTGCTCGATCAGCAATTACCTTGTTTTCAGAAGTTCTACTTTAGTTTCAAATGTTATTTGAGGTTCAGTGTCTTTCAGATTAAATTGACATTTAAAAAAAGGAGAAATACTCATTCTCTCCTAACCTTTGGAAATAACACTGGGTTCAGACAGTACTATCTGATGTCCTGCTACTTGTTTCTTATCATTTTCTACAGTGCCCAGGCTATTATTTTCTTTAACCTCTGATATGTGTTGTTGAGCTGGTCTGGGTGCCAAACACCAGAAGGACTTTGGTAAAAGAGCAGTGGTGACCCTCAATGCATTTGATCTCATTTCTTGACATTTCTGTCATCATTATTTGACTGCATGAAAATGGTAAAAAAACCCCACTAAACCCTCAGCCCCTGTGAACCTGAAGCCCTTCAAAGAGAAATAGCCTATACACTACTGGCAGAGAGCCTGCAAAGGACATTTATCCCAGGATCCTGCATAAATGCCAACCAGTTAATTGAATGTTCCCTGCCTGGCTTCCCTGCAGTTTGATTTTTTTTTTCCCCCTCACGTTTTGGTGGGTGAAGTTTTACCACTCTTTCAACTGTTCTTTCTTTTTAGTATGATTTGTTTGATTCAGTTTCTGACCAGAACAAAACCTTTTGCCAGTTCAGACAATTCACTAATCAGATTTTAGGTTGCTCCACAAGTCTTGCTCTTCAGTGAAGAGCAGCTTGACCCTCAATCCGGACAAGATGAATGTTTGAGGGGAAATGTTCCTCTTTGCACTGAGGGTGTACACTCTGTGTGAAGAGGGACAAAAGCCTTCAAAACGTGTCAGTTCCCTTAACTACAAGTCCCCTAAACACCATTGTTTCCCCACTACCTGAAAATGTCTTCCCACCCTTATCATTAGACGTAAAGATCTGAATTAGATTTCCTTTATCTTCCACTGGAGGAAGTGTTTATCTTCCACTGGAGGGAATAAGAAAGTGAACTACTCTATCTGAAAATGCCTGTGAAGACAAAAACCAGTTAAGAAGTATGTTCCTGATGTTATTACAGCCTGTTTTCACAGGACTAGAATCACAGCAAGTTACCAAGTGCCATCTACAGTCTCTTCCTCCCATTTTTGATGTCTAATACTGAATGATCAACCTTCAGTGGGTTTTTCCTTTTTTTGTTTTATTGAATCACTACAATCACTACTTTTGTGAGGGACCAGACAGTTCTGAAGTCCAAGGATTAATCTCACTAGGAATGTGGGTAAACCTTCCATGCAATTCAAAGGCCTCTTACTGCCAGCCCTCTACTTACTAAATTTAATTTCTTTTGCCAGAAGTAACCTGTCTCAGTTCAAGTATTGACCCCGTAAATGGAGAAGGTCTAAAGTATCTTTAAAATCCATTAGGATTCTACAATTGTTCTATGATCTCATTATAGGTCTTCACAATAATATCAGGGACAGGCTTCATTTAAAACCACTGATATGTGCCTGTAAGTACCTTGGAACAGAGATTTCAAAGGCAGTAAGAACTGGGATGTGTCAGATGCCATTTTCTGTTGGGGTACAGTGTCAGCAACGCTGTTGGCCAAACGCCTGAGCTCACAATACATTTTCCATCAAGCTGCTACTCTAAATTGTGACTTTGATGTGCTCTGGCAACTTCTTCTGGAAGGATCTAATTTTTCTAATAACTGCATTTTGACCAGGTATTAATGAGTTTAATTTCCTGCTGGTGTTAAACCACCACAGTAGGCTAAAAAACTTCCCTTACTATCTTTCCATAATTTTGTCACATAGAAGGCGTTTTGAAATGCAGGTAGTGGGCAATTAGTACATTCTCTTTGGCTCAGCTCATTGAAATGAGGAAATAAGTCCAGGTTACTCTGTGGATGAGGATGAAAAACTCGGGTTTTTCTTCACTTTGGAGTACAATTTGTTATCTTGTTGCTGTGCTGCAAGTGACAACTTGATACAGGAAGGTTAATTGTTTGCATTTTGTTTTGACATTTTATCATAAGTAGTTTGCTTAATTTTTCACTTCCCTTGGAATAAAACACACAAATATGAGCGAGAATTCCTCACATAGATAAGTATGTGTCTTAGAGTGGTTGCCTTGCAGTCATAGCTGACTGCTGGAACTGTTGAACCTGAGATTGTGGTCCCCGTGGGCAGTGTAAAATATAGGAGTTGGGTCAGTATAGAGAGTGGTTTTCATTGTTTTGCTGTGTCTGATTGAAAGTATTTGAAAGCTGGAAGCCAAACCTGGGTTTGTTCCTAATGTTTTACAAGTTTACAATCATGAAGTAAGTAACACTTTCTAGCTGTAATTTTTCCTGTATGAGTTCATTTTGATAACACAGCTTTGTAGTAGTAAAAGCAACAGCAACAAAAACAACACTGAAATTGGAATTAAGTCTATTTTATGACTTTTTTTTGGTCTTTAAGATCTTGAGTTACTCCAGGTAACTTTACCAGGCTAAATATTTACTTTCACAGACTCTTTTCTAATGAGCTATTTTCATTCTTTCTGACATTTTCAATGGAAATGATTAAATTCATTAATCAGAGTTTGAACATTTTTTTCAACACACTCCCATTACTAATAGAGGCATAGATACATTTAGTTAATGTCTTTTTTTTTTTTTTTTAATGATTGATCTGTAAACAGAGAATAGCTTAATTCACCAAGTTCTTCCTAAGAAAGGCTGGGGAGTTTCAGGGAACAACAGATTCAAATTAAGACATCCCAGTATGGAATATAATGGGACCAAAAGACTAGCAGGGTATGAGCAAGAGAAAAACTGGTTAAGAGGAGAAAAGAAACTTACATCATCTAATGTCAGTTACTGCACTTCACACTGACTTTTACCCAATTATTTTTATCTTCAGCTTAGCTTGCATGGGTACTCATAGAAAGGCACATGGCCTGGATCAGAGAGAATTTTAAGGGTCACTATCCATCACAGCATGTTCATTCCTGTCTTTGAAATAGCCCACAAGGTGGAGAACATTAAGACATCTGTAATGCTGTAGACTAACCTGTAGCAGGACCTGCTAATTAATGTCTTATATTAGCTCAGGAACACGAAGACCCCAAGACTCCAAGTTTTGCTTTGTAACAGGCAGGAAAATCGTGGGGCTTTACAGCAATTGCATATTGCTGGATCCCAGTCTCCTCAATATTATTTTACACATGTATTTTTGAAGCGCAGCCTGAGAGAAAAATTTTTCCACACGCTCACATTATCCACATGCTCAATAAATCCATTCAAGCTCCTCTTCATGGCCTGTGCCATTGCTGGGGCAGAAAGCTGAGGCTTCCTTCTCCAGCCTCTCATCACCACAGCCCTCTACAAGACTCGTATCCCCACACCCCAATAAAGTGCATCTATGGTAAGGTAGTTGTGCATCCTCTCCTTCCTGTGCTGAGCTTATAGAAAATCCCACCTTTCTTTCCACCGGTGATCCAGTGCTCCCAGGGCTGGTATTAAATTGCTGGCAATCAAACTCTAGCTACAATAGGCCAGTCTCTCACACCCCAGGTGCTTGGTGGGCCTGTTAACCGCCCCAGTGTGAGCCTCCTGTAAGAGCATGGCAGAGAACTCAGCTCCCCGCAGGTATCTCCAGCTCCTGCTCATTCTCCGTCCATGAAGTCACTGCCACGATGTGATTTCCACTCCTAAAGGAAGCATTATCCTATACTGACAATGCAGCCCTTTGTGTCCATTTATCTTTTCAAATAAGGTTCTGGGATATCAATACAGTGAGTCCTCTCTATTTCTTCAGGTGCTGCTGAATCTTTGAGTCCATCACAGGTTTTTCATAAAGCTTTTTGGGAGATGCTCCTTACAGTAGAAGACACCACCACTTGTGAAAAGCAGCAACCAGCTGACACTGATTAAGCTTCATTGCACTGAGGTTTGTTTGTTGGTTTGGGTGGGGTTTTTTTGCATGTCTTTGTTTAAACCACGTAAAATACTGGAGAGGGAATTTTTCTCAGAAAGTAGATTCAGCCAGCAGCACTAAAGATTTTTGACCTCGGACATGAGGCCTGGACAAGGCTTTGTTGTGATATAAGATAACAACTGTTCCTATTGCAAAGTGGAGCCAAGAAAAGAACAGAGAATCAGGCAGCTGATGTTGAACAGGATAGCTGGTAACAAAATGCATCATTCTATTTCCCTAAGGGACCTTGTTTGACTTAAATGGAGCATCCTCTGCCTTAAAACTGAAGTATATTTCAGTAGGAGTTTGAAAATCAAACTTTCTAAACACTGTCAGCAAGTTGGTTAATATGTTAATTGGACCCTGAATATAATCCCAAGAGGAAAAGTAGTTTGTGATTATTTCAGTAGACTGTTATTCTGCTCCATCTCCAAACAGAGCAGACATTTACACAGAAATGGATGGTATAGGATATTCTTAGTCTCATATTGTTCCCATAGTAATAATGACATCCAATTTCATTAGGATGTGTCTAGCATTGCTTATGAGCTAATAATTTCCTAGCAATAATTCAAACCACAGCCTTCATTATACAGAGGTGTTCTGACAACAATAAACTATTCATTTTTTAAAGCAAACCAAGTCAGGATTGCTATCAGCATTTTAAAGAAGATATCCATCTACTGCTGCTAAGTGAAGCAGTCATGTGGAAGGAAACTAGCCAAGTGAATTAAGATGTCCATGCCTTTGGAATTTTCTAGGAGGATGGTGAGACACAGTAATTACTGTGGCAATATTATATTGTGCAAGAGATAGGAAAACGAGGGAAGTGTTAAAGGTGGTGTTTATTTTTTGATCCTGTCATAAAAGTAATTGACTTTAATTATCATAATAAATGTTCTAGCTGCTTCAGATAATTACATTCAGTGCCTTCCATATAGTCTAAATTTATGAGGGTGTTTGGGTCAGCACATCAGCACAGCTTACAGCTATACATGAAGAGTGGATTTTGCTGAGAGTGCTCTCTTAGAGCTGGTGCCTTCTGAAAATATTCTCCCTTTTTAAGTAAAACATTCCTTGAACTCATTGCAATTGCACCACGGGAAATAAAGATATTTCTGCTCTCTATATAGCCTGTATAGGACTATATGTGCTGCAGATGTAACTTAACTAGGCTCGAAGCACTCAATGGATGAGAACACAGTGTATTTCTTTGTTGCTCAAAAAGTTGTGGTGAATCACAGCAAAGTTTTTCTTCGGCCTGCTTTATGTGCAGGTGGCCAGATGAAAAGGATCCAAAGAGGACAGGAATGATCAGGACATGTCATTCCTAAGACTTGAAAGCCAACATTTAAAAAATGTTGCTTTAATATCATTCTACTTGCTGGCACGTATGAAAGTTGAAGAGTCTTCACAGTTCTTTTAAAGCTGCATACAGCTGCATAAAGCCAAAAGAGATCTGCACCCTCAGCTTCGCTGACTTCCATTCCCCCTACCAGTCTTGTACAGTACAGAGAGAGACACCTCTGCGGACCCCACCTGGAAAACTCCACATTCACCCAGCCCCTGGAACCTGAGGTGGCAGAACCTCCCTGCTCTGCTCCCCCCTGCCCTCGCAGTGCCTTGCAGGGCCACTGCACAGCTCAGGAGCTGTGGTCTTACCAGCAGGGTTGGATGTAATCACAGTCGATTCCTAAGCTGTTTTACAGCCTGAGCCCAGAAGCTTCTCCTCCTGGGCAGCACCAGGGTATTGATTCCTGGGAATTGAGGCAGCTCTGTTTGCCAAATGTCTCCTCTCCCTGCCTACTCAGCTCTACTCATAGAATCGTGGAATCCCAGAATATCCTGAGTTGGAAGAGACCCACAAAGGTCATTGAAGTCCAAATCCTGGCCCTGCACAGGACCATCCCCAACAGACACATCATGTGCCCGAGGGCTTTGTCTAAATGCGTCTTGAGCTCTGTCAGGCTTGGTGCTGTGACCACTTCCCTGGAGAGCTTGTTCCAGTGCCCAACCACCCTCTGGGGGAAGAACCTTTTTCTAGTATCTACCCTAAAACTCCCCTGACACAACTTCAGTTCATTCCCTCCTTTCCTGCTGCTGGTCACCACAGAGTGATCAGTGTCTGCCCCTCCTCCTCCCCTCACCAGGAAGCTGTAACTGCAATGAGGTCTCCCCTCAGTCTCCTCTTCTCCAGGCTGAACAGACCAAATCACCTCAGCTACACCTCACACGGCTTCCCCTCTAGACCCTTCACCATATTTGTTGCCCTCCTTTGGGTGCTCTCCAATAGTTTAATGTTTTTCTTATATTGTGTCCCCCAAAACTGCCGCCAGGACTCGAGGTGAGACTGCCCCAGGGCAGAGCACAGTGGGACAATCCCTTCCTTTGCCTGGCTGGAGATGCTGTGCCTGATGAACACAGAATTTAATAAAATTGTTAAACCCAGAGCAATATTACAGTGGGGTATAAATGCCTTGTTTTTTAATATAGATGTTCTTCATTTATGTATAATAAACTCCAGTAACTACATTGGTTTCTCCATCCAGTCTTCAATGTGTCAATCAAAGGGGATATCTAGAAGCAGAGATTTAAGTGCTCTGCCTCACAAAGAACATAGAAGTTAGGTGCTCTCTATTTTTTACCCTGTCTTGTGACATATGTAAGGTGTCACATATTGTAATAATAGCAATTGATCTACTACAAAAAAAACCAATGTAGCTAAGAATGCATAGAAGATTTATATATTATTTAAAGCAGTATAGAAGTGTCTGTATCTCTCAAGATGTTAGATTACCATCTAATCCGAAAGGTATGGCTGGATTTATTGAAGTGCTGAATAATTTCATGAAATCACTGTGCTTTCTCAATACCTTAGATCAAACAACCTGATATCAAGTTTCAGGATGTTACATCAGCATTAGCAGTGAGGAAAGAGTTTTTACTGTGGTGGAGATTGCTGCCTGTTACCCTGGCACATCCTACATAACAGGGTAGGATGATCTGAATGGACTGTGTCAAGTGGTTCAAATCCAGCAATTTAATATCTACTCAAAAAAAGTTACAAAGTAGTATAAACCACTGAAAGTAAAACCAAGTATGTGTTTATAATTTACATCTTCTCCTGAGATCCGTGCAATAATACTTAATTTAAAATAACATATTTATTTAATCTCTGGATTTAGGGTGCAAACAATGCGCTTTTCTGAAATAATATCCATCATCTTTTATTTCTTTTAAGAACTGAATATTCAATATGGTCCATTTCAAGACAACCAAAACTATTCATTAATTTGTGCAGAATTTAGAAGTTTCAGTCCATGTTAGTATATTTCTCATTCATATTTTCATTGTTTTTAAATTAAAAATTTAATTTACTCTGAAATTTATCTTTGTTTAGAGATCACCATGCATTTTTGAAAGCATCGTCATTCCCTAATTAAATTAGAACATGCCCAGTAGAGTTTATTAGACATAAATAACTAATGTGGTTGTTAAAAACCCCAAGGTTTTTATCTTAGTTTTAAATTAGCACAAAATTGATTCATCTGGGTGAAACAAGACAGTAAAAAGACTACTAAGTGGTCAGAAAACTCTATATTAAATTTTAATTATTTTTATTTGTGAACAGTTCATATGCTATTATCACCCCTGTGGTAGGAAATGGAGATATATTTTCTAAACATGGAGTCTTCCTATACATGCTCCAGCTCTTCAGCTTAAAAGTGTGAGTTGAGTTTTGGAGATGCTGAAGTTTCAAATTAAAGCTGTTGAATGATTTTGTTTTGGGAAAGCTAGACATCACCGAAAACAGACCTGGGAAAATGATTTCCAGGGAAAAAAAGATCTACGGAGCTTCTGTTCAATATCCAATCTGAAGAAAGCTGAGAGAAGAATAACCATATCCTATTATTTATCCCTTCATCCACATAGTTTCTGGTGACCTTCCATTTTAACTCACTTGTACTTCTTCACAAAGGACTTGGACTCGAAGATCCTTGTGGGTCCCTTCCAACTCAGCATATTCTGTGATTCTGTAAAACAGACTATAAGGCTATAAACAACTCAATTTTTACTAAATTTGTGCTGTAGTCTGTAACATGACCAAATCAGAGCTGACAAGAAGCAGTAGGACTTTTTCTAAATGGTGAGACATAAAGGAACAATTAGATGGGAGCCAAAACTTCATGCACCATCTGCATTCATCAACCAGCTGAAGAAGAGAACTGAGATGGAAATACATTTTTCAAAGAGTGGAGGAGATCCTTCCCTCATTGTATATATGGGCAGGTATTGTCCTATGTAAGCATTTTTAGTAAACTTGGGTGATTCCTTTGGAGAATTAATATATGTCAGTCACAGCATATCTCTCTGAGATAGTAGGAACAAGCTTGATCATATGTCAAATCAGATTCCCATTCCTCCTTCATTACCAGGTAGGAATAGCAGCCCTTAACCCCTCCATGCTCACAGGTGTTTCCCTCATTTAGAACTTACAGAGAACTGAGATATACGTGTGCCTCTTCAGAAAAATTCACCTCCATTATTAATAACAGCTCTTAGTTTGAAATTTGAGTTAAAGCACCATTCCTCAAGAGGCTCAGGCTTCATATTCTTTCCATGGTCTGAATTACATTACTACCTGATAATACACAAAAGTGGGAAGAACTTAACAAGGGAGCCAAAAAGGGGCAGAATATAAGAGAAGAGAGGTGTTTTTTTCACAGCCTTTTTAAAGTTTAACAAAAGTTTGTCTCTGCCTCTATTCTCCACTGCGAGATTTTTGCATAACAAGCTTTAGGAGCCGCCTCATTATCTCGTGTGGCAGCCAGTGCCAGCCATCTCCACCTGGGCATTTGAATGGATCTGAAGCAAGGTGATACCTTTATAATGATGCCATGTGATCAGTGGCCTTAGTAAAGGCAAGAAAACTGGAAATTTTCTTGGTGCCTCACTGACTGTATTTTTAGGATTACAATCTCTCTTCCACTAAGATTGATAGGGTGATTAGCATAATTAAGTCAGCTGGCCTTGGAGCTTTCCTTTGCAAAGTCACAATTACTGATGTTGTTTTCATCCTTTCCCGTCTTCTCAGAGACATCTATTTTGCGTCAAAGGGAAAGGCGATTTTTTACCCCAGAGCAATTTGGCTTTGCATCAAGGTCTTCACAGTTTTGTCTCAGGACTCTGTATAACATCACGGTAACCTGAGATGGAAAAGAACAAATACATAATCTGGATCCAGTGCACAGCTGGAGGCAGTGCATAATTGTTTTAGACAACAGACTTGTCTATAGTTCCTACCAAGGCTGGTTTCAATTGACCTTTTATTTAAAGAATGATCACACAGTACTCTGACATGCTGGAAACGGAGCTTGCACTTTCTATCACTTTTTATTCCTATATTTCTGTCATTTCTTAACAAAGATAAAAGAAGAAATGTAATGTTGGTTTCAATATGTCATGATGATTTTTATTGAGATAAGAACAGCAATACAGCTTCCCCTGAAATTAAGATTTTAAAATTTTTTTCCAGAGGTGCTTTCTTTGTTGTATCTGAGTAAGATCCTTGCTTTGGTCCCCAGTTCAAAAGGTGGCATAGAATCACCTTGGAGAAATGGTGTCTTAGGTGTTACAGAAAGAGCACAACCTTCTTAAGACCTTACAAATGTTCTGTAGTGGAGCAGGAAATTGGAGCTACGCTTCCAATGACTGAGAGGGCACTTTTGGCTGTTGGACCACGCTTTGCCTCTGAGACGATTGCTATTGGAAAAGCAATGTGCCTCAAGGTGCACATAAGCCAGAAACCTTTTATCCTTTACAGTACAGGACAGACAAAGGAATCTCTGCAACCTTTCTCTTACCTTGCTGTGTCTTCCTGACAGGACAAAACAGTAACATCAATGAAGCTATTGGAAGAGTGAGGAGCCACATGTAGTTTAAAAGGTGTTATTTAATGCTGATTCTCTAGAAGTCTATGCCATTTATAATATGTATTGTTATGAGCATATTAGAAATTCAATTAGTATTTGTTACTAATGTTTCCATGTCATAATTGCTTAACCTTATTACTGAAGTACAATCACTTATTAAAACCTTGCTCAGTCATTTGTCAGCTCTTTATGAACGATTTCTAAATGGAACCTGACTGCAAACTGACCTCTCTCATGTCCGATAATATTGCTCCTCTGATTTTTACATGAATTCCTCTGCCTTGCAGACTGATAACTGATGAGTAGATCACTAAAATTTAGCCCCACTCCCATGTATTCTTTCTGCAGGCCTAGCCCTCTCTGATCACATTTGGGCAACAGGGAGCTCTCAGGAGTAGAGCTGGGAAGAGAAGCCCACAGATATTTTACAGGGCAAACACAAGGCACAGCTGGGCTCTTTGAGCTTTTCTTACCAAAGGTTGTTCTGGGATTAACAGGGAGTGAATTCACTTCTTGTGTGGGCACAACTTGACAGACAAAATTCTGTCTTTCTCTCTTCATTTGCATGCAACAGAAATAAAATCACATTTTTGTGACGCTTGGTGTCTCCTTTCTGTCTCCTCAAAATTGTCTTCTTGCCATTTAAGCCAAAAGGATCAGGGTGCTCATGTGCACTCATTTGAGACCTCAGAGATTTCCTGTGTCCAACTTTCCCCTCCCATGCAAACATTTTCAGCACAGTTCTGAACAGATCAGAACTCGGAGTCTCTTACCGGAGCAGATTTTGCCCCTCAGCCTGGGCAGGACCATCATCAGCCACTGATGGCCATTGTCAAAGGCTTTGAAGATCATGAGCAAATATTGCTCTTCCTTTAGGACATAAAAATTGGTCGTGATGAAGAAACAGATCCTTTGCATCCCACTGTAACCATCACATAAAACTATGACCTGAGGATCTCAGCTCATACCACCCTTATATTGGTGCTGAATATAAGGTACAAATGTTAGCATGGAATACAAGGGTAAAAGAATTATAGAAATAACAGTGTAAAGAGAGAAAAGATTAAAGTTGTCTATTAAAGGTGTTGACAAAACAATATAGGATTACTAAAAAGTAAAAATTGATTAAAACTGGAAAGTTAGGAAGGCTGAGGATATAAAGCTGGGCTGTCACAGAAGCAGAGTGAAAAGTCTGTAGGGAGCTGGCTGTTTAGGGACTCAGTCTTTTATAAAGCATGTATCCTGAGGGTGTGGGAAATCCCAATCAATATTTTTGAAGGTGCGTGTCTTTTAGGTACTCGTGGTGTGACTGCCATACAGTTTGGGGCATACATTAGTAGGTATGGAACATATTTGAGTCAGACTTTCTATTCAGCTCTTTCCTTGGGGAAATTAGTTTGGATGCATGGAGACAGTGTAGAGATGTGAATCAAGACAAAGTGGAGACCTGTGAATTCATATTACATATATATAAATATATATATGTGTCCACATGTATACAGTGTATAAGTAAAGATACAAATACAATATAAAATATGTACAAGTATCTTGGGGTTTTTTTCTAGCCAAAAGGCTAATAAAAACACAAAGCTTCTACTATAAAGGTCTAGAATCATCTCCTCAATTATTTTGGATGTCAAGTACATTTAATTAAACTCATGCTTAGAGCCAGAAATGCACATGAACCAGAACAGGGGGAGGTAATGGGAGAAGCTGCAAAATTACTTGGCTTCTCCAAGAAGCCATTAGTTGGCTTAAGAGACCTGAGAGATGATAGGATTTAATCAAGTCCTAATTGTCTTGAATTTGAGGGTTATAAAGGATGGTGAAGGCCTCTGTATAGATTGGAAAAGTGAAGTCAAATGTTTTATCTATCTATCATTAAGAGAGAAGAGATTGGAGTTGATTGCTAGGAATTATAGAAGTGCTGGCAGTCAATATTGCTTTCATTCCAAACTTATATTGATGTCTTGACTTCTGGGATGTTGGGGTCATTGCAATTGGGTTTTTTGGCTAAGCAAAAGCAAAATCATATAATGATCAGCGTGTGGATGAAAATGGAATAAAAGATGTCCACGGTGAGGAGAGTATGGCAGATGGAATCCAGTAAGGAGAGGGTGAAATGAAATAATAGAAAGATGAAATGCATCCCCGGCAAGCTAAATTTCCTCTGAAATGCCAGTATCTGTATGAGACTTCAGTGTACAAAAAAAGAAGCTGAGTTCAGCCAGAGAGCTGTCAGCAAAGGTTTTTATTAAAATATAAGACTTTTTAAAGCTAGAGTAAGAATAAGATTGACATTCTGCTTGTCGCTACATAAGACATATCAACAGTTTTATGGCAGAATATGGGACAGACAGGTACAGCAAGAGATTTTCATATTAATTTCTGACTAAGAAAAGCAGGTTTTCTGGGCTGTCTTCAGCCAATTTTGATAATTGTTTACTCTGATTATAGAATTTCTAAATCTAATACATAACCTACAACTTATAATTCTCTATTTCCCTCTCTCATTTTTAGATACAATAGCAAATCCTGTCCCTGACACCCCCTTGGAGATGTCTGCTAGACCACTTCATGAGTAGCCACGACTCTCAGACATCATCTGCCTGCTTCTCCTCAATTTTTTCCCCTGCCTAAAATGAGCTTGTACCCCTTGAATACATGCTAGGAATTTCCCCTAAAATCAAGCTCTTCTACCCGGTGTAAAAACCACATCTACCTAGCTTGAGAATACAAACAAGTTAAAAAACAATTTTCAGACTGAAGTTGCCCAAAATCCATGGGTGCTACCACTTCACTGACAGGAATGAAGAAGGTGAATTTATTCCACCTCAATGTCCAGATTATGAAAGATCTGAAACTTTCTCCAGCTGTTTTTTTGTGGTATACTTCACTTGTACATTCTCCAGGAAGACAGTTTGCATGTACACAGCCCCTAGCACCAACAATTCCGCTTGGTTGTTTAATACAAATCCTTTGAAAGCTCATTTAATAAGAAATAAAGTGGAAAACAATATTTTCTGAATCCCCTGAGAGTGCTTTGATGGTGACAAATGCCCAGATAGTGTGGTCTTTTTAGCTGAGAGAAAGGATTTTCTCTCCACTAAGCTGATAGAGGATGATTTTATTTTTTCTCCTCTTTGGATGACTGCTGCTGGATTTTTAGAATGACGAGGAGCAAATTTAAACGTAATGGGACGGAGACAGGTTGAGTATCTCAGCCAGACTTATCAACCTGGGAGTCCTAGAGTATCTGGAAATGCAAAAGTTGAAGCATCTGAAAACACAAATCTGAAGCTTTTTGAACACCAACCATGGCTGAACATTAAATTCTCTTGCTAACCTGGACCATTGCTTCGTATAGCTGTATCATTCAGAGGGTAAAGTGTCTGTATTTCCATACTGATCCTGTGTAGGATAAATCTAATATTTCTGTAATGAGTGCCCTCACCATTTAAGCTAAACATTTGAGGTGGTGAGGCCTCAGAAAGATGAGAGGAGAGGGAGCTGGAGACAGTAGACTTGGCACCTTACATAGCTGAGTTTTAAATCATAGACCTACTTTGTATATAGGGCATTGACGTTCCCATTGAGCCAAAACACTTTCTTAGGATTTTTGTGCTAGGTTTAGCAGTTACAATACAGGGAGAGGTGCTGAGTGGAGGGAAGGGAATTTTTCTTAACAAGTGTTAAATGACTGCCTTCCCCATTCTCCTCTCTAGAACACAAGCCATTTGCCTTAATGCTTCTTTAACAGATGCTGTTAGAGAACAGCAATAGCAGTCTCACTGAAGCCCAACAAATCTCTCATCCATCTGTTTGCACAGAGCAAACCCTCTGCCCTGACCAGCAGGATGGGGAGAGCAGCACAGTCTGTCTGCAGAAGCATCACAAGTGTGAAGCACTGAGATCTCTAGCCCAGAGCTGACCTGCAGCAGAGAGAACTGCAAATGATAAGATGGATCAGCAGATGGATAGTTAGCAACATTACAATAATTTATGCTTACTTTTCCCCCTTTCCTAGTTAATACTCCCTTTCACAAGTGGTCTTAGTTCTTTTCTTTGTTAGGCTATGTGCCTGTGATTTAGCCAATCCACATCCAAACTATTTGAACCAAGGGCACCTCCAGCTCAGTATCCTGTTCCTGTCAATGGTCAAAGGTGGAACCTGAAGGAAAGTTTATTTTGACTAAGTTTAGTTGTTGTGACACAATGTCTTACTTTCACATTATCATCAGTTGATCAACATCAAATAAACACTTGCACTTATTATAGTACAGTTAAATTCTTAAAAGTATAAGCAACCTTCAAGAAAGTACTGCCTTTTATAAGGCCCCAGGGGTATGTTAAGGTATCTGCAGGCAGCTGACGGTTGGTAACTTGCTGTGCTGTCATAAAATGAACATCAGGGCTGCACTTAGGTACCACTTTAAATACTGATGTTCAAGACTAGAGCTGGAATACAATATTATGGAATAAAAATCTTCCCCCAATATATTCACTTTTTATTACAGCAGCTGCAATAGCACAGCTGGGACCACAATAGTAGCCAGATGAAGATGAAAAATGTTTTACTGGAAGAGTCCTTTTACCTGCAGTGTCAGGAAATGGTGACTGCATTCATGGATCTTCTCCTACCACAGAATGGTTTTCTTCATCTACCACCCTGAGGAGTGCTAAACTCTCTGAAATTTTGGGGAGACGCTGAATTCAGAATGATTCAGATCCAGCATTTTGCTTTGGCGTAAGGCAGAGGCAAGTAATTCAGACGTAATTTTCATTTCAGGACCTGATCATCAGGAAGCATTGACATAATTAGATAGCGTGGCTTCGTTTTCTATTCTCTGTTTTATTTATATTGCTAGTTAATGCATTGGTAACTGGTTTTTTATTCATTTCTGTGCACAATGAAATCCTCACAGGTGGACAGAAACCCCTTTGCTTTTGCCAGATATTCTTCCGCATGATTGACTTTGGACAGATTTCAGTCTGAATGAAAACTTACAGAGAGCTGATTGTGAGTTTGTGCTCCAACAGATTTCCAAACCAGGGAGTTGAACACAGACCTCCCACTGCCTTTATTTCTGCCTAGTGCCTTTCAGAATATGCTGCAGTTTCTTTAAGTATGTTTGCCAACACACAGTCCTCTAGAAGACTTGGCTTGCTGAAGCAACTTGTAACAATTCATGGCAGTTAAATGGTCATGAGGTGAGTGAAAAAGATCAAGGTGCCTTTAAACTACATTGATAGGGATGAGAAGTAACATTACCAAGCAGGGATGTCCTTTCTTGTTTTCAGGAACTCCCTACTCCAGGGTTTGTTGCTGCAGACCTCTCAGGCCAGATTCTAATTTTTGTCTGAATGGCAAAGGAAAAAAGTGTGAGAGAGATAAGCTGGTGATGTGGACAATTTGGAAGTATTTATTCCATTATTTTTCTCCATTATAGGCAGCAAGTTAATTTAGCCATCAAGTTTTTAATAGGCTTTAGGAAACTGGACACTGAAACCCAACTGAACATCAGGAGAGCTGGTTTTTTAAATACCTTGCAGTTTGTCTGGGCCAGAGCCAGCAGAATGGCTGCTTTGGATTAAGCAAGAGCAGCACATTAACTGAGGCAAATGAGAGCTCTACATGGGCCATTCAAATGTTGAAATGTGTAGTTCAAATATTCCCCCTGCTGAATAAGGGCCTGCAGTTAGATTCCTCTTAAATATTTGCGTGTTTTAAGACCATAAAGGACTGCTATAGCTACTACATGTAAAACAGGCATTTTAATTTTATGTGGAAAACATTTTGCTGATTCTAGTTCTTATGATTGTATAATTTTCTCAGCACTTAGTTTTGATTTAGAGACTCTGAGCACTGGAAAAGCTGCTGTATTTCCTCAGACAATTGATCTAACTATTAACCACACTCACTGTAAAAATCAGTAATTTAATCCTAGTCTAGACTTCTGCAAGCTGGATCTACCAAATGGATCTCATTGTGTATTTCTGCAATAGATGGGTCTGTTCTGGATTCTTTGGGTACTGGAACTTCTCATCCATGCACATGTGAAAGACCATATCTCATGTCACAGTCGTGCTGCTCAGAAGGTTAAGGGTCCCAGGAACATTTTCATTGAACTGATTCTGTATCAAGTTTCCTAGGTGGCATTTTGCAAGTGCCAGGTCCAGCAGATGAGTAGGATTTTTTCTGTTGTTGCCTACAGTCATAAGTGCAATGGATGTACTTGCTTTTATACCTAAGCTCTTTCCTGAAGTACTGCTCTGATAAGAAAAAGAAACAACTGCCAAGAAAGCCATTGCTTTAATGTATTAAATGTGCATTTCTGAGTCAACTGAAGTTGCTGAGATTCCCATGTCTCTATCAGAAAAAGACAGCTAAATTTGGCAAATCAAAACACTGAGAGAGCTCACTTGTTTAGAGGAATCAAAGCTTCTGACAGATACATTATACGTAGTATTCGGTTGGGGCATTCTCCTCATTGTTTAGTCTTGACAGATATATGAGCTATTCTGCTCTAACTTTACAAAAAATCCCAAAAATAAAAATCCAGTATGGACTCTTCCCAAATTCTGAAATCATCTTTTATTTTAGAAAATGTTTTCCATGTTTGTCTCAAATATCTCTTAGCTTTCACAGCAGTTTCACAGCTCTGACCAGGAGACTACTATGCTGGTCCTTCCACGAATTTCCTGCCTTCTGCATGGAGATGTGAAAATCTTATTTGAATTGCTCAGGCCTGGGAAGTCCTCAGGAACACTCTTAAAGACAAACTCAAGTTGCTCTTAGTAAAAGTATCCAATCTTATACAAATTAGATTTGAACATGCAAAACTCTGGCGATGTGTTTAGTGAAGCAAATTTCAGAGCTGTTGCTGTTTTCATATATTAATATACCTACCTTTATTCTGAGCTTGAAACTTAGCTGGTCCTCCTCTGGCAGATGGATCCATGCACCTACAGAGCTCTGTAAAAGTTCTGCTGCTGACATGAATTTCACAGCTTTACTCTACGTTTAAAAGAAGATGCCAAAATTCAGATTCAGCCTTCAAGCCGAATTCCCACCTGAGCTGGTGAACTGAAAGTGTAGGTCTGTAGATCTGCAATTCATGACCTCACTGTCTAAATCCATCCCATAATTTAAAACACGAACTTTACCATGTCACAATCTACATTGATAGAAAATGATGAGTGGTATTTTAGTTAATTACCTGTCAACTCTTTTGAAAGGGAAACAGAGGATCCATGTTTAAAGTATATTAAATGATTTGGTCACCTCTGTTAATTGGGTCTCTCAGCTGAAAAATCTTTCATCCTGTGGTACAAACTCCCTTTTCAAGAGAGCCATCTGCACCATTCATTTTGTTGACAAGAGGAAAGGGCTCATCTTTCATGATGACTTGCTGCTGTGGTAGCCATTTTCGGCAGGACACTCCCATTTTTCTTGAGACATTTCTTCTTCTATCTTTTCCAGTGCAGCCAAAGCCCAGGACCATTTACCTTGCTGAGCTGCGTTCCTTCTTGCTAGGAGGACATCAGTAATCGACCAACCCTGGAATTTTTTATCTCCCACCTTGCTGAGTCCTTGGTTACTAAATGGAGAGTTATGAAAAATGTCTACCTACTGACACCATGAAATTCACCATGCTCCTCATGCCAGGCCCTTTCCATAGGAAAGGGAGGGAGAAACTACATGACCACAGAAGTGGAAACACTACGACAGTGTGAAATAAGTGGTTATGGAAACTGCTGTAGCTACTCCTATTAGAATACATTCCCTGCTGCAGAAGCTTATGTAGGCAATTAAACCATTTCATTTTCCCATATCACAATAATAGAGTGTTATCAGGGGACTGAACTTGTGTCTTTAAGACAAGAAACACATGCTTACATAAGTTGAAATAATATACAAGTGTTCATAAGCTGTTCCTGTTTATGGCTGTTCATAGCTCACTTTTAAGTCACTAGAAAGAGTAGGAGAGTGTGAAGGGATCACACAGGAGTTTGCACCATCCTTTCTACCTATCCTTTCTTTTGACTCCCAGTCTCCACCCTGTGACTGAATTCATGGTCCCTTTGCTTTTGGACCCTCTCTAATACATTCTTTAAACCATTCGCTAGGTTCACTCCGACTCTTTTCCTACCTGTAGCCCAATCTCTGCTGTATTTCTCTTGCTTTTCAATTCTGCAAGAGATTCAGGTTGATATCTGCTCAGGATGGTTCTGACTTAGTGGCTGCAATTCCAGCTGTTCCCTCACCTCTTTCATGGTCCTTGAACTGGAAGCACTTTTTGATGCACATCAAGGTTAGATTAGTCTTCCAGGATAAGTTCAGAATACTGAAATGGTAATACAACCTGGTGTCTCTGAGAATCCGTTAATATTGCTCTGACAAGGCGAGAACATTTAACTGCCAAAACAGATACTTAACTAGATGGGTAAATAAAATAGGAGGGGATGTGCATTGAAAAATGAGTTGTCAAAGCTTTTAGAAAGACAAATCTGACTGGGAGAAATAAAGAAAGCAAGAGGTGACCGGTTTAAAGGGTCATGGCAGATCCCTGCAAAGGATGGGGGAAAAGTGTTAGGGGCCTTTCATCCAGTAGACCTTCTTACTGCTTCACCTCTTCCCTCAGTTTCTTCCATCATAAAATCAGGTAGAACCATTAAGGTTGGAAAAAAACTTATAAAATCAAGTCCAACCATTAAGGCAGCACCACCATGTTCACCACTAAACCATGTCCCCAAGTGCCACATCCACATGCCATCCACTTCCAGGGATGGTGATTCTACCACTTCCCTGGGCAGCCTGCCCCAAAGCCTGACCACCCTTTTAGTGAAGAATGTTTTCCTAATGTCCATTCTAAATGTTTCCTGGTGCAACTCTAGGCTGTTTCATCTGGTCCTATCACTTGTTACTTGGGAGAAGAGACTGACCTCCTCCTGGCTACACCCTCCTTTTAGGGAGTTGTAGGGAGTGATAAGGTCACCCTTGAGCCTTCTTTACTCCTAAACAACCCCAGGCTAAACAACCCCACCTATTGTTTAGTCCTAAACGACTCCCTCACCTGCTCCTCATCAGACTTGTGCTCCAGCCCCTTCACACACATGTTCAGTGCATGCATGCACCTCTCTGACCTGGATAAGACAGCTCTGGAGCCAGAAAAATGACTGCAGAGGTGCTCCATTCCAGCCTTGCTTCTGCAGCTGAAGGCAATCAGCATTCAGGGGAGCCACGTCTGCTTCTGCCAAACCTGACCCTGTTTAATTTACACAGCTACGAAGATCTAACGAGACATTTCAGAAAGTCACTAATACCGTGGGGTATTCCTGTTGTCACAAGGCATTTTGATTTGCTAACATGATATCGGAGTGCAGATTAGCGTCCTGTGCACCCCATTAACATCTGAATGGGATAAGAGAGACGGGTTCAGGTGGTCACCAGGGACTCCTGTCCTGGCCCTGCCTCTGCTGTCCAACTTAATTGCTACAGACAGGCTGGAAACCCAAGAGCATGTTTGCAGTTCTCTAATAAACTACTTTGCGTTTGAAACAATGGGTAAAAAGAAATCCAAGTTTAAAAAAAACAAAACAAAATCAGCAGTGACACTGGAAAAATGTTGAGTTTCAGTACTTAACTGTGTTGATTTCTTGTCTTCATTGTGGACTGTCTATTTTTCTTCTGTTTTTTGCATTCACAGCTAATTTCCCATTCTGTCTCCCATTATGCCAGCTCCCACAGATAACAAAGCATCCCCACCTTTATTTTCTCTAGCATAACTCAGATTTTTGTCCTCTTGTGAGCAAACAACCTTGAAAGATATTATGAAAGCTAAGAATGGAGAGTGAGAAAATGGCTTCAGTAACTCAGGCATGTGTTGGGGGAGCAGAGTCAGTTCAGGATTAGATTCAGCCAAGAAGTTCAGTCTGATTCCAGTCTCTTTCCTCTACAAGCTGCCCTTTTGGAAGCAGTCTCATTTCATCAGATACCCAGAAATTTGGCACATGATATTCAATTATTATGCCACATAATATATATTCTTAAGAAATAGTCAGGAAAATAAATGTAACAAATACCTTTAATGTGCAGTCTTGTGGTGGCTGCTACACTGTCATGTGGGGGATATCGTGACAGCCAAGCCGAGCACCCAGCTGCCAAAGATCTCATGGCAGAGGGCTCCAGAGACAGCTGTGTTTGGAGAAGGTGCCCTCTAACAGTGTATTCAGCTTGCAACAACAAAATATCAGTCTTTTTTTTTCCAGAAACCCCCCAAAAGGGTTGGGTAGCTGGCAGCAGAAATCCTGGAAGAGAAGAAGATCAGTGCCGCTGTGAAGGCGAGATCTGAGGGCCCATTTGAGGCTCTCAGGACAGGCCTGATGTGTGGAGGAAGAGCTGGATCTGAGCAAAGCAGCACCATGCAAATGCCCCTTCTGCAAGTGCAGAGTGTTGCATTGCAGGGTGCAACTCCTGGTGTCACTTTCTTCCCTTGGGACTTGCTGGGAATGAGGCCACCTTCAGATCTGAGCCAGGACAGACAGGGATGTGTTAGGGCTGGTTCAATACAGCTGCTGAGCATTCTGAGATGGAGCTCACACTCTCATCCTAATTACAGATGCCATCGTCACACAACAAACTTTCCAACTCATCTTAGGTGTTTCAAACATAAGTGTGTGATGCGTGATATAAATGACAGAAAACTGTTGAATTTTGGGTTTTTTTTAATCCTAGTATAGAGAAGTGTTAGGAAAGAGGGAGTGATACCCATAAAATGAAAATTCTGCATAGAATTTTATTTACTTCAGTTGGAGCAATTTGCCTTCCGTCCCTACTCTTCACTAAATTTGAACAGTAGTAACTGTAACACAGCATATAGAAGATCTGTTGTAGAGAGCAAATCTTTACATAAATATATAATTTAAGTTTTTTTATCAAAACAAAAATATGTTTCTCTTTTTGGAATGATCTTTTCAGTCTCAGAACAGGCTCTGGCATAGGACAGTCATTCTTGTGTCTGGTAGAAATCAACCAAATAATAAACAAAACATCACTATTTTGAAAAAAAATCTTAGTAATTTTGTGTGAAAAAACAGGAGAAAAATCTTGGGAATTTTCCTGTCTTGGATTTCTAACTTTCAACTTTATTCTGAAACAAAGATGTCAGATATCTTTTTTTGAAAATGGCTTTTACCTCTCTAAAGAGTACGACCTCTGCATTTCTCTGTATACAGTAAGGCAGATGGGGCACGACAGAATTTAGCTAAAGTCTGTTTTCCTACCACAGACACACATGGGGAATACACATTGGTATTTCTTTTATCCTAGTGGGTACTTCCTGTGCTCTGCTATGCCAAGACATTTCCCTGACCAATATCTAATGAGATGATTTAAATGGGTTAGAAGTTATCATATCACCAAATTTTTTGCCATCTTAGTTATGCTCACTGTCACACTGCTGGCTCATTCAAAGAGAGAGCAATCTGGAAGTTGAGATTTGGGGAGATGCATTGTGCAGTTTCTGGATCAATTAGGACATTAAGATTTTTTTTTTTAGAGGTTTAAGCACAAGGAATTTGAATGCATAATTCAGCATGCACACTGGCTAGCCTTGCACTTCTCTTGTTCTGAGGTGAAACAGATTGGGAAGGGGGAGACAGCTGTCAGAACATCCTGTAGAGTCAAACAGAGCCAGTACCTAATTTACATTGTGGTCTCAGAGATGAATTAATTAGACTTTTCGAGCTTGATATTGGCAATAACCTCCTAGACCCACGCTGGGCATACACACTCTGTTTGGCATGGAACTGGCACTGAGGAGCAGGAGATACTGATTTGATGGCTCAGAGAGATTATCTGCAGTCTCCTGAAAGTGAAGGGAGCTGGGGGAGTGTTGGCTGTTATCAACTGCTCTGCTGGGCAGTGCTGAAGTGCCCTCCGTGCCTTTGGGACCATCGTGCATCAACTGCTTTCATAACATTGGTAAAGCAAGAGATAAAGGTGTGGCTTTCTCCATGCTTAAAGCACAGGTCACAGCAGATCATGTGAAAAACTGGGTGAGAGGAAGAAACTATATCCCTTTATCTGACCAAGGAAAAAAACAGGAAAAATCTGTATGTGTTCACATGCATGTGTGTGTGGAGGTATGGAAAGAAAGTGATTTTTAAGTGGGTGTAAAAACCTACTATGTTTTCTTTTCTACCGAAATACAAAAGCACACAATTATACTTCTTCTGGTATGAAAGTTTGTCATATTCATGGTAGTCAAAATTTCATTTCTGACAATGTGAAGAGGAGAAAAAAAGGTAAAAGTCTAGCTTTCCTTTCACAGTCTGTCCATTTCTTAGAAGGAAGAGGGAGTTTTCCTTAATAGAATCTTTTTTTTCTCCCATGAATTGTTTGATCTGGAAGGGTAACGTAAAAGATAAAGCAAAAAGCACTTATTCCACCAATAGTAAGGAATACAAAAGCAATATCTTCTCTTTAGAAGTTAGCACTTATTCATTACAAATTTTAAAAATTCCCCCCACATTTTTTTTCTCCACCCTTTTCTGGGCAAGTCAAAAAGATAAAAGATATCTGCTGAAATACTGTGTAGCTTCTATGTTCGGTAGAATACAAGGAAACTGGATCTGATTTTATTATGAAGGAAGACTACAATTGATACATTGGTGACATCTTAAATCATGAATGACTTTCACTAAGAAGAGGCTTATTTTCTGATTTTATTTTTTCTTTCCCCTCCTAATTTCCCACTGAAGTTCCAGTCAAATTAGAAAACCAATGTTTCAGGTTTGAACTAGGAAAAAAGACCCCAACAATCAGATAATGACAGTATTTGTTTATTTTCAATTACTTTAGACTTCTGGGTTTCAAATCAGCAGAAGCACTTAAGTTTTCAGCCCCCTTCCCATTACCAGGATCAGACAAGTTTGCAGTGAAAATGCAGACTGGGCAGCAATTGATTTCTGCTAATGGTCACTTTACTAATGAACAATCTCTGATTTTATTCTACCTATTTTTGTCAAGTTGAATCACTTCTCCTAATGCCCTCGGAAAATGGTGTTTCTTCATCTTCCTCTTCTGAGAATTAATGCAGTCTCTGACAAAACTGCTGCTGTGGCACACGCATGATGCACTCGTGTGCCATTCTGCACTCTGGGGGTTTCTGTTACAAATGCATGGTTCTGTCCAAGTTTCTCCTTATTTTTAAACACATGGCATAAAACTACTCAGCTTTCCTCCTAATGTTTATTGCCTGGCAACTGCTGGGTTTTCATCAGCAGTTTTAATGCAGAAGATTAGCTAAAGCCGACGGGCTCAGTGATGGATAACAGAAGCAACTGGTTGCTCTGGCAAGTCCCTCCAAGTATCTTTATGAGCAACTGTTGGGATTGCCGACTCCAATTTTTCTGCAGCAAAAGACCTTGTAAACAGAGCTGGGTGGGTGGG